>CM062819.1:648488237-648853962 GCA_031772625.1 Pinus tabuliformis | reverse complement strand
CTAGGCTAGGCGAGACTAGATTAGGCTAGGATGTTTAAGAGAACTAGTTTAGGAAATAATAGCGCTAACTAGCTAAAGTAGGATAGTTAGGGGTTAGGGTTACTAGGTTAGGATAAGCTAGGGTAGACTAAGCTGGCTAGAGTAGTCTGATGTAGGATAGGAAGAGAAGCTAAGCTAGAGAATCTAAGCTTCAGTACTAGGCTAGGGTAGAGTAGGTTAGTATAGGATAGATAGGTTAGGCTAGATAGAGTAGGCTCTCATGTAGTTAGGCTAGAGTCTGCTAGGCAAGAGTACTAAAGCAAGAGTAGTCTAGGCTAAGGTAGTTTAGGTTAGGATAGGATACCATAAATTAGGCTAAGCTAGGCTAGTCTAGAGTATAGGAATAACCAGAGTAAGGTAGGCTAGGGTAAGATAAGCTACGGGGTTGAGTAGGCTAGGCTAGGCTAGGCTAAATTAGGTTAGGCTAGAGTGGGCAATTTATGCTAGCTAGGCTAGGATCGTCTAGGTAGATTAGGTTAGCTGGGCTAGAGTAGGTTATTTTAGAGTCTAGACAATGTAAGGGTAGGCTAGCATATGCTAGGCTAACCTAGGCTAGACGAGGCTAGGCTAGGCTTGTGCAGGCTAGAATATTTGAGTAGGCTAGGGTATGCTAGGCTAACCTAGGCTATAGTAGGCTAGGCTAGCTTTGAGGAGCCATAAGCTATCCTAAAGTATGTTAGGATATTTTAGCTAAAGAAGGCTATGCTAGAGTAGCCTAGGATATTTTAGGCTAAGCCAGGCTATAGTAGACTAGGTCAGGCAAATCTAGGCTACATCAGGTAAGAGTAGGCTAAGCTAGGCTAGAGTATGCTAGGTAGCCTACTTAAGACTAGAGTAGGCTAGGCTAGTCTAGGCTAGGGTAGGTTAGAGTAGGTAGGTTAGGATAGGCTAGGTTAGGCTAGGAAAGAGTAGGATAATCTACAACATATAGGTTAGGCTACCCTAGAGCAGACTAAGATAGGCTACGCTGGAATAGTCTAGGCTAGAGAAAGTTAGGTTAGGGTAAGTTAGGCAAGACTAGAGTAGGCTTCACTAGGGTGGGATAGAGTAGGCTAGGCTAGACTAGGCTAGGGTAGGTTAAGGTAGGCTAGTCTACAATAGACCAGGCTAGGAAAGACTAAGCTAGGTTAGGCAATAGTAGGCTATGCTTGGCTAGAGAAGGGTAGGCCAGAGTAGGGTAGGCTAGGGTGGGTAGGCTAGGTTAGGCTAATATAGAGTAGACTAGGTTAAGCTAGAGTAGTCTAATGTAGGATAGAGTAGAGAAGCTAGGCTAGAGTAGTCTAAGCCAAATTAGGCTAGACTAGGGCAGAGTAGGTTAGGTTTGGCTACATTAGGTTAAGTTAGACTAGAGTAGGCTAGCCTGTAGGTTAGGATAGAGTACGCTATGAAAGAGTATTCAAAGTTAGATTAGTATAGGGTAAGGTAGGCATTGACAGTTCTGTACCTACAAACATTTAGGGGATCTCCCTGGTATGAAGTCCCAATTAGACCTCACACCATTTGGTGTAGGTGTCCCATTTGGTATAAAGGCTCAGTTTCCAAATTCTTAAATATGTTCCTTGGCTCTAGCTATTAGCAAAAGAGAGGGATGAAATGGTGTCTTCAAAAAGCAAGGGTGTGTTGAAGAATCTAGGGAAGATAACATTAGTAAGATTCTTCTAGACTTGATAACAATTTGTGAAGTGCTTTTTTCAATTTGTCTTAGATTGATCTTCTTCTTATTATTAGTGTGTGTGTTTACTTCATCAAACTGCTATCAAAACAAAGGGACGAGAACTCAACAAGTTGGCATTCTGCCAAGGCCAAAGCCTCTCCCTCTTGGAGAGGAAAACCTACACGCAATTCTTCTTATAGAGATTCCAATTGACGAACACCAAGACCTTGATACTTTAACCTCTCTTCCACTCCAATAACAAGACACCCATTCTTCTTCCTTGTCACTACCGATATCATCATTATTGTTGCACTATTGACATCTAACATTCACGAAGGTCTTTGTCATACCACTGAGATATCCATTACTTGATACAATGTCTTCATTAAGATCATGATTATCATTGTCCAAATGTCGAGACAGAGTGTCATGTGATCTTCATCAAGACTATGATTGTGCACTTCTTGCATGGATATACTGTTGTTTCTTCAATGATTTTGCACTCCTTGCACCGAGATACTGTAGTGCTGCTTTGATATTGTATTGTACTTTGAGACAGTGATCACCTGAGAAACACTTGACCATTGTACTCACCTAAGATTTTGAGCCACTGTGTCATCCGAGAAACTACAGGTATCCTTCTTCACTAAAAACTTGAATGACTATGTCACTTTACTTGATCGAGGTTTCAGATAAGAATGTGAGGATGTCTCTGTGATTATCATCGAGATTTCAAAGTATGTTGAGGTTCTATTCTCTTCCACAATTACAAATACTTGCTTGAGTTCCTTAGTTTCTGTGGTGACCCCAACAGGGTATTTATAATGTGTCTCTGTAAATAGGTCGACGTCTCACCTTGAATTGTTGTGTCTCCACATATGAGCCGACATGTCATATAAATATATTCTGAGTCCGACTTAATTGATCTCTTCATCGTTTGGTTTGCAGGCTTCTTCTTTGAAGGATGGTGCTTGCCTTGGAGGATTGCTTGACATTAGGTTGACTCATGTTTATTACATAAATGCTCAAGAAGAGTTCCTCAATATAATTTTGACTCTTTGAGTTTCTTAGACCTATAGAATGAGCTAGAAACTCGTTCATATAATTTATAAAAATAATAATTATTTTTCTTGATAGGTACAAAGGTCAAAATTACATTGACAAATATCGAACCTAGTTACCCTTTTCTTCAACACTCCCTCTCAACTAGGGAGGTATTTCCAATGGTACTTGGTCATTCTCAATATGAAGAATTTCTCATAAGAAGAATCAGATTGGTAATTCCATCTGTATAGCATCATATCAATCAGCATTGTCATAGTGCAAGTCCTTGAATAAGAGCTCCATCTCTCCATGTGACCATAAGCTACAATGTTGGTGAGACCAATGATTTATAGACACCTTCATCATTGTCTCTCAAGGTACATACCCACCTGGGTGTTCACTGAGTATGACCTTATGGAACTATTCTTATCTTGGGTTCCCAACCCTCAAAGAATATTGGTCCTCCTATCTACTCATGTCTTGGATTCCCTACACATCCTCAAAGCGTCTTGAATGCCAAATGATTATCCAATCCTCGACCCATTATTTCTTCCCAAGTGAAGACAACAGTGTTTTTCTACAATGTGTCTACATTTCCATTCACGGCCTTCATCTAGACTTACGGTTGTTAGTCGTGGTCTAGTGCATGACACATGATATGGAAAAACACAATTTTCACTCCTTTGTAGTCAAGGGTGATCTTAATTCAAACGCCCTCTTTATCAAGGACTTTTCAGAGCTCCCTCTTACCAAGGTATTATATTTTTCATCAACATCTTCTTCTTCCTGGGTCCTTTAGTTTCTTTATCAACTTCTCCCCTTGATTTCACAAAATTCAGTTGAGCTTCTTTCTTGTATGGCATAGGCCATCCATCACTTTCCTCCTTGGTTCGTCACACCATTCCTTTCTTCATGAAATGTGGCCTTCTTGATACATATCTGGAACCTTTGTCATATGGCTACTTTGTCATCATTGTTTCTTTCAAGGATTTCCATCCACCAAATGAATGCTAGTTGTACTTGTACTTACAACTCTTGTTCCAGTAGCCCTACATGAACTCATCCAGATATTATTCATCAAATCAAAGCATAACATTAAATCAAATAGTAACTTACGGATGACTCTTCATCTTGACATCTTCTTGTGGGTATCAACATCCTGCATACATGTTGACACATCTCCAAAATTTATCCATTGTCAAAGGTGTCCTCCTTTTTCAGACTTTCATCAGAGCCTTCATATCCTTCTGGGGGATTTCCTAATCGAATCTTGTTGGTCTATTGGATGTTTATTGCCTTCATCATGGTAGCATATTTCACGATCTCTTCATTCCTTACTTATTCCATTCTAGAAGTTTTCAATCGGAGTTTCTTAACTATAGTCAACCACCTCATACTTCATATGAGGACATATTATGTTGACTTCATCTTAGTGTGACTTTAAGCCTTCCTGCATCCATTTAGAGGAGGAGATCATTTTTTCTCTTAATCATGCTTCTGAAGATAGAAGTAATGATCCATGTTACATTCAACCGTATGACATGACATTGTAATATTAAACACAAGCATACCTACCTAATTTTACCTTTAGGTCATCTAGGCTTCTTCGAGCAACTTCCTTGATTGAAAATATTTTTAATCCCTTGATCTGCTTCATTTCTCATGTCATCACACCATCATCCCATGAAATCCATCTGGGAAATTTTTCCTTCTTGATGTATGATGAGCCTTGTCCTAGATGACTTCATCCTTTCCTACAATGTCCAATGAGGCTCTCAAGAGCTATATCCTTCAAGTTTGACTGCCATGGATTTTGTCCTTCATGATTCCCTTGGTGATGTCACGAGCTCTTGTTCCTAATGCTTCCATGATGCCATGATGCATCTTATTATCATGATAATATCTATAACACAAGATTTAGGAGCTTAAGATAAGACCTTTTTTTGAGGGATACTATCTTACTCATAGGAGAGTCAAAATTTGAAAAATTATCTATGTTATCTCAAACGTTTTAAAATTTTAGAATTTGAAACTTTACAAAAGAAATCATATAAAAAATTCTAAGATGTATCTTTTAAATATGATCTTAAGATTGGTCACAAACCATATTTTCCATATCATATCACTAAAAATATAGTGAAGCAAAGACTATAATTTTTACCACTTGTTCTATGATATTTTTCCTCAACATCTAAAACATTTTGTTGTCTATAACTTCCTATAAGAAGACTTATAGCAAAATTTCCAATATGACTAATTTATATTGAATTTGAAGATGAATCGCACAACTTATATTACATTGTCTATATCTCTAAAAGTGTAGTGAATGATAACTAGAAATTTTGACCACCTATTTCGTGACATTTATCGCTAGGGTCCTCAAAATTTAATGTTTGAAACTTCCCTCAAAGAAATTTATGGAAATAATTCCAAGATATTTTGATTGGAGGTGAAAAACCATAGGATCATAGCTCCAATGCTACATTTTAATAGCCAAATTCCTTGAAAATAATAAAAATTCAAAAAATATAGGTCACTTTTATGGGGAAACCTAAATTTACAATGAATATAATGTACATTAAAAAATAGGATGCTTCTACAGATGAATATCCTTTATTATAAATATGCAAGTGGGATGACATAACATACCACTAGGCCAACATAACCATAACAAATAAACTATTCTTATTGCTTATGTAACAAAAGGGGTCTTAGGGATCTATAAAATAATTTATATCAATATTACTACAAAATTCAATCTTGAGTAAAGACATATCTTGTATCTAACAATGAAATGTGAATCCCACCTTTTGTAAATTCAATGTGGGAGTAAAATGATGAAACTTGTGTTGACCTTAAGTGGGGTAGTGCACAAACCAAGTGAGTATGGTTAGTGACAAACTAAAACTACAAAATCATATGAAAATTGTTAGTGGTAAACCAAAAAGCACCAAAATTTGTGATGAATTTCTTAAGTGTAACTCACATCAAAATCCATCTTGTCACTCCTTTTAGTTGATAAAGTGGTGAATTGATGATGATTTTCAAATTTAAAATTTCAAAAACATGAACAAATTTTCAAATGGGAAATAAAATTCTATAAATAGTAGACTTCAATAATAAAAAAATCACCTAATGGATCATGATAATCTATAGACGGAATGATTCAACAAATAATATGACAAATGGACATCAATAGTCCATAGAGTACATGCATATATCTCATCACTTGTGATAGACTGGAATTTGGGAACTTTATTTTTCTTCCACTTACCATATTTTGTGCAACATCCATTGATTTTGCATTTGAGTAGCACCAATGAGACACCTAGTTTGCTATTCACTTATTATTTGGTACCATTATGGTTTAATGTCTTGTATTTGAATCACACACATGATACATGATTGGGATGTTGATTAACATTATTTGTGTCATATTGTTGAATTTTTTTATGGGAAAATTGTTTACTTGGATGGTCATTTGCCCTAGAAAGGGACATATACATCCTTCTATATTGCAACTTGGAATTTGATTGGGTTCTTAGGAATTTCTAGTGATGTGTTACATTTGTAGCTAATTTCCTTCTCTTCATTAACTCTCATCATATTGGTGTATATATCAGTGAGAAAATTGTAGGAATTCTAGCTTGCATGTTTACATAGTGGGGTTTTTCCACATTCTATGAGTTCTCAATATGTAGAATTGGCAAGTTTTCGAATACTTATTCGTTGAGTCTCAACTTAAGAGTTTCAACATAAATACTTGAATACGATATCAACTTATACACCATTTTGTTTCCTTGTTGTTATGGTTGTCCAAACTTATGATTAAGGAGGTGATGAAGGAGAAGTTAACATCAAGACTTAGGAGGTCTTATGGCATTTACTAAAGGGAGTGGGTTCCCCTAATTTTATTTAAAGTAATGTAATTAAAAATAAGAATTTGGTTTTATAATTTAAATATTTCTTTATTAGAGATATAGGGGATTAATTCCCCATTGAAAAGTAATATATTATTTAAGGACAGTTGTTGAGAGAGTTAGAAGTTTTGAGATTAGAATAGATGCTTTATTTTCCTAGATGATTTGATCCAACTTTACAGGATGTCAACAAGCCATCCTTATTGTATATACACATAAGGAAATACATCATCCACAGAATTATTCAATGATGTATTAGCCTCAACATGAAGAAGTATATGAGCATGGAGAGCATGAGGAGTCGGAGGAAGAAGAAAATAGATCAAATCATAAGACTTCTTCATTGTATGTTCAAAAATATTATCCTAAATGTCAAATTCTAGGAAATAATAAGGTAGGTGTTCAAACAAGAAGAAATTTTATAGGCACTTCTACAAAAGCCAATTGTCTTTGTTGCCAACAATAGAACCAAGTAATTTTGATCAATCTAGTCAAGATCGATATTGGATTAAGGATATAAATGAATAATTACGACAAATTGACCATAATTAAACTTGGGAGTTGTTTCCAATGCTTAAGGAAAATAATTTGATTGGAACCAAGTGGGTTCTCATAAATAAGTTGAGTGGATATGGTTAAGTTATCAACAAAAAAAGGATTAGTTTGCAAAGGTTATCCTCAAGTGGTATGTGTGGAACTTCAAGACACTTTTGCACCAGTTCCTACACTCGATGAAATCATAATGTTATTGTATTTTTCATGCTATAAATACTTTGGGGTATATGAAATGGATGTCAAATACATGTTTCCATATGCATAGATTAAATAAGAAGTATATGTTGAGCAACATCATGGATACCAATTGAATAATAAATGAAATCAGGTATGTGAGTTGAAGAAGGAACTTTATGTGTTGAAAGACTCTTGTAGTACATGGTATTACTATGAAATCCATCTAGAAATAGAATATTGAAATGGAAACAATTGATTGTAATCTTTCTACTAAATATGATCTTGATATATTTATACTCTGTATAGTGTATGTAGATGATACCGTGTTTGGATTAATGTTGATAATCTATGTCAACAATTTACAATTGTTATGCAAACGAAATTTGAAATGTTCATGCTTAGGGAACTATTTTCCTTCATTGTGTTACAATTTGAACAAACAGGGGAAAGGATCGTTATCTCTAAAACTAAATATCTCAAAGAGTGCATTTTTAATATAAAAAGTCATGGCCACTATGTGGTATGATTTCGAAGGTATGACAGGGTATAGATTACTTGGAAAAAGGTCCACATGGCAAGCTGTGATTGGTCCATCATGGATTGGCATGGTTGTTCCTAAGGACTTAGGACTTGTTTCAATAATGTGTTTGGTGAGGTTTTCATATGTATTTTGATTTCACTAAAATTTCCAAAAGCCAATGTTTTGCACAAAACTTAACATATGTAAAGGACATCGTTATGTGGGCCCTATGTCAAGCTACCAAGTAAAGAGACATAAAAATGAATAAGGATTATAATAGTCATTTATGCAGAGTATGGTGTGATGAGAAATTTTCTAACAATGTAGGAAAGCTAGATATTTTTTTCATTTGTAGTTATGTATACTAGATATTTATAAATAAATTACACCATACTGATATGGAGAGAAAACCAAGGTTGTAACATACAGTGATGGGTCCAATTACTTGGAGAAAAATAATTAAATAAATATATGGTATGGAGAATAGGAGATGGTGACTTCTCGTGATCATAAGTTCTTACTCATCTAGCACTCAGAGCTAACGAAGTTGAATGGTATATGGCATGGAGATAGGGACAATGTCATATTACTTAGTCATGGATGCATATTTGTGTGGAACTTGGAGCTAAGGGTTTAGAAGGATCATGTATATTCTTTATGTGAAGGAGATGGTCACAAGCCTCAATCACTAGGAGTTAAGGAATAACCTATGAGGGTTAATAATTAGTGTACTGGGAAATGGAAAGGGAAACAGGTTACAGTATAGAGTGCTCCAGGTATGACAAGTATTTGGCTATGAACAGAGTCTCATGCGACCTTTGTGAAATGGAAAGGGAAACAGGTTATGGTATAGATTGCTCCAGGTATGACAATATTTGGCTATGAACATAGTCTCATGCTGCATTTTAAAGAAATAGGGTTGGATTGAAATGAGATAACAATTTTGCACCTTTAGGAATACGAAATGCATTGTAAAAGGTTTAGAGTTGTGTGTAATATTTGGAGCATTCAAGGAAGAGTTGAGAACACATAGGGACATTTAACAGAGTGACTTATTCAACCCATAATACCATGAGATAATATTATGGATCGATACCCATGGTAAAAGTGGCATTAATATATGAATACAAAGTTAAATAACTGAATTGGTTGTTAAGGCTATGCACATGTGAGGGTGAGTGAATTATCAAAGGGGTTTAGAAAATTTGGTGACAAGAAGAGAATAGTAATGGACCAGGTTAAGAGTAAGCCAAATTGAGTAGAAACAACCTAAATAGATTGAACTATCCCACTAACTATTATACATTCTAATATGGTATGTAAGTTTATGTACTTACTATCCCAAAATTAACTGGAAGTTGAAAATATATACTATTTTTTTTAATGTTATCCCATATAAGACCCTTTCTTGAACCTCAACGTCGTCTATCCATTCAATCAATATTCCTAGATGAATACTTTCCACTATTGAAAACATAATAGTTCCCTATTTGGCTTCACTCGGTACATTCAGTCAATTTTGTTGAGGAAAGACCGAGTGTCCATTTCCCTCCATGTATGTGCTCAAAAAACTATATATATTGTCAACCTTGGGTTCCATTAAATAAAATTACTCTACCATTCTCACGTACTTCACTTCCTATGACCACAATTTTTATGCTCTTCCTGACTTTTGTCAAATATCAAATTTGGACCACCATCTCAACTATGTTTGTTGTCTATTCTTGTTCTTGCAACTGTAGGTTGTTCTCACACGTTTCATGCTAGTTACTCCAATGTTGGGTCACTATGGTCACATCTCATTAGTGTTCTACAAGACTCTTCTTATACTATGACCTACATGTGCTATGTAGTCTCTACTGGGATGTACATAACACATTATTGGTTTCCACATCTATCCATTGAAAAATATTGATACAGGTTCCCCTTCATATTCTTGATCGAATTCAACCCATTTTTTGATGTCTAGGTTCACCCAAACATGAACTAGTGTAAAGATATGAAAACTTGAAAGAGAAAGGAAAGGGACAATAATGAATAGAGAATCTCACACTAAATTGGGGTACCTCATATCCACTACCTTAAAAACTCCTCCATCGTCATGACCATGAGATATGAACATTAGAATGAATAGCCCAAAAATTTAAGGGTGTACTCTAATAAATGGTGTGACCCCTTTCTGTGAATTTTTCATGGTCAATTTTTCCTAAATGGAGTGTATATTTTTAGAATCACAAGTCTGAGTTATGTAATATATATAGTTTGAGTACCCTCTCGATCTTTTAATGCATTAAATATATTTAGACATTAAAAATTCACCTTAAACAACAAGAAATTGCAATTTCACCCAAATTTTTATTATCAAATTTTGGTGAAATAGGCCCAAATGCTTATGGTTCGGTAGATTTAACTTCTTATCTTTCCTCCTATGTGCGTAAATAAACTTGTGAATTATTATAGTGGCACACTAATTAATCATTAATTTCAAGGGAGAGGCACTAGGATAGGTGCCTTCTCCATTTTATATATATCAAATTTTCCTTCATGTGTGCTACTACATTGGTCAAATACTGGACCACCAACTTATGTGTCCTTCAAACATGAAAAAAGAGTGGTGCATACAAACTGTGTTACCAAATCCATGAGTATTTGAATTAGTATTTTTTAATGCCACTTTAGGAGTATATTGTGAAAAGAGATATCAAATAATGATGGACACTCCTTGACAACTACTATATGATGTCGTATTAAAAAAATACTACAAATATGAAATTTTTGTGATATTCAAAATAATAGAAAGGGATATTCTACAAATATGACATTTTTGGGATATTCAAAATAATAGAAAGGGACACCAAAATTTTGCTTCAAATGTAGGAATAATCATTTGTGATTCATGGATTTGCATACATCGAATATTGCAATTAGGGAATTTGGTTTTAGAAGCTAGATTTACAATTAGAATTAAAACAACAACTTCAACAAGTCAATATTACATTCTTGGTCGAAATTGTTTGACAAATGGAAAACTAAAAATTTTGAATTTATTAGAATGTTTATCCATGGTTTTATATGATTTATCATTATTTTTGTTTCACTTTCACTACCATGATACACCACGACTGAAATTCCAAAATTATTAGCGGTAATGGTTCCTAACCATTGCATAACATTTATAGAAGTCTTCATTGCAATTAAATTAGATGCTCCATACATTTACTAACTTTTATTTTTATTTATCTTAATTGTAAGTATCAAAATAAATTTAAAAGTTCCATTTATATCATATTTAATTATGAATATATTTTAAATAGTATCTAATATATTTGCATATTTCATTCATAAAATTTATTAATTCCTAATTTAATAAACATTAACAAGAAAAATCACATATACTATAAGAATGAGAAATTCAAAATAAAAAGTCTTTGAAACCACAAAAAAGTTTTCTAATTAAATGCCTTTATACCCTAACCAATTAGTAATATTTATGGAAGTTTTCTTTGGAATTAAACTATCTCTATACATTTGCTACCTTTTACTCGTTTAAAAAAAAATTATAATTACGGCAATAAATTTAATATTTCCATTTATATCATATTAAATTATAAATATATTTTCAATAGTATTTGATATGTTTTTATACCTCATTCATAAAATTTATTAATTCACTATTTAATAAACATCTTTAATTATTTGGACAATCAATATTAATTATAAAAAATATTGATCACTATCCACCCTTGTGACTATATTTTCTAAAATAATTTAGAAAATAAAAATTTTATATATGTGTTTGAAAATAATAAGTTATTTACATTTATAAAATTATTAAAAAAAAAGTTAAAATATTAATAAGTAAATAAATATTTAATTAAAAAATGATTTATTTTTAATTCATTAAATATTATTTATAATTTTTCATGTGAAATTTAACTATCAAAATTTCTATCACATAATTAAAACTATGAATTCTATATAATATATGAATCCTAGAAAATATATTCCTTAATATATGAATTCTATATAATTCTATCGATGAAAACAATTAGAATTTTAGGGCTTTTTAGAGTAGCTATATTTAATCTTTAATGACATGGATGAAAATTGTTGGAACTTTAAGGTTTTTGGGGTGCCATTATTTTATCTTTAACACCATTGTTAAAACATGTTGAAATTGCACCCCCCAAAAAATTTGTTATTCTACCGTCAACGCATTTGGTTTTCAAGTGTTTTTTAATTCCTTTTGCATAAAAAATTGGTTTTTACTGCCATTTTTAAAAAACGTTGAAAATTTACCCTTAAAAAAACATCATTATGGAATACACACTTTTAGTTTTTGGGATGTTTTTCATGTTTTTTTGGGTTTTTTTTTGTCTAGTATTCTCATTTTAAGTTTACAGATGTTTGAAAGTTTACATTGTTAAATTTTTGAAATTAAAATTGTTTAACAATTTTGTAGCCAAAAATCCTTTATTAACCTTTGGCCAACATTCCTTAAAAATGGGGCAAAAATAATTGATATTTGAATGTTTATCTCCATATGAAACCAACTTGCCATTCCTTTAAAATTTAATAGCTTACGCTTAAGTAATTAAATTTAATTTTCTTTTGACCTTTTACAAAGGATAAATTAGTTCATCCTTAGGCCACCCTATTATGTCATGTCACCTCATCTCCCTTTGGGACTTTTTCCAAAATTAATGGGCTTGGAGTTTTTGACCATGCATATATATCCAATGGTGAGGCCTCTAGTGACAACCCACATACCGTTTGAATTGGCATGATGGGGGAATCCAATGATATAGGTCCTGAGCCCAATATCCTTGGTCTTCATCCCCAAAAACTTCAGGAAGTGTGGGGCTTCCAAGGCTTTGAACATTGTAGCTTCCAAATGATGATGAGTATTATGAGAATTCAATAACTATCTTTCGCATCATTGACAACACCACTCATGTAATTGATAAGAAATACTTATTTACAGGGAAAATTTAAGGGGCTAATATTCGCAAGTGGGCTTCCATTTTTTTTTCCAAATAAATATTCGTTAATTTCCATTTTTTCTAAAACATATTCACCAAAATTGTATAGTATAAAATTGTTTTACCTTAAAAATTTCCAAAATTCTATATAGATACTATATAAAATTACTAGAAATTTGAATACTTTTACAAAAACATTTCCAAACATTTTACAAATTGCATATTATGTACTAGTGAGATTCACCAAGGTTTCTAAACATTAAAATAAATTTCCATCCTTAAAATTTTCCATGCTTATTTACCCCTTCTCAGTATTTTTAATAAGTTCCATTGGATATATTTCTTTGTATCGATGAAAGTTCTTGTGACATATTTCCTTGTAATGAACAAAGCTTTCTATGGCACCTATCTCTGTGATGTGGCATATTGATTGACTACCTTGTGGATAGATCATGACAAAGTTTTGAGGGTTTAATTGGCATTTGGATCACTGGTTAACTTGACTTGGATTTCTCTTATAGATGAATAATCTATAAGGAAAGGATTGATGGGTTTTCCCTTTGTGGGTTTTTCCCTAGCATTTGGCCTAATTTTTGTTTTCTCTTCTTCTTTTGTGAATTTTAGTTGTACAATTGCTTGATGACATAATGAATGAAGTAAATATTAAATGATTTTCAATATTTCCCATTAAGTCAAATTCACATTATAGTGATATGCCATATATAGGTACTATCAAATGTGTTACCACTCGAAAAGGTATCAAAGGGGCTATAGAAGTTTCGAACCATGTGGAACCATGTGCAATTCCAGTGTGTATCCTTTCCTTACCATAATTCCTCTCATTAAATGACATATTGCTATTTTGTATAGACACTGAATCATGTCTCTAAAAAAAAATTGTTTCCTAACCATAGAAAATGTTCTTTAAGTCACTAAAAATTAACTAGTCAAAACACTAACTTCCACATGATATATATCATAAAATATAATGAGTCAAAATTTGGAAAATATTCAACATGTAATTAACTATGCTATCTCAATATTTTCAAACTTTTAGAAATTGACACTTCACCGAAAATAATTCATACTAAAAATTCCAAGATGACTCTTTTAAAGTTTATCTTAAGATCAATAAAAAAACCTATCTTACATAGCATACCTCTGAAACTGTAGTGAACCAAAGCCTAATTTTTTTTACGACTTGTAACATGATATTTTCCCTCAATATCTACAAAATTTTACTATCTAAAACATTATATAAGAGGAATTATAGCAAAAGTTCCAATATCACTAATTTTGACCACCTGTTCCTTGAAATTTATCCTTACAGCCCTCAAAATTTCATTGTTTGAAACTTCATAGAAAGTTATGCAAATAATTCCAGGATACATTAATTGAAGAGCGAAAACCCTAGAACCATAGATCTAATACTACATGTTAAGAACTAAATTTCTTGAAAATGATAAAAAAATGAATAAATATAGTCCATTTTGGTGGTCAAATCTCATTTATAGTGAATCCAATGTACATGACAAGATTTGATGCTTATAGAGATGAATCTAATTTATCACAAATATGAGATAAAGTGGGATGATGTAAAGTACCATTATGCCAACTTAACCATAACTAATAAACTTATAAGGAATGGTTATTAGCTATGTAACAAAGGGGTCGTAGGGCCTTAACAAAATAATTTATATTAGTATTACTATAAATTCAATCTAGAGGAAAAAAATATTGTGGCTAACAATGAAATTAAAATGTCACTTCTTGTAACTCAAATGTGGGAGCACAATGATGAAACTTGTCTGCACTTTACGTGGGGTAGGGCATAGATCAAGTGAATATGGTTAGTGATAGTATAAAACTACAAAATCAAATGAATATGGCTAGTGGTAAACTAAAACACACCAAAAATAGTGATGATTTCCTTAATGGTAACCCACATCAAAATCGATGTTATCTCTCTTTTCAGTTGACAAAGTGGGGAATTGATGATGATTGTCAAATTTAAAGTTTGAATAACGTGAACAAATTTTCCAAATGGACAATAATATTCAACAAATTGTATAGTTCAATAAAAAATTATTAAAATCGGTAACACTAATCCGTAGATGGAATACTTCAACAAACAATATGCCAAATGGACACCAATAGTCCATAGATTACAAGCTTAGATCTGATCACTTGGGATAAATTTCAACTTGGGAATTTTAGTTATTTTTCCACTTCCCATAATTTTTGCAACATCATTTGATTTTGGATTTGAGTAGCACCATTGAGTCAACTAGTTTACTATTCACTTGCTATTTGGTACAATTATTGATCAATATCATGTTTTTGAATCACACACATGATAGATGATTGGGATGTTGATTGACACTATTTGTGTCATTTTTTGGAATTGTTTTATGGGAAAAATTTTTACTTGGATGGTCATTTGACCTAGCAAAGGACAAATATATATTTCTGCATTACAACTTGGCATTTAATTGGGTTCTTAGGAATTTCTAGCAACATGTTACACTTGCAACTAATTCACTTCTCTTGGTTCACTGTCATGATATTGAAGTACACATTAGTGAAAAAATGGTGAAGAGGTTGGCAATGATTTCATAAACTCATCAAGGTAATCATGCACATAGAGGGCACATCTTTTGATGTTAACAACAGTTATAGAAGACTGATCTTAGCGGAAGCAATTCTAAAATGAAGAAGTAGCCATTTGTATCTAGATTCCGTCCTTTTCCATTTATGTTGAAGGAGAAGAAAAAAGAATACATTATGAGCATTGAGATCAAACAAGAATCCTTAATGAGCATCAGGATCAAATAGTCATTTTTAAGGCGAAACAAGAAAACAAAAGAATAGTTCAATGAAAATACATCAATAACTATACTATGTCTAGTGGTGTTTCCATCAATTCTAAAGCATGAGATTATTGCACATATGTAATTGATGTCAAGTTAGGAACTGTTATTTATTTCAAGCTTATGGGGAGCCAAGCCAAGGTTGTGCAATAGATGGGAAAGAAGGGTAATTTGAGTAGGGAGCCAACTAAGATTGTGGAGAAAAAGGTAAAGCGGGGTGTTGGAAGTGTTTTCATGCAATGCTCATGTGAGAATTCTATGTGAAACAGAGTTTCATAGACCAAAACATGGTGTTTCCATGAAAATAACCCTTTCCATATATCGATGTCCCAAATCAATATCACGCTCACAACGTGTGTGGTGGTTCTAATGGATATGTGTATGTGATGGATCCAATCACTAAGAACACCTTAATACAATTATCTAGATCCATATTGGCCTCACACATGCATGGAAGTTAAAGTAGGGAATGCACCTAATCTGGTATCTAGTATGATATGGAAGCTTTATGACATCGCCCCATATGGAAAAACAGGTGGTAGATTCGAGGATGTGGTAACATAGGGGAATGACACATGGGATTAATTTTTGGCTGATTTGTCCAACTAATTTGATGATTGGAAAGTGACACATGGTAGGTACATGTAAACACTCAAACATAAGGCATAATCTGATTTTTTGAAGCATCCGAGTTGGCAAGTGAAGTAGCATTATTGGGCCTTGCATTAGGGTACCGGGGCATGGGGCACTATGTTGGAAAATCAAAGATATTATATCAGGGTTTGATTCTCATTTCTTGATAATTACTTATGCTGTGTCCGCTTCTTTTACTTCTTTATTATCTTATCTTTCATCAAGAAATTATACATGTATGAATATCACAAAACAAGACACACAAGATATAGGCACATGCCAGGGAAATACCCCCCTTGAGGGGAAACCCAATCAAGATAATTCTTCCTTTCAATAATATTCTTTCAGACTCTTTACCCTAGACCAAGAGCAGACTTTCCCTCCACACCATGTCAACCTTCCAGATCTTCGACCCCTTCAAGCAACTTCAGCTAGGTAGCAGCTTCTGGCAACAACAAAATATTAGGAGACTTCGATCTCCCAACCCAAACCACGGGAGAGAGAGAGAGAGAGACCAAAATTTTGATTTCCTTCTTCTCTAAGGACTTCCCCAAATTCACACTTATTTCCTTCTCCTGGAAATAGAATTCACACTTCTCCATCTCCTCTTGAGATACCGAACTTACTTGATAGTGAGTGGTTCAAATGACTTCAACCTCCTTCAATATAAAGGCTTCTTGTGGGTCGAATGGGGGTTCCTTAGGCCAACTTGATATCCCTTAGGCCGACATGATGTGGAGTGTACATAATTCATATTTGACCTGATAGAAAACCTTTTTACATGGTTTGAAAGCCCAAGAAGGGTCTCTTCGAATATACAATGACTCTATAAACTCAATATTAATCCTAGGAATGGGGACTTTGAATAATATAATGATGACCCAAATTGATGCTTTAATAAGTCATTTTTACAATAATAAAAAATATTTTCTATATTATTTTGACAAGTACATTACATAATGACTTAATTACATTATTGAAGACTGAACATAGTTACATTTTCTAACACTCCCTCTTAACTAGGGAGGTATTCATAATGTACATATAGAATGGAGTTCTCAAACTATATGAAAACATGTAGAACTTTTAGGCACCATAATGACATGGACTAGATTCTTAACCAGGGCAATCTATCGAACCAGTCACTCAAGAACTGCAATGCCATGGACTAGAAACCTCACCAGGCAAATCTTTCCAAGTGGGACTAAGGTGGAATCAAGCTTTCAGCTCCTCTAGGTACCATCAGGCTTACTTGCTAACCACCAAACCAAACATATAGGTGTGTATCTAAAAAAGAGCTCAATAAACAACACCAGCTTTTCAGTCTCGGGATTCCATACATTAACATAGAGTGTCGGCCAAATGTCTCCCAGACGATGCTTCACTCGCATAGCCTCAACAAATCTCTTCCATTTCCTTATCATCAATACAATCACAAATATCTACCAAACCCAACATATCCCTTAGATATTCGAACTTCTTATTAGAAAGAGCCTTTGTCACAATGTTTGCTACATTTTCATCTATCAAAACATACTCTAACTTCACGATCCCATCCTGCACCAAGTTCCTAATAAAGTGGAAACTATTATTGATATTCTTCGTCCTTGAATGAAACACAAGATCTCCAAACATATTGACACAAATTTGATTGTCACAATTAATCATAGTAGGACCTAAATACTTCTCGAACAAATCTGCTAGAAGATTTCTTAACCAAATAACCCCTTTTTGTACTTCACATGAAGCCACATATTCTTCCTCGACACTACTCAATGCAACGAGATATTTGTTCCTACTCATCTATGAGATCATAAAAGCTCCCAGAATAAAGCATCCTCTAGTAGTTCTCCTTCCATTGGTCTCACTGCCACCTGAATCAGAGTCTGTGACGTCAAGTAGCTTGACTTCCTTACTATCATACTTTAGGAAGTGATGTATACTTCCATGAAGATACCTCAATATATGTTTGGAGGCTATCTAGTGATCATGACGAGGCTTCAACTGAAACTGACAAACAATTTTCATTGCAAAACATATATCTAGCCTAGTATTTACCAGATACATTAGGGAACCCCCCAACTGTCGATATGAGGTAGGATCCACGGGACCCGAGTTGGAGCTCTTCAATTTTTTGAGGTTGGTGATCATATGAGTAATCATCGACTTAGAGTCCATCATCCCAAATTTATGCAATAAATTGATGATGTACTTTCCTTGCCCCAAATTTATATCCCCAGGTTTCTGTTAGACTTCTAGACTTAGGCACTAATGCATCAATACTAGATACTTCATCTCAAATTCATCTTCCAACATCTTCTTACATTCTTGAATTCTTCGTTCTACAATAGTGATGAATAGATCATCCACATATAGTAGTATAATGACGAGCTCATTATTAACGACTTTGATATATAGATTTAGATCAACAATACTCTTCATGAACCCAATTCGGAGTTGATATGCATCCATTCTTTCATACCATGCGTTTGGTTCTTGTTTCAAGACATATAGGGACTTATTGAGTCTGCAAAAATGAGAGTCCCTTCTATTCTCTTCAAATCCTTTAGGTTGTTCGATGTACACTTCCTCATCAATGGTTCCATTTATAAATGTGGTTTTAACATCCATTTGATGGATATTCCACCCCATTTTAGCAGCCAATGAAACCAACGATGTAATGGTAGTGTATCTTGTTTTAGGTGCAAAGGTTTCTTCATATTCATTGCCTTCTTTTGGGAGAAACCCCTTGCGATGAACCTTGCTTCGTACTTGTCTATACTTCTAGCAATAACATGTTTGATCTTAAAGATCCACTTTGATGTGACAACCAGTTTGTCACTAGGTCTAGGAATGATTTCCCAAACCCCATTCTTCTTGATGGATTAATATTATCCCTGCATATCTTTCTTCCAAACCTCTTCATGCTTAACTTCCTAGAATATAAATGGTTCGACTTCAATAAACTTTGTTATATATGCAGCATAACCAGAATACCTTTTTGATTTCTTACTTTCCTTGGAGGACCCTTTCACAGCTTCATGTCCTTCAACATCTTCTAATGTAGATTTCAAACAATTTGGCCTCTTCCTTGTGGTTGGGATAACCACCTATTGAATAGGTTCACTTTGTCCTTCTTCTTCATCATTTGTAGTAGAGTTCTCATGATGAACTTCTTCTTCTTCAAATATGGCAACTTCTTCATCATGGGAATCAATAGGAATATCCTTTGATTTCTTGTAAGTTTGATTCTCATCGAATATGACATCCCTTCTTACTTCAATGTGTCTTCCTTCCTTTATGTAAATTCTATATGCTTTTGAGGAAAGACTATAACCAATGAATATTCCCTTGATTCTTGTCAATTCCAACCTCTTTTGCTTGTCCATAGGAACATGGATATATGTTTGAATCCAAAATATATGAAGATGATCAACACTTGGCTTCTTTCCTGTGCATACTTCATAAGGTGTAGTATTATCAAGGCTCTTATGAGGACTTCTATTTTGAATGTACACGGAAGTCATCATTGCTTCACCCCATAAGAAGTTTGGTAGATCTTGATCAAGGAGCATTATTCAAATGCCTTCGTCAATTTTCCTATTATTTCTTTCGGCCAATCCATTTTATTCGGGATAGTAGGGAACAATGAGCTCCCTCTTAATACCTCCATCCTTACATTATGCAATTAACTCTTTAGAAGTGTATTCCTCACATTGTCATACCTTAGAGTCTTTATCTTTCCTTTAGTTAGGATTTCCACTTCAGCCGTAAACTCCCTGAAATTATCAAATACTTCATCTTTAATTTTGAGTAGGTAGAGCCATGTCTTCCTCGAGTGGTCATCAATGAATGTTACATAGTAGAGATGACTTCCAAGTGATTTGTCAGACATGAGCCCGCATACATCAGAACGGATGAGGTCTAATATTTGTTTAGACCTAGTTTCACTATTATGAAATGGCTTTCTACTATGCTTCCCCAAAGAGCATCCCTTGCATAGACCTTCATGATCTAACTTCATATCAGGAACACCATGAACCAATTGACTAAGAGTAGGGATGACCCTATAATGAAGATGACCATACCTTCGATGCCATAGTTCAATGGAACTTATTTCCATATGAACCAAAGATTGAGGAGATGGAGTGATAACCCAGTAAATACTTCCTTCACGAATGCCAATAACCCTAGCTTTATCAATACTAGAGTGATTTCCCCAAACCAATACTTTTACATCAACAAAAGAAATCCTTTCCCCTTTATCTTCTAAAAAAGAAATATAAAGTAAAGTCTTTTTCAAACCTGGAACATAGAGAATGTTGTTGAGATGCAACTTCGATCCATTATCTAGCTTCAATGATGTAGATCCCAGGCCTCTAACAACATAGCTCTTCTTTTCACCCAATTCCACTACATTGTTATCGGGAAATCTAGTGTCTATTCAAAGCTGCTAGTCCCACTAAGACGGGTAGCTATCTTAGAAACAAACATATTAAAGTCACTTGTTTTTTCCTTTACGAGAGAGAGATGAGAAAGAAGCAGAGAGTACCAACCTCAGTCTTCCGCTTGGCTCCTTGCTTGTTTCCTTTCCCCTTTGACAGAATCTCGCCACTGCTTCCTTACTTGTCCCGCTTCAAAGAGCACCTGTAGATTCACAGCAACATAATCCCATCAAAGCATAGAGATCTTTCACTGTAAACAATATAGGATCAGATATATATTGACCATACAAATGCATATATCAACACAATATTCAGAGATACACAAGAATATGGAGGAAAACTCAAATAGCTTTATTAGTAAAAGTCGTAGAAGAGAGGATTACAACCACTTGGTCTGACCCAGTGCCATCCTCCCAGCATGAAAGCCCTCTTCACCTCACATAAAGCAAGATCACCCAACAATGTCTTCAAAGAGAAACCAGCAGCACCTCTTTGCAAATTACCAAATTCCAACCTCTGGATCTCTTGGATGAGAGATCCATTTATAGATATTTGTAGGGGGGTGAGTCAGCTTCTGGGATTTTGATTAGTGTCATCTCTCTGATAGTTCCTAGTTCCACATGGAGATTTTAGATCTCTTACTCATCCCTGGGCAAACTCAGAGAGGCAAATGTCAAATGAGCAGTTTCTAGAAGATTCTTTGGGTTTCCACCTAGCAAACTGCTTGTGCCATTTGTCTGCTCTCGCTCATCGCACCCTACAGAAGGGATTTTCAGTATGCATCACACTTTTTGTATGTGGCAGGTGAGATGCATCGCACCCTTTGCATTGGGCAGTCTGTATGGTCCTGCTTTGACCAGTTCTGAGTGATTTTTCATGGAAAACTTTTGGGAGATGATGTAATCAGCTAACCTTGCTCCTTTAGGGTATGAAATAACACTTTTAAGGACTTAGAAACCCTTGGTTTATGGACATATGTGATTGGGGTTGCAGTGCCCAAATATGTCTATAACATACATGAGAGGATGATTCCTTTGATAGCACGTGAAGTTTCCTTCTTTCACCTGTCATGTGTCTCGATTCTCCACTATTAATGATCCATGCACTGTCATCAGTAAGAAATCCTATAAGGGTAACCAAGAATCCTTGACCCTTGACTTTGTTGAATAAGTAATAGACGGTTTTCTTGATCCATATTGCAGTAATGTTGTAACCCAATCTTATATAGCTCACCATAGAGGGAGAACCTATGCCAACAAAATGATCTTCGAATTCTCTTGACCCTAGCATTCATACCATGTTGAAAAATTAAAGATATTATATTAGGATTTGATTCTCCTTTCTTGATAATTACATGTGAGTGTGTTTGCTTCTTTTACTTCTTTATTATCTAATCTTTCATCAAGCAACTATAGATGTATGAAGATCACAAAACAAGAGACACAATATATAGGCACATGCAAAAGGAAAAACCCCCTCGAGTGGAAAACCCAGTCAGGATAATTCTTCCTTTCAAGAATATTATTTGAGAACCTTTACCCTAGACCAAGACCAGACTTTCCCTCCACACCATGTCAGCCTCCCAGATCTTCGACCCCTTCGAGTAACTTCGACTGGGCAGCGGCTTTTGGCAACATGCAGCTTCCAGTAATAACAAAATCTTAGGAGACTTCGATCTCCAACACAGACCACAAAACAGAGTGAGAGAGGCACCAAAAGTTCAATTTTCTTCTTCTCTAAAGACTTCCCCAAACACACATTTATTTCCTTCTCCCGGAAATAAACTTCGCACTTCTCCAACTCCTCTTGAGATAGCAAAATTACTTAGGAGTAAGTTGGCTCAAATGACTTTCACCTCCTTCAAGATATAGGATTCTTGTGGGTCAAATGGGGGATCCTTAGGCTGACTTGATCTCCCTTAGGCTAACATGATATGGAGGGTACATAATTCATATTTGACTTGATACAAAACCTTTTTAAATGGTTTGAAAGCCCAATAAGGGTCTCTTCGAATATACAGTGAATCTATAAACTCAATATTAATCTTAAGAGTCCTCAATGGGGACTTTAACTAATATAATGATGACCCAAGAATGAATCCCATGCTTTAATAATTCATTATTACAATAATAATAAAAAATTCGTTATTCTTTTGACAAGTACATTACATAATGAATCAAGTACGTTATTTAAGTCTGAACATAGTTACATTTTATAACACATTGCAGTGAAATTCTTATATTAAAAGTCATGGGCAATATCTAATATTTATTGGCAGGTATGATGGGGCAAAGATTACTCAGAAAAGGAACCACATAATAGGTTGTGATAGGTGCAACCATCAATTGACATGGAAATCCATGAGGTCTCGGGATTTGTGTCAAGACCCTGCTTGCTGAGGTTTTCCTGTGTACTTTTTATTTGGCCAAAATTCTAAAAAATCAATTATTTGCACCATAGTTAGTATATCTAATGGCTAGCCTAGTGTGGGCCCTATGTTGGGCTACCTGAGAATAGTCTTGTATGAGGAGTCTAATGTGATGAGAAATTTTTTAACCATTGCAGGAAAGTTGGATATTTTTTTCATTTATCATTATGTATACCAAATATTTGTGAACGAAGAACACCTAAGTAATATGGATATAAGATCGAGTTTATAGCCTACAATATTGGGTGCTAGAACTTGGAGAAAAAGAATTAAATCAATATATGGTATAGAGAATAGGATGTTGTGAGTACCCACGATCATGTGTGCTTAATCATCTAGCACATGGAGTTAAGGAATTTGAATACTATATGGTATGGAGATTTGTAAAAGATCATATCACTCTGTCATGGATGTTGATTAGTATAGTAGTTGGAGTTGGGGGCTTCGAAGGATCTCTGATACTAATTATTTGAAGGAGAAGGCCATAAACCTTAGTCATGAGTAGTCAAAGAATAACCTCTAAGGTTCAATCATGAATGTACCATGCAATACAAAGGTAAAAAGGTTATTGTATATAATGCTCCTCATATGATGGGCTTGTGGTTATAGACATGGGCATATGCGAAATATGTAAAGAAACAGGGTTGGATGTAAGGGAGATAACAAATTCACACCTTTAGGAATATGAATTTCATTTTAGAAGGTAAAGAGTTGCGTGTAATATCTAGAGGACTCAAGGAACTATTGATAATGCACAGACATGTTGAAGTGAGTTACCGAGTCAACCCACTATACCATGGGTCAATACCCATGTTAAAAGAGGCATTAATCTATAAATACAAAGTTAAATGATTCATGTGGTTATGTTAGGGTGAGTGAATTGTCAAAGAGATTTGAAAAGGTTTGTGAGAAGAAAAGAATTTGTTGCATACATCAAATGTTGCAATAATACAATTTGGTTGTAGTAATCTAGATTTACTTTTACAAATTAAAAAACAAGTGCATGAAGTCAAATTTACATTATTCGTGAAAATTGTCCGATTAATGGAAAACTAAATATCTTCAAATTCTTAAAAATTTTAACCATGTTTTATATGATTGATTTGTAGCTCTGTTGCACTTTCAATACCATAATTCACCTCTAACATTTCAAATTTTTTATCGGTAATGGTTCCTAATCAATGCATAATATTTATGGAAGTCTTCTTTGGAACTAAATTAGACCCTATGTACATTTGTTTCCTTCTACTTATTCTTTTTTTTTAAATTATAAATATCACAATAAATTTAACGCTTCCATTTATATCATGTTTAATTTATAAATAACATTTGATATGTTTCCATATTTCACTCTTAAAATTTATTAATTTGCAATCTAATAAACATATTCAATTTTTTAGAAAATAGGTATTAATTATAAAAATCATATTTGCTATAAAAATGGCAAAATCAAATTAAAAATTTTTTAAAGCCACACTAAAACATCTTTTACTAATACTGGCTAATTAAATGTTTCTATACCCTAAATATATCTTTAAGTACTAATAGTATCATGAGCTAATACTATGGATCGATACCCATGGTAAAAGTAACATTAATCTATGAATACAAAGTTAAATAATTGAATTGGTTGTTGAGGCTATGCACATGTGAGAGTGAGTGAATTATCAAAGGGATTGAAAAAACTTGGTGACAAGAAGAGAATAATAATGGACCAAGTGAAGGGTAAGCCAAATTGAGTAGAAACAACCTAAATAGATTGAATTATCCCACTAACTATTATACATTCTAATATGGTATGTAAGTTTATGTACTTACTATCCCAAAATTAACTCGAAGTTGAAAATATATACTGATTTTTTTTAATGTTATCCCATATAAGACCCTTTCTTGAACCTCAAATTCTTCTATCCATTCAATTAATATTCCTAGATGAATACTTGCTACTATTGCAAAAATAATAGTTCCCCATTTGGCTTCACTAGGTAGATTTGGTGAATTTTGTTGAGGAAAGACTAAGTGTCCATTTCCCTCCATGTATGTGCTCAAAAAATTCTATATATTGTCAACCTTGGCTTCCATTAAATCGGTCTAGATCCATCTTAACTTTGGATCTATCAAGCGCCGAGAGGGATCAAATCTCTCGAGGTGCAAACCTCTTTTTTGAGTGCAAAACTTGAGGAAAGGTTTGCACCTTGAGAGATTTTATCCCTCTTAGCCCTTGATAGATCCAGAGTTAAGATGGATATACGCTAGTTTCAGTCATGTGTGGCCAAAGAAAATCTAACGAATATATGATTAATTTTGTTAATAATATGTAAATTCATCTAATATTAATATAATCATTTATAATGTGCTAAATATGTCTTAGGTTAATCTAGTCCTTCCTCTCTCTCTCTCTCTCTCTCTCTCTCTCCAACTCTATTACTATATCCCTCCCTTTCTCCTCTCTCCTTCTCTTGCCGATTCTCTCTATCTCTCCTTATTTGTCTCTTTATCTCACCCAAAACATACACACTCTCTCTCTCTCTATATCTCCCTTATCACTCCCTTTCTCTCTCCACTTCTCACTCTCTATGTATTTCTTCTGTCCTCCCTCTCTCCCCCTCTAACTCGATCTCCATATCCCTCCCTCTCTCCTCCTCTCTCACTACCTCACTCCTCATCCCTCTCATGTCTACTCTCTCGTACTTACTCTCTCTCCCTTTGCTCCTAAGTCTCTCTCTCTCTCTCTCTCTCTCTCTCTCTCTCTCTCTCTCCTCTCTCTTCCCCCATCAATTGACTCCTCTCTCTAAAGTCTTGCATCTCGCTCTTCCTCTCTCTCCCTTTCTCTCCTACCTCCCTCTCTCTTCCCCCGTCACTCTCTCTCTCTCTCTCTCTCTCTCTCTCTCTCTTTCTCTCTCTCTATCCCCCTGTCACTCTCTCTCTCTCTCTTTCTCTCTCTACCCCCCCATCACTCTCTCTCTCTATCCAATCCTCTCTCTTCCCCCATCACCCTCTTTCTCTCTCTCCAACTATGTTACTATAACCCTTCCTCTATCCTTCTCTTTATCTCTCCTTTTTTGTCTCTTTATCTCATCCCTAAAAACACACTCTCTCTCTCTCCATCTCTCCCTTGTCACTCCCTCTCTCTCTCCACCTCTCACTCTCTATGTCATTCTTCTTCCATCCCTCTCTCCCCCTCCAACTCCATCTCTCTATCCCTTCATCTCTCCTCCTCTCTCTCCCTTTCTCTCCTACCCTCCTCTCTCTTCCCCCCCTCCTCTCTCTCTCTCTCTCTCTCTCTGCCCTCCAATCCTCTCACTATCTCCCTACCTCTCTCTTTTTCTTTCTCCCCCCTCCATCTTTGTGTCTCCCTCTCCCTCTCTTACCCTTCTCTACCTGTCTCACTCCTCTCCCCCTCTCTCTCTCTTCATTCCTCCTCTCCCCTCTCCTTTAGTTTATCTCCATCTCTCTCTTGTCACTCCCCCTATCTCTCCATATCTATAGCTCTATGCCTTTGTTCTTCCCTCCCATATATATCTAGAGTTAATATATATTATGATATATTATAATATATTATAATATAATAAATTTAATATTGTATTAATCCAAAGTTATTAAATATAATAATAATAATAATAATATATATTAATATGAATATTAGATTTAATCATAAATAATATTATTAATCCTTTAATATTAATATTAGTGTTAATAATAGTTTTTTTCATGGTATTAATAATAATTTGGCCCATGGCATTTGACCCATAGCCTCATTTTTTAGTGTGAGTAAGTATAAAGAAGTTTATGGAGTAAATATAAAAAAAGTTTTTATTTATTTACCATACCTCTGGTTTATTTATATTTATATTTAATTATCATATCTCTTTTATTTACCATGGTATTTGGCCCATAGGCTTGATATATAATTATATTAATCTTATTTGATATATTTTTATTTATTTACCATACCTCTTTTATAAATATGGTATTTGGCCCATGGTATTAATAATTATTTGTCCCATGGTATTTGGCCCACAAACTTCATCTAAATAAAACATCTTTTTTGAGTTTTGGTAAATATAAAGAGGTTTATGGAGTAAATATAAAAAGAGGTTTTATTTATTTACCATACCTCTAGTTTATTTATATTTTTATTTATATACCATACCTTTGGAGTAAATACTAAAAAAAAAAATTATATTTATTTACCATACTCTCTGGTTTATTTATATTTTTATTTATTTACCATACACTTTTTTTGAGTATTTGTAAACCTCTTTATATTTTAAATTTATATTGTGTTTATACATAATAAGAATTAGATTGATTTTTAAATAGGGTTGACATTATGTTAAAAATGTTAAATGTTAAATGTTAAATGTTAAACATTACGTTTAAGTTTGCATTTATGTTTACATTTAAGTTTACATGTTTACTTTTTACGTGAGATCCACCCCATATGAGTGCCTCTCAGTCTCTATGTATTTCTTCTTTCCTCCCTCTCCCCCCCTCCAACTCCATCTCCCTATCCCTCCCTCTCTCCTCCTCTCTCGCTACCTCGCTCCTCATCTCTCTCAAGTCTACTCTCTCATACTTACTCTCTCCCTTTCTCTCCTATCTCCCTCTCTCTTCCCCCATCTCTCTCTCTCTCTCTCTCTCTCTCTCTCTCTCTCTCTTCCCCCATCAATCACCTCCTCTCTCTAAAGTCTTGCATCTCGTTCTTCCTTTCTCTCTCTTTCTCTCCTACCTCCCTCTCTCTTCCCCCATCACTCTCTCTCTCTCTCTTTCCCCACATCACTCTCTCTCTATCTCTCTATCCAATCCTCTCTTCCCCATCACTCTCTTTCTCTCTCCAACTATGTTACTATATCCCTTCCTCTATCCCTCTCTATCTCTCCTTTTTTGTCTCTTTATCTCATCCCTAAAAATACACTCTCTCTCTCTCTCCATCTCTCCCTTGTCACTCCCTCTCTCTCCACTTCTCACTCTCTATGTCTTTCTTCTTCCATTGTAAAGGGATCTAATGGATACCTGTATGAATTTAACAAAATTCAACTAATCAATAACAACAAAAGAATAAACAGAAAGACAGAAATTATACAAAATTTGACCACAAGTAATGAGGATTGAACAACACACCTTAAATGCCTCATCAGAGTTTTTGAAGTTTGAGTAGCTGGGGATGCAAGGTAGTCTCTGTGTTCCAATTCCATAGCTTTTGGACCACCACCACATATTTAACTGGTAGTCTCTGTGTTCCATTGCCATAGCTTTTGGACAACCACGTAGTTAACACCTTGAAAAGGGTCGAACGATCCTCATACTGATTCCAAATGAAATTAATTCTCATACCAGAAATGAGGGATTAATGTGAATATCTAACCAGAAAAACAGAAACACGCAAAGAAATTTACTTCCGCTGCACACAAATTTTGAATATCTCACAATTGGATTCAACGGTCACGCTTTTGCTTATTTGAAAGATGTGGGAAAAGCCTATTGGATTCCCAGTTTTAAAGCAATGCTTTTCTTGAAAAAGATAATTTTATGGTAATATTTATTTATTTTATTTTCTATTCTTATCAATATTTATTTATTTTGTTATTTTAATTATATTTAAAATATTTTATATTATTATAATATTTAATTATATTATTTTTAGGATTCATATTTTATATAGAATTTAGTTTTAATTATGTGAGAGAAATTTAGATGGTTTAATTTTACTTAAAAATTTATAAATAATATTTAAAGAATTAACAATCAATGTTTTTTAATTATATATATATATTTTATTATTTTCAAACACATATATAATTTTTTTATTTTCTAAATCATTTTAGAAAATATAATCACAATTTATTTTTAAAAACCATATTTTTAAAATTTTTTACTTGTTGTCTAAATAATTAAAAAAATTTATTAAATACTGAATTAATAAATTTTACGAATGAACTATAAAAATATATCAAATATTATTCAAAATATATTTATAATTCAATATAATATAAATGGAAATATTAAATATATTTTCATACTCATAATTTTTTTTAAAGGAGTAAATAGTAGTAAATGTATAGAGATAGTTTAATTCCAAAGAAAACTTCCATAAATATTACTAATTAGCTTGGTATAAAGGCATTTATTTACCAAATTTCTTTGTGGTTTCAAAGACTTTTTTATTTGGATTTCTCATTCTTATAGTATATGTGATTTTTATTGTTAATGTTCATTTTCCAAATAATTAAAAGTGTTTATTAAATTTGGAATTAATAAATTTTATGAATGAAATATGCAAATATATTAGATACTATTTAAAATATATTCATAATTAAATATCATATAATTGGAAGTTTTAAATTTATTTTGATACTTACAATTAAGAAAAAACTAATGAATTACATAGGAGGATTAACTAGACCATACAATTGCAACAATCTAGGGAAGAGATGTATAAAAAAACTCAACTTATTCAAGACAACATCAAAAACATCTATGACATGAGAAAAAAAGTAGATGATTTCCAATTGGGTGACCTAGAGTTAAAGTGGGAATCAAGGAATGAAGACAAAGGTGAGCATGGTAAGTTCGACAGTTTGTGGAAAGGGCCATATAAAATGAAGCTTTCAGAGGCAATAATGCATTTTTCTTGAAGGACATGATTGAAGAAGCACTTCCCGGTGGACCTCTAAATGGTAGACTTCTCAAATACTACTTTCCTCAAATTTAAATCAGTTTCATTTAGAATCATTGTACATATCATTTTACTATTCTACTACAAGAGTGACAGTGGCTCACATCATAAATTGGAGCCCGGAGAGAAGGCCCTAAGCTTCTGACAATTTTTTACCCATATTTATGATTGACAACAGGTGGATCAGATTCAGTTGCAGAATAAAGAGAGTTTTCCCAATGGATCAAGGCTATTGATCTGCAGTGTTCTTGACACCTCACAAGGAGGGTGCCATCCCCATTGGAGCCACTGTTAGGGTCCTATATATCAAAGGATGACTTGATTGTAGCTGTAATTTTGTATATGAGATGTTGTAAATAATCTTCCATTTTGCAAATTTATTTCTAAAGAAAAAATAGAAAAGAAAAGAAATGGGGATATAAAAAATATATACATGTGAAAAGAGTAAAAAATAAAATATGAAAAAACAAGAAAAACAATGAAAATACCCCATAAAAAATATGGATGCAAGTGAGCAAGTCAAAGTGCCACTCAAAAATGAAAAATTTCATTAGAAGTACCTTAGAAAAATTTCAATAAAGTGTGCATCTTGTTTAAATGCCACATTGAATTAGGAGAAGTATATTAGTTAGTTTAATCACATTGTTTAAACGTGATTAGACTGAATTAAATAAAATTAGTTTAGGTTAGTGAATGAATCAGCCACACAGTTTAATCGCAGTTGAATTAGATTAGTAAAAATAAAATTAATTAACCACGTGTTTAAACATGGTTGATTAAGGTTTAGTGTTAAGATCAATTGTTAAGTTAATTTAATCGCAATTTTAATTTATGATCGTTGACCTTTGCTGCTCCCGCACCACTAACCTCTTGCCATGTGGACTCCCCCATCCCCACCATTCGCTCATACGCCATCCTTTCCCCTCCACTGCCTATCTGCCACCTCATGCTTGCAGACCCCACCCCCCTTCTGCCAAAGTAACCTCCTACCATTACTTTTCCCCCAATACAATGTTGTTATCTGGCACTCCCGCCACCACATCAGCAAACCCATTTCCATACATTTCGGCCACTTGTTTTGGATGATCAATGCCAGGAATCCCTGCAGGTATCTAGTCAAGCAGATTGATACAAATGGTAGGAGACAAATTTCATTCGTGGAAGCTACAGTGTTATTCTTCAGGATCCAAAGTATGCCTAGGCATTCATCCCCAAAGCCATAGCCATTCTTCTTCTTCTTCTCGTCATGGCTAACCATTGATGTGTTATATGAGGACAAAAAATGGATTTGATGGTTAAAGAAATTTTTTACTGTATACTTCATTTAAAAACGTAGTATCTTCAATAGGTGATTTTCGGGCTCATTTTTTGGGCAACAAAGATGAATTTCTCAATTCTGAGACATGGGTTTTTTGCAGGATGGTCCCAATTTAGTCAAGCGATGAATATTTTGCAGAAATTGTGATCAAATAGAGATATTTTTCTAGTTTTCTGTAAGGCATATGTTCAATGCCATTTTCTGCAAATCTATATGCCATGTTTGCTCTGTGTAATCACCTTTCCAAGCAAGCTATCATTTTACTCATCAAGCAAGTCATTTGGTTAACCAAGCTAGAAGAAAACTTGATTTTCCCAAGGTCACTTTAGAGGTGCATCAATTCTCTCGAGGAAATTATATTTTTGACATTTCTCTACAACCATGACACCTATGTAAAAAGTGAAGGAGGTTTTTCTTCCTTGGTCTATTTTGGACAAAAACCTCTCTCAGTTTTAAAAAATTCATCTTCTCTTGCTCAGAAACATCATTGGAGTGAATTATTGAGCCTTCCTCTGGCCTGCAAGTATTATTGAAGCACTTTGAGAACAACAATTTGCAAACCTTAGACCTAATGACCAAGTTGACTCTTTGCTTATCAAGTGATAAAAACAAGACTGTAAATGATTTCAAGACTATCTTAATGAACTTTAATAAACAGAGCTGAGCCAGCAGGACATGGCATGAGGGATAAATGAGTGACCAGGTCCTTCCGTCAGAATATGGCATGCTCCTAAATGGAATGCAGGTGATCGAGCAGAATGGGACACCTAAAAATGAAATGCAAAAAGATTTTTGATCTCTGAGGAGGACTGAAAAGACCGACTCTAACAGACTCTAACTTCCCTGCACATACAGCTGCAGGGGTCGGCGCACTCAGCTGCGAACTTCTACCCTAGGCCTCTATGCACTCAGCTGTAGAGCCTCTTCCTATGCTAAGATTCTTTGCTCTTAGCTCTCACATACCCATTACATCAATGACTCATCCATGATCTACTGAAATGAACTACTAAGAGACTCTTCTAGAACTTCTTTTTATACAATCCCATGGTCCGTGGACAATGGGTAGATCTCTAAAGCTGACATGACTTATAGAAAAGAAGGGCAGAAACCCTTACTAACTCTTTACATCTTCAGGCTCAACGACCACAAAATGCGGAGATGTTACATTCTTCATACAAAATTTGACCTTTCTTCCCCAAAATATGGGCTTTTGACCCCAAAATTGGCTCTAGGGGAATCTGTTCCCAACAACTTACTTCATCAATGAAGTTGACCTAAATAAATGATGTTGATAAATGTCAATTCAAGGAACACGACCAGGTCTCTGCAAAAGAGGAGAGGTAAAATCAAAGGAGGTACTTATAATTTTATAGGTCACGATAATGATCATAGAAACAATCTGCATAAATTAGAGACATTAAAGATAAAAACCATGTCAATTGTTAAGGTTTTGCAACATGCTTATAGAATTTTGAAAATGACAAGTCTTAATGACTCTGATCAATCTAGGGTTTGTATAAAATATGTTATTTCTAACAAGACCTTGAATACCTTAAAAATATAGGGTTTTGCATCTAACTATTTTGTGTGGTTGTACAACTTTATAGTTTGTAAGTGGCAGGTCTTGGTATCTAGGGTTTGTAAACCCTAGAAAAGTATGGAATGAAAGAATAAACCCTAGAAATAGAAACCCTAACTAATTTCCGCTTTGAAAGGAAAGGAACCTAGATATTGGCAGATATTATATCATGATGATGTGAAAAACAGGATTTGATAAAAAGGGATCCAAGAGTAAGATGGAGTCAACCTTTCTCCAGAGATAAGTATTTGACACCTTGATTATTATTAATGCTATTGTCTTTATATTTTGTCTCCTTTTCCTTTTATAAGTCTTCTAGTCAAAGTTACATGTCAAGGCTAAGTTCTATGTAAGGCTTGAATAAGTAGATGAAATACTTGAAGGAATGTGGCTTAGCATGAAGACTATGAAGGAAGGAGTAGTTTGATGTATGTATCGAGAAGGCTATCGGATGGGAAGCAAAAATAAGGAAAGATAGAGCTATAATGGTCCTAATGGTTACGATATTGAAGCCTACTGATTAGTTCGAATTGATTATTGAAAGCTAAAGAGCATAAAGTTGAAATATGTTGTAATATGAGATAGATTGTGCAAGGGATTATTGACCTCAGAGGGAGAAAGTAACAAAATTTGACACCTTGACTTGAGGCCATTATGGTTTGGCAAGGCTGATACTGATGATTTATTTTAGATGTGATTTTGCTCCCCGAAAAAGCATATTGCAATAGTATATGAAAAGGATGGAAATAAATAATTTGTTGGATCTAAACTACGTGGTTTGATCATGGAACACATAGATTCTATGGATAGCACTATTGATGACTTGGATAAGCATGAGAGAAAAATTGATATTGGAAATTTGATATGACTTTTTGAAGAATATGAGGAATAAAGTTGTTATGAAGAAAGAATACATTTGTTAGAAGTTGTGAGGAAGCTCGGCTACTTGAAGATGATAGATGAACATTTTAATAATAATTGTTGAGATCTTGAAAGGTTGAATTTTGATATGATGTGATGATATTAAGAGCCAAGAAATCCTATCATGAAGATGAAATGTGAGATAATTTAGCTCCGTAAATTATTTGACATCTCAAAAGGTTGAATCCTAGTAATGATGATACATGAGAAGGGGGCCTTGCATCTACAACCATATATCCGTGGAAGAACAAGTAGATGATGTATGCGACCAGCTAAGGATGGTGATGATGTCTCCTTGATTGAGAGGGAGAAATAAATCTCCTCCATTTTTTGAGGAGTAAGGATCTCCTCCCTAGTTGAAAGAGAGTGATGATGGACACCATATTCTTCATATGTGTCATGCCCTAGGCCATGATTAATTGCCACATGTCTAGTTTATGGCATTGGGAGGGAGAATGAAATATTGGATAAGCATCTAGTAATAATTACTCCTGGAGGATTGGGAATCCAGGATAGGAAGTAGTCCCATGGAATAAAACTCTTTGAGGATCTGATAACGTATCCAAGGTAAGATTGGTCGATGAGGAACAATATTTTTTAAGGATTGGGAATCGAAGATAAAAATAGTTTCGGAAGGAAATACCTTGTGAACATTCGAATGGGGCATGTGCTTTGAGAGGCTATGATGGTGTCCATGTGTATGCCTCCCAACATTGTGCTCCCAACATGGCTTATCAATATAACTCTTCTTATGATAATATTTCAATTTGAGAAGTATCCTTGTACCGATTATGTAATAATGAATACCTCCCTAGTTAAGAGGGAGTGTTGGAAAATGTAACTAGGTTTGGTATTCATAATGATCCATGTACTTATGTCATTCTATATTTTATGTAAAAGCAAAGAGAAGAAAAAAAATTACTATTATTAATTTTTAGTAGTTAAGAATGTTCATCATGCTTATAGGATTTGTTGAATCAAAATCCTCATTGGACTTCTTGTAAAGAAAAAGAGAAAATATGTAATGTTGGGTCAAAAATGCCTCTATATGTCAAGTCGGCCCTACCCAAAAAGGAATGCCTATACAAACCCCTTTGGACAATATAAATATAGGGTGACATGAGCTCATTTGGACACACAATTTTCTTGATTCGTTCTGAAATTTCGTAGAAGAAGGAGGGTTCAAGTCTGAAATTGAAGAAGGGTTTTTGGAAGTTCTGCCTTATCATATCTCTTGTTTAATATTTGTTGTTGGTCTCTTGCTATTCATGATTTTTTTTTTGTAGGAGTGTTTGACTTGGAATCTAGAAGGTTGAAGTCTTGGATATCTTACTTTGATCTAATTCTATAAGAAAATATTTTTTCTCGATTTTCCCCTTTGAGGGGTTTTGGCCTGGCTTGGAGCCTATATCTTGTGTTCATTATTTTTCTTGTGATCTTCATGTTTACGTTTTGGTAATTTTTTGATGGAATAACATAATAAATATCAATAAAAGGCCAACGCACTTCATAAAAAAATATCAAGGAAAGAGAAATCTAATATAAATTGTAAGCCTCTTGATTTCTCAACAAGATGGGTGGTTGGGGGATGTTAGAAGAAAACATCTCTCTTATAGAAAAACTCATAAATCCATTAATTTGTCTTAGAGCGATCGATCTCTTTCCCATGCATGGCCTAGAGGGTCTTCAATTAATATGCATTAATTGTATTCTCACATGTTTCCTATTTCCTCATTATATATTTACCTTCCCATAAATATTTCTTTTCCTTATGTCTGCTTCCATAGTTTTTTTCCATTTTTTCCGACAGGTGTTAGTCTTTTGCAAGATATTCAATCATCCAAATATTATTCCTCCACATGATTCTCGAATCCCCATATTTTTGTTATTCTTCGTGCATCTTTAAATTCCACTATTTTCTATCTCAACAAGTTTAGTGATTGGAAGCTTAAACAACAAAGTAATATATTGATCTTAAAAACTACATCATAGAACTAGAAACAAACCAAAAAAGTATATTGCAAACATGGGAAAAAAATAATTATATCTATCACAATGCCAAACGGTTAATTGTTGCCTATATCTTAAACTATAAAAAAGATTAGTAAAAAGGCATAAATGTGCAAAGGGGAAATCCAATGTTTCACCTATTTTATCTTGGACCTAAAATTCAACCTAACAACTTATATATTGATCTTCATGACTACAACACAAATCTACAAACAAACCATAAATGTGGACAGAAGAAGTTTTATCCAATACAATGCCAAAGAGTTAATTGTATCCCATACCTAATTTCCAACATATCTATATCATAAAACGAAAAGTTTGAACTCTATAAACTAATGATGAAAATTAAGAGTAAAACACTGGCATAATAAAACAAATGTGAAAGTATTAAAAAAAATTGAGGCAACAGATAGAACTACATTTTAAGGTGTCAAATATTTGTTCATGGGAATGCAGTGGCAATGGCACGATTAGGTAAAGGGGTGTACCATATTTTATACATATATACATACATAACACAAAAACATTAAAATCATATTATTCACCACGTCTCATCAAGCATCAATATCAACATTGATAGTAATATAATATTAAATGGAAAGAGTCAGCATTGAGTAATAGGGGGTATTATCCTAACATGAGAATTTACGTTTTCAATTTTTACAATACTACAAATTAATTGAGAATCCAATTCAAAAGATGTTATACCTAGACATTTAAAACAAGGCTAGATTTCTCATCAAAACCATGATAGAATGTCATGAAATATGGAATACTTATTGTCCACATCCTATACATACTTCATTAAGATGCTCTCTTGGTTTTGGAACATTTATGAGGGCTTCAAATCATAGGCAACAAGAGAAGCCAAACTAGTTGAATCTCCTAATCGACATGCCATATTCATTGGTTGCATTTACTCAAAGGACCTTTTTGTACCATATCTCTTTTCCATAATAATCTTAATGGTATTATAAACACAAAATAAGTTTGTCTACCTTCCTTGATCCCAATTAGGTGCTCTAATTCCTCTCAGGGGAAAAAGAATCGCCACATATGGGGTCTGGTCTCTGTTGTTATGTGTGTTTCTGTCATCTGTTTGGTGTGTCTATCTGTGTGGTGTTGTTATTCTCTGAGAGCTGGAGGCAGAGGCGTGCTTGTGTTTTCACAAAGGCAGAGGCAGAGGCAGGTAGCCTATCAATTACTGAATCAAGACAACTTTGCCCAGGGATGACAGTTAAATGAGGCATCCGAACTCTGCCCAGGGATCACAATTAACTGAGGCATCCAATCACAGTTAAATGAGGCATTCTGGTAAATTTATTTTTAAACTCTTTGTATAGATCACTCTGATTATGGGTTGTGGGCTGCAAATAAAATTAGGTGAACGAGAGAGGAATCGATTTGATTTTAGAAATTTAATTCCGGTAACTTGATGTTCAGAGTTGTATGGTTTTTTAAATTAGATTTTCCGCATTCTTGGTGAGGCGGCAGTATAGATCCTTAATTGCACAGAAATGGAGAGAAACAGGGCCTGCCAATATGGATCTGGGCGGTGGCCATCGTCAAATACTGGCCACTGGGAGCATTATTCTGGAGGAGAAATTCCTCAGAGTCTGCGCTTTCTTGGTGATCCTCTGCACCCATGGTGAGCGGTTTCTTGATTTTTTAATTTAGATCCTCTGAATCCATGTTTTTCGGTTTTTTAAATTAAATCTTGTGCATCCATGCTGCTGAGACGGTTTCATATTCATATTCCACAGGAATCCTATGCTGATCCCAGATTGCAGTCAGTGTGCCAGGGTATGAGATCCTCTGCATCGATGTGAGGCGTTTTTGAGGAGAATCTAAGGGCAAAGAAAAAGGGATTGAGCAATTCCCCTTGCAAATATCATGTCTATGTGGATTCATCTCTCAGAGGTAAGCCTGTAAGCATTTTCTTGACGGACTATGTTAATTTTGTTGGGTGTCATTGTCGATTGCACCAAGGAGAATATGGGATTTTATCAGAAATGCATACATATATGTGTGATAAAGAGAATGTTCAGATTTCACTGTACTTTCTTGTAAGATAATTCATTCATTTATGATGAATTTATAGGCATGGCTGTGATGATGTCATGATTCTGATAATAAATTTGTGTATTGCTGTGAATAAAACGTTGATTCTCCTACTCCAACCTTCCAAAATCTAAAATGGTCAAACTCCATTTGACCATATATCTTCTAATTTGAAAAATATTTGGGAACTTGGGTTCTGTCTCAGAACATCCTTGAAACTCATCTCCTTGCCCTTGCATACTATAGCTAAGGATATATCATAAACCTGGGCCGAGGTTTCTCATAATCGGCATAACCATAATTTATTTGGTGTTAGATGTGAGCAGCACCAAATAGACCTGAAAAATCCTAAGATGGCCTTTATTGGTGTCGGTCTAAGAGTGTTTTCTATTTGTTGAAATTTGCAGTTATTGATTTTTTGGGCTTGGGTGGTTGGATTTGCTTAACAGTTATTGGCAATTATTGATTTCTTGGACTTGGGTGCTTGGATTTGTTCACAATTATTTGCAATTGACTTGAACAATCCTCCTAAGATGACCTGAATCAATTTTTGAAACCTCAAAGTAAAAACCATAATCATTCCTCCCATAATCCAAAAGCTTCCTTCTAGCCTTTTATAATAAAGCTAACAAAATTTGCTAAATTATTCATTATATCCAGAGAACTTGAATTACAGTGGTGTTGGGAACTTGGAATACAACATAAATGCTAAATTAATTATTCATTATATTTGGAGAAGTTTGATTAAACTGGTTTTGGCCCCAATAGTGTTTTCTATTTTTCCAGATTCGCAGTTTTATTGATTTCTTGGGATTGGGTGCTTGGATTTGCTAACAGCTATTTATAGAGATTCTAGTCTAGACCACAGAACTCCAACTCTACTCCAAAGTTTCTAGGGAACTTTGCCTTTTGGTAGGGGTTGCATTTGTAAGAAATTTACTCATCTCTGTTAGTTTACATGCCTTAGAATAGTCTGCCCACAGAAACTTTGCCTATTATTTTGGATGCATATACAGTGACAGTGAATAATATGTTGGACTAGATACTTTGTATTTCGTCTCCCAGTGCTTGTTTTCAAAAGAGGTTTTGAGTTGTGATTGATCACTCTCATTCATTCTTCGGTGTGTGTTTGTCATTATTGTTATATTCATATAAAATTCAATTGTTCCCACTCCGTATTGGTGGATATCTTTCCAGGGATAAATTCAGTGTTTGTCATTATTGTATTCAATTGCTCCCACTCAGTGTTTGGTGGATATCTTGCCATTATAAAAAATAAAAAATAAAAAATTGGTGGATACATTTGGAATTTCATAAGAATTTATACACCATTATAATATATAAATAGATTATAGATATATTATATGTCAAATTGATGCTTTTTGTGTTTCCAAATAGACTATATATATTGTATGCCAAATTCATGGTTTTTCTATTCTCCCACTGCAGCGTCCGTTCTCCCAGTGCAGCAACGTCCCTTCTCCCAGATCATTCCTCACAGTGCAGCAACGTCCCTTCTCCCAATAACATTGAATCTAAGCACAGGGAAAAAAGGAAACCATTTAATTTCTTCCGTCAAAGGTAAGCAATTTTTTAATACATATTTAATGAGAAAAAGAATGTTCAGATTCATTTAATTTCTTGTATGATCCTTCAATATATGTATGTTGTATTAAATACATTTCCTCTTACTTTTATTTTTTACTTTTATTTACTCTCAGCTTTCAAAACCGTCAAACTCCATGTTGTGCTAGGAATGTTTGATTGATTATGTATTTTAATTAATTGGATGAATATGCCCAACGAGTTGTAGGCTATCCGCGAGTATGATGGCTTGTATTGCATAGATATATCACCGTTGTTGCAAAAAAGATACACCATAGTGCAAATGGTGCAAAGGTTAATTCAAACCTTTATATCAACTTTCAATTTATTCATTGCCTTTAATTTCATCATATCTCTATGTTCTAACCTTTGCATTCACTTAGCAAGTTATCAAATTAGGGGTTAGTCCCTTTGCTTAAAATATTAAATTTAATTCAAAAAAAATTGCTACTTTATAGATAACCAATAGATGACCACTAAATTTTAATAATTGTTGTGTTTTTTGCAGATGATTTAAGAGCCTGAAAAAAATACAAGCATGATAGGATACATGAACTATCTACATGTCATGATAGGAGATATGAATTCATTATGTTATTATGACCCAAATTAAACTAGTAGTGATTTGTTTTTCATCTTTATTTTGTAATTACTCTAAAAACATTATCATTCTAATAAAAGTATTATTTTGTTTGAAAGGGCTAAAAGCCCTTTCTCATTGCTCTTGAGGATGGACCATGGCTGTCCTCAAGGGTTTGTGTCCTTCTCTCCGCCTTACTTTTTCATTTACTTATTTTAGAACTAGATACTTTTAGTTTAATAGATTGCAAACTAAAATCTTTTAATGCATAGATTGATTGATGTGTTTTTCTGTTACTTGAATTTACATGTAGAATTTTGTGGAATGATTGTTTTTTGAGTTTCATTTATACGATTGTGTTTACAATGAATTTCTAATATCCAAAATTTGATATGCAATGTTTGTATCTTTGTGTGTTTACAATGTGTGGGATGGCCAAGACTTGATATCTAATATTTGTATCTTTGTGTGTTTACAATGCTTTTTGTGATGTTCATTATTTGATGTGTATATTTTTGTGTGTGATGACCCAAATTTGATATGCAATGTTTGTATCTATGCGTGCTTACAATGTGTGGGATGACCAAGACATGATATCTAATGTTTGTATCTTTGTGTGTTTACAATGCTTTTTGTGATGTTCATTATTTGATGTGTATATTTTTGTGTGTGATGACCCAAATTTGATATGCAATGTTTGTATCTATGTGTGCTTACAATGTGTGCGATGACCAAGGCATGATATCTAATGTTTGTATCTTTGTGTGTTTACAATGCTTTTTGTGATGTTCATTATTTGATGTGTATATTTTTGTGTATAGCCAAAATTTGATATTGAATGTTTGTATCTTTGTGTGCTTACAATGTGTGGGATGGCCAAGACATGATATCTAATGTTTGTATCTTTGTGTGTTTACAATGCTTTTAGAAATGTTCATTATTTGGTGTATATTTTTGTGTGTGATGACCAAAATTTGATATGCAATGTTTGTATCTTTGTGTGCTTACAATGTGTGGGATGGCTAAGACATGAAATCTAATGTTTGTATCTTTGTGTGTTTACAATGCTTTTAGTGATGTTCATTATTTGATGTGTATATTTTTGTGTGTGATGACCAAAATTTGATATGCAATGTTTGTATCTTTGTGTGTTTACAATCTGTGGGATGGCCAAGGCATGATATCTAATGTTTGTATCTTTGTGTGTTTACAATGCTTTTTGTGATGTTCATTATTTGATGTGTATATTTTTGTGTGTGATGACCAAAATTTAATATGCAATGTTTGTATCTTTGTGTGTTTACAATGTTTTTTGTGATGTTCATTATTTGATGTGTATATTTTTGTGTGTGATGACCAAAATTTGATATGCAATGTTTGTATCTTTGTGTGCTTACAATGTGTGGGATGGCCATGACATGATATCTAATGTTTGTACCTTTGTGTGTTTGCAATGCATTTTGTGATGTTCATTATTTGATGTGTATATTTTTGTGTGTGATGAACAAAGTTTGATATGCAATGTTTGTATCTTTGTGTGCTTGCAATGTGTGGGATGGCCAAGACATGATATCTAATGTTTGTATCTTTGTGTGTTTACAATGTGTGGGATGGCCAAGGCTTGATATCTAATGTTTGTATCTTTGTATGTTTACAATGCTTTTTGTGATATTCATTATTTGATGTGTATTTGTGATGTGTATGACAATGGTTGTTGTTTGGGATTCATTTGCATAGTTATGCGTTTACAATGGATGTGGATGACATGATTGGTATGTACTTTGAAATGTGTGTGAATTTTCTTTAGCATATGGTTTTATTTAGTGTCTACATCAACTTTGTATGTTTGGATATTTACAATCTTCTATGTATGATGATCAAAATTTGATATGCAAATGCTCGTATGTATTTATAATTTTGTGTGTGTAATAAGAAATTTGATGGGATGTTTGTATGCTTGTGTATTTGCAATGCTTTTGATGTTCGAATGTTTGTGTATTTGTAATGCTTGTGTGTTTGTATTGTTTTTGTACTTACAATCTTGTTTGTAATGATTAAAAACTTGAATTGTACTCTTGATTATTTGCAAAGCTTTTGATGTTTGAATAATTGCGTGTTTGTAATGTTTGTTATGTTTGCGTATTTATTGTGTGTTTGTATTTCTTTTGTTCTTATAATCTTGTTTGCAATGATTAAAATTTGAATTGTACTCTTGATTCTATGTTTGTACTCTTCATTGTATGTGTGTTGTGTACTCTTGATTGTAGGCATTTTTTATTATGTGTTTGTATTCTTGATTGTATGTTTTTTCTTATTGTGTTTGTTTGGGTATTTACAATCTTGTGTGTAATAAAATCTCAAGGAATGTTTATGTGTTTGTGTATTTATAATGTTTTCGAATGTAATGATGGAAATATGATATGATGTTTTAGTACTTGTGTATCTATATGGTTTTTAATGGAATGATGAAAATTTGATGTGATGCTTGCATAGGCTAGGCTATGCTAGAGTAGGCTAGGCTAGGCTAGGCTATGCTAGAGTAGGCTAGGCTAGAGTAGGCTAGGCTGGAGTAGGTTATGCTAGGCTAGGCTAGGCTAGAGTACGCTAGGCTAGGCTAGGATAAATTAGAGTAGTCTACCGTAGGTTAGGCTAGAGTAGGCTATGCAAGGTTAGGCTAGGATAGAGTAGGCTAGGCTAGGTTAGTCTAGGCTAGAGTAGGCTAGGCTAGAGTAGGGTAGGCTAGAGTAGGCTAGCCTAGAGTAAGCTAGTCTAGGCTAGGTTAGGCTAGAGTAGGGTAGGGTAGGCTAGGCTAGGCTAGAGTAGGCTAGAGTAGTCTAGGCTAGGCTAGGATAGGATAGAGTATGCTAGGCTAAGCTAGAGTATAGTAGGAGAGAGTAAGCTAGGCTAGAGTAGAGCAGGCTAGAGTAGGCTAGGCTAGAGTAGGCTAGAGTAGGTTAGGCTAGGGTGGAGTAGGCTAGAGAACGCTAGGCTAGGCTAGAGTAGGCTAGAGTAAGCTAGGCAAGGCTAGAGTAGTCTAGGCTAGAGTAGAGCAGGCTAGAGTAGGCTAGAGTAGGCTAGGCTAGGCTAGAGTAGGCTAGAGTAGGCCAGGCTAGGCTAGAGTAGGCTAGAGTAAGCTAGCCAAGGCTAGAGTAGTCTGGGCTAAACTAGAGTAGCCTATGCTAGAGTAGGCTAGGTTAGGATAGACTAGGCTAGAGTAGGCTAGGCTAGACTAGGCTAGAGTAGACTAGGCTAGAGTAGGCTAGGATAGAGTACGTTAGTCTAGGCTAGATCAGGCTAGGCTAGAGTAGGTTAGGCTAAGTTAGGCTAGAGTATGTTACGCTAAGTTAGGATAAAGTAGGTTAGGCTAGAGTAGAGTAGGGTGGGTTAGGCTAGAGTAGGTTGGAGTAGTTTAGAGTAGGCTAGAATGGGGTACATTAGGTTAGAGTGGGATAGAGTACATTAGGCTAGAATATGCTAGGTTAGAGTAGGCTAGGCTAGGCTAGACTATGATAGGTTAGGCTTGGTTAGGTTAGGTTAGAGTAGGCTATGCTAGGCTAGAGTAGGCTAGGCTAGGATATGATAGAGTAGGCTAGGCTAAAGTAGGATAAGCTAGAATAGGCTAGGCTAGGCTAGGATAGAGTAGGCTAGGCTAGGCTAGGTTAGGCTAGGTTAGGGTATGTTAGACTAGTCTAGATTAGGTTATGTGAGAGTAGGTTAGGCTACGTTATGCTACGCTAGAGTAGGCTAGAGTAGGTTAGGCCAGAGTAGGCTACGCTAGGCTAGATTAGGCTTAGCTTGATTTGGCTAGGCTACGCTAGGTTAGGCTAGGCTAGAGTAGGTTAGGCTAGGTTAGGTTAAAGTAGGTTTGTCTATGTTAGGCTAGGTTAGAGTAGATTAGGGTAGGTTAGAGTAGGTTAGGCTAGGCTTCAGTCGGTTGGAGTTAAGAAAAAGTAGGCCTGTTGTGGGGAAAAATGCCTATGCAGGACGATCCTATCCACCTAAGGCGTGATAGTTCCTTAGCAACAAACGAATGCAGCTACTTCCGTTTCTTCCTTTATGAAATATGAAAGAGAGGAGATTGGTAGACTTACCGTTATCTTTCGGTTGTCCCTCGATCTAGATCCTCTCCTCTTTGTGTGTCCACAACTACTTGCCTCCTTGCTTTTGCTCCCATGAGATCACAAGAGAACAGCTACCTGTGACAAGAGAACATCTACATGCAACAAGAGAAGGACACAATACAAAGGCAAAGATACATATTCATAAATGATTCAGGATTAAAAGTAAATCAAATACACTAATGCAAACCATACAATAGACACCAGCATATAGGAAAGAACCAAGAAGCTTTATTGATTGATAAGCAAGATTCAGGAAGAGATACAACCCATAGGGTTCCAACCCAGCATCTCCTTCCCAGCAGAATGGAATTCCTTCTTCAACCCCTTTCAAAGCATAAACACCCAATGATCCAACCACAAACCAACAACAATTCTTTGCAATACAATCCAGCCTCCTTAGACCTCATGAGAGAGCTCTATATATAGGAGTTTTGGAGAAAGGATGAGTCAGCTTGAGGCTTGCATGAAGCTGACTAGTGTCCTCTCCCACTTCAGTTCTTGAGTCCACTTGGAGGTTCTTGCTTCCACTTGGAGATTTGGAACCTCTTACTCATCACCAGTCGAATTCCCTGATCCAAGTGTCATTTTGGAAGCTTCCTGGGCATTGACACCTTGAGAAATGAGTCTGCCACTTGTCCAAGTACGCTCAGCGCAGGTGGCCTTCTTTGCAGTTGACATTCAGCGCAGGTACACAGTGGAGCACTTGACATTCAGCGCAGATGCTCAGTGGAGCAGTTGACATGATCCAGAAATTGCTTGTTTTTGAGTGTTTTCAGGTGGAGAACTTTTGTAAACTGCTGTGGTTTGCTGGCCTTGTTCCTCTAGGGGTAGGAACAACATGTTTAGGGACTTTGGATCCCTTAATTATTGACATTTCATGCTCAGTGATGCAAGGCACAAAAATGTCTATAACAGTTGCCCCCTAAAGTATGAGGTCGTTTATCGGGTGAAATGCTTTATCCAGGGGAGTCCGAAGTTCATCCATTTGCTGGGAGGAGACCTGTAATAAGATACAATACAATACATTATGATTCATTCTGCTTTCATGATCTAGCTGAGGCGGGCATTCCCATGCTGAGCTTTATAAATACATTTTGGTACATAGAACAGACGATCGTCTAATGGTAGACTGATAATTCTGGCGAAACTATCATCCTTTGAGTAGGATGATCATCTGTTGCAATGATGTACATGTCAAATGTCTTTATTTTCCTGAATATATATCGCATCCCGGATGGATGAAACTAGATCCGGGGTCTTCAAAACTCGTTCGATCTTCACTCTAAGTACAAGTCGATCCATGTGAGAATTGCGCTGAAGTCGAACATGGAAAGACATCGCTTGATTACCAGTCAATGATGTAAACCGTTAACAAGCGCGAGAGGAATCATCGATAATGATAATGAACCTCAAGGTACTGCAGTACAATTCACGTGGTGTGAATAAAGGACTTGGCGTCGAACACCATGCAAAATATTCTGGTCGAAGGTCATTGATGTATACCTGTCGTCGGAAGTGAGAAACTTGCCGTTGAGGCATGCAAGCTTCAAAGTACTAAAGGGGTTGTTCCTAGATCAACTTCTTGGATAATGAGCTGATGTCGACAAGAAGCGATCCGTCAAAGGAGGGCCTTAATGAATCCCACATCAGTGACACGGAACAGAGCTAATGATTTTAGTGGAGGTGAAAACAATCTGTGACATATGATTCAGGGTGGCGGTCACGAATGGATGAAGGATCATGTATGGCAGTGGATGGGACCTGGTTGACTCTTTCTGAACGACTTCTCTTGAACATATGGCGACATTGATGCGATGGATCGGTAGCATTACCCCAAGTATGGATGGTGTGGCAAAGACCATGGTGATGTGACCGGTGAATGAAACAACCCAACCCGATGTGATACGGAGGAAAAGTGTCATGTTCAAGAGCGACCTGCTACCATCAAAGACTTCTCGATTTTTTCCCAATTTTTCCCCAGTCATTGCTGACCAGTACCTCTTTATTTTTGTCAAGCTTGAGGAGGATAACATATGCTTGTTCTATAACCTGCCCTTCGGGCAAGCCCATCGCTATGTTTTAACGAGCCTAGCGATAGGGAAACTAGTTCTCGTCTAAAGACAAGTTTGTCGCTATTTAGTGATTTTAACGAGTCTAACGACAAGGAAAACTCGGCCCTTTTCATTTTTAGAGAGTCTGAAAAGGTACATAAAGTTAACTCCAAAATTCCTTTTTCGTCATCTAATCCCTTAAGTCCGAAAAAGTATAAAACAATACAGAAGGGATGAGTTTTCGGTACTTTTAACGAGCCGAACTAAACAAGCGCTCGATCTTTTTGTGCAATAATCCCTCAGGTCCAAAAAGATTAAAATCTAGAAGAGGGATAGCTCTTCCGGTTGTTTAACGAGCTGGGAGGCCAAAACTCAGCAATCTTTTCATATTTTACGAGTCAGTTGAAAAGAGCTAAAAGAAGACTCGTCTTTTGAGGAACGAGTGATGAACAGGGATAGCAGCTGATTCCAGGTACAGGTTGGAATTTTCCAATCACGGCAGTGTCACAAGGATGGCTAGGTGAAATCACTCTTCGCAGTTGTTCCTCAAAATGGGTAAACAATCATATGGAGGTAAACGATCGGCCAAATGAACGGTGGAGGTGACGGTGCACAAAACACGACCAAGGTCTTTTTACGGTTGATCAGGTTAAATACTCAATAGTTATTTACCGGTATGGGTTCATTTTTTTAACGAGGTTGAATGCGCCAAAACACTGCTCAATCTTATGTTTATTTTTTAATGAGCATGAACTATGTGCTAAAACTGCTCGGATCTTGCGTTTATTTTTTAACGAGCATGAACTTTCTGCTAAAACTGCTTGTTATACCAGTCATAAGATAAGATTGTCTCATTGTGAGATCGCTCTTTTTTGTGGAGCTTCATCCCACTACGCTTTGCTCCGCACCCTTCCTTTATGCAAGTTCGGAAACGGCTAACCCAAAAAACAGATAAATAACCGGTTCCAAAACGGCTAACCCAAAAAACAGGTAAATAACCGCTCTTTTCTTGCACTCCAAAAGGGTTTGCATGCCCCCAGGTATAAAATACAATTTCAAGGTTGCCCCTCCTCCTTCTCACATCTGTTTTTCTTTGGGTGTTCACAGCTACTTGTCGTCTTGCTAGTTTAGTTTAACGATACTTGTCTTGAATGGTTCATGAGGCACAATACTTGCTAAGGTTTTGCAAATGGGGTAGCAAGCTAAGTGGGCTTGATTGTGGGGAAAAACTCCACAGTTAAGCGCGCTTGAGCCAGAGGAGTTCTGGGATGGGTGACCTCCTGGGAAGTCCTGGTTACCGGGTGCAAGCCCCGGAAGTGATGATTGATGCTATGTGATTCGTTCTCCACATTTCACTAGTTTCAATCCCACTTCTTCACCCCTGTGAGCATCACCCGATGCAATGAGTGCTAAGTGAACTATTCAAAAATCATGAGAAATTAGTCACTTTACGACTACCTCTCATGGAAATGGTCATACTTTGAATGACTTACTTAACGCAGTTGAATCCCAAAAATGATATCTAATATAATGCACTGCGTAAATCCCCCATACTTAGATACTTGTCTTCTCGTTAATTTTAACGGGTCTATACGATACTTGTCTTCTCGTTAGCCCAACTTTTAATAGATTTTTCGCAAGATCGCAAGAGAATAACACTACTCAAAGACAAAAACATTGGTGTTATTGAGGGAGGCTTACCTCTTTCTGGTTACCCAAAGATTGTCTCATTAGACAAAACACTTCCTTGGCCTACCTTTTTCAGGTTACCTAAATATTGTTTCGTTAAACAAAACTCTTCCTCGGCAATGCCAACCGAAATAGACAAAGATGGGCGACGGGTCCCGTCTTTCCCAAGTACCTTGACAAAAAAATCCTATTCTAGAACAACCCTCTTTCCTCCATGGACGGGGTACGGACTAGCCATATTCTTTCGCGGAAATTCTACCTTATACCCAAAGTTCTCTGCCGAAGAAGACCAGGACGCATGCCCCCTGGGTTCCAGTCATGTCTTCCCGAATTACTCGCGCTCATCAGGAGGACGGACCGTGGGTTGAGACACTTCTTGCGTGAATAGACCTTTTAGGGATGGTATATGACTATTTGCGATGTGTGATCCGAGAAACGAAAGTTGGTCCACGAGCTTGACCATTCTTCCTCTATGTGGAAAACACATTACTCTAAAGAGTGAGGAGACTATTGCTCCCATGCAATATATATAGTTCGTCCAAGGAGTAGGTTATAATCCAAGGGTCCTTGAATGACCATCACGTTCATTTGAATGGTCTTCCCTTCCAGTGTTATTGGCACATTCGGGAGGATCCCTAAAGGGCGACTGGTTCCTTTATCAAAACCTGATAGATTTCTCATCTCAGGTAAGAGTGCTGGCGAACCAAGCGCTCTCCAAGCAATAGAGGAAAGGATACTCACAGATGCCCCCTCATCAATGATAGTGCCAGCCATTACCATTCTGTATATTTGACAAATAATTCTGAATGGTATACTGGCTGGCAATCGGGGTCTGCCTAGTTGGTTCCAATCAAAGGACACAACTAGGTTGCTTGGTGGTGGGACCGAGTAAACGGCCGGATAGCGCTCTGATGAACTTCCTTCCTGCAATAAAGGAATGGTGGCATTGCCCCCTTGATCATCAGAGTCAGTGCTGATGAAGAGAATCTGGACGGTGTCGTCTTGATTCTCCTTTGTGATGGCGTCATTCGAAGATGGAGCCTCTGAAGGCAAAACCGGGTCAACTGCCGTATCAACCTTTTGACTTTCGTCAGGCATGGATCCAGACGGTTCATCTTCAATGATAGGTACTTCGGTTGACCACCTGGGCAGGTCAACCAGATTCTCAACTAGCGAGGGACTTGGCAAGAGTTTTTGATATCCAGGCGGAAGATTTGCTTGTAATATCGGGCGATCTTCCAGAACTCTTTTCGCCTCGTCTAAGAAGGGACAACGGTGGATGGCGTGATCGCCCTCACACAGTCTGCAGGGAAATTTAGCTTTCTCACTCTGTCCTGGAGCTTCACTCCCACTAGTTGACGGTGAATAATCGACATGGCTATCAGAGGTCGATGCTACCGAATTGTGCAAACGGGGGGACCAGTCTCTTAGTATCCGAGGGATACATGGACAATCTCTATGGAAGTGGTCTCCCTTGCATATGACGCATGGCGATTTAGGCCTTACGAGTGCCGTGTGTGGATTTTTGTTAGATGACGATTGTTTGCCCCCAATCGCCTTAGGCTCTTTCTACTTCTTTTCTTTCTTCTTCTTCTCCTTTTTCTCCTTAGGAACCCGGTTCTTTGACCGACCAGTTCCTTCAAGCGAAGAAGAAGGAGGAGAGGAAGATGAAGTAGAAGGCTGGGAGGCAACTCTTGTCTGATCTAACTGTTGACTCGACTGTTCAGGAACGGTGGCATTCTGAACGACACTGGTTGAAAAGAGCCATACAGGTAGGCCAATTGTCAATCCTGGAAGCGACAATGTGGCCATGTGGGGCGCACCAACATCTCCCCAAGAGGAGAAGGGACTAGGATTCCCACCAAGGGGAACTCCTTGGTTGGTGTGCTCCATCTTTTCAACCTAAAGATCAATGCGGAAATAAGGGTGATTGTTCTGTTTAAAATAAATTGTTAACGATGCTTTAGACACAACTTGCTTTTTCAGTTTTTAAGAGTCGAGAAAAAGCTAAATATGACTCTAGTCTCCTTCGATGTTTTAACGAGCCCGAAGTGACAAATGCTCGGTTGGACTTTTTCTGTTATAGAGTCTGAAAAAGGCCAAAAGAAACTGCTCTGGAGATCTAGGCAGAGGGTGTGCCAAACCTTTCACAAAACCACAGAATACGTTTTACAGTACGGGTGGTCGATCTTCGTGAATGCTGTGTTCACTGCATTCCGATCAGTAGGGCGACCGACACGGCTTCCTAAGGATAAAGGATATATGCCTATAGGGGTCTCCTAATATATACGCGACGGTACGTGGGAGCACAAGTCCATATTAGTGCAATCGTCCCTCAGGAGGAATCACCCACCTTCTTAGAGATCGACAGTCACTACATTTAACGACGCCGGAACACGTCTCTACCTAGACCTCTACGATGAGCGTTATGTTGCAAAGCGTTGTTAGGTTCATTCAATATATTTACAGTTGATCTTTTTAAAGTTTGTCTTTCAGGATCACCACGAGATGTATTGGTACAAATTCCTAAATGCAGTCTAAGATGATAAGCAAGCTTTATAATCTTTCAACTTTGAAAATCCTAGCTACTAAGGGAAAAGAGAGCGACTATCTTTTCTCAAAGAGCAATCAGCACACTCTAATGCACTCTTCCTAAATCCAACATGCAATCTTATCAAAATGCAAAATGCACAATGCAGGTGTTTGTTTTCACTTTCTTAGTATAAATGCCTACAAAGAAAGCTTTTTTGCACAACTTCGAATTTGCTTTTAAATGACTGAAAATAAACAAGTTTAATTTTTCCCAAATCAGCAAGGGTAGAAGAGATTACAATCACTTTGTGATTTTTCGAAAGAAATACTTGTTTCGACACTTAAAAATGACAAATTCAAACCAATAAGCAAAAGCAAATGATAAATCAAACTGCAAACAGCCAATGAACTCTCTTCTAAGATCACAATCAATCACTCAATCAGATCTGAATCAAGGCTACAGGATGACTATTTCGCTCATGCAAAGGAAAACTGTAAATGACGCCACAAACACATAAAAACACTTACAGTCTTTTTGTACAAAAATGAGGCGGAATACAAGCAAAGAAAAGGGGTTTCAGATGTGGTACCTATGCTGGTTAAAGGCAGCAAAAACAGAGATCAAAACAGGAAAAAGACAGCAAGGAACCCCAGCTGCACAAGGCCACACTGGTTCAGCGCAGGTACAACACTGTCAGTTTGACATTCAGCGCAGGTAGCCTTCACGGGACCTGCGTTGAAATGCAGACTGCCTTCACAGTGCCTGCGCTGAAAGGAGAAACTCTCGTTTCTCTTGGTTTCCGGGTCATAAAATGCTCAAAAATCAACTGTTTCAGGCCAAATCAGAAACACAAGCAAGGTATAAACAGAGGGATACTTTGAAAGGGTACTAAAGACTATCACAAAGGATCATCAAGTCATTTATGAGTCCATTGTTAAGATCATAGACAAAAACCCAGTGAAGGATCAAAGAAGCAACATTCTACTTTGCAAAGCAGTTCGATTGTTGTCGTTGAGTCTATGAAGTAAACAATGATGCAAACTCAAACAAAATGACTAAAACAAAGTTCTTCCCCAGCGGAGTCGCCAATTTGTTGTGGGGAAAAATGCCTATGCAGGACGATCCTATCCACCTAAGGCGTGATAGTGCCTTAGCAACAAACGAATGCAGCTACTTCGGTTTCTTCCTTTATGAAATATGAAAGAGAGGAGATTGGTAGACTTACCGTTATCTTTCGGTTGTCCCTCGATCTAGATCCTCTCCTCTTTGTGTGTCCACAACTACTTGCCTCCTTGCTTTTGCTCCCACGAGATCACAAGAGAACAGCTACCTGTGACAAGAGAACAGCTACATGCAACAAGAGAAGGACACAATACAAAGGCAAAGATACATATTCATAAATGATTCAGGATTAGAAGTAAATCAAATACACTAATGCAAACCATACAATAGACACCAGCATATAGGAAAGAACCAAGAAGCTTTATTGATTGATAAACAAGGTTCAGGAAGAGATACAACCCATAGGGTTCCAACCCAGCATCTCCTTCCCAGCAGAATGGAATTCCTTCTTCAACCCCTTTCAAAGCATAAACACCCAATGATCCAACCACAAACCAACAACAATTCTTTGCAATACAATCCAGCCTCCTTAGACCTCATGAGAGAGCTCTATATATAGGAGTTTTGGAGAAAGGATGAGTCAGCTTGAGGCTTGCATGAAGCTGACTAGTGTCCTCTCCCACTTCAATTCTTGAGTCCACTTGGAGGTTCTTGCTTCCACTTGGAGATTTGGAACCTCTTACTCATCACTAGTCGAATTCCCTGATCCAAGTGTCATTTTGGAAGCTTCCTGGGCATTGACACCTTGAGAAATGAGTCTGCCACTTGTCCAAGTATGCTCAGCGCAGGTGGCCTTCTTTGCAGTTGGCATTCAGCGCAGGTACACAGTGGAGCACTTGACATTCAGCGCAGATGCTCAGTGGAGCAGTTGACATGATCCAGAAATTGCTTGTTTTTTAGTGTTTTCAGGTGGAGAACTTTTGTAAACTGTTGTGGTTTGATGGCCTTGTTCCTCTAGGGGTAGGAACAACATGTTTAGGGACTTTGGATCCCTTAATTATTGACATTTCATGCTCAGTGATGCAAGGCAAAAAAATGTCTATAACAAGGCCAAGCTAGAGTAGGTTAGGTTAGGCTAGAGTGGCTAGGCTAGAGTAGGTTAGGTTAGAGTAGGCTATAGTAAGATAGGCTTGAGTGGGCTACGATAGGTTAGGTTAGGTTAGGCTAGGCTAGGCTATGTTAGGCTAGGTTGGGTTAGGCAAGGCTAGGTAAGGTTAGGTTAGGTTAGGCTAGGGTAGGCTAGATTAGGCCAGGTTAGGCTAGGCTAGGTTAGGTCAGGCTCGATTAGGCTAGAGTAGACTAGGCTAGTCTAGAATAGGCTATAGTAAATTAGGTTAAGCTAGAGTAGGCTAGGTTAGGCTAGAGTAGGGTAGGGTAGGGTAGAGTAGACGAGGCTAGCTTAGAATAGGTTGGGCTAGGCTAGAGAAGACAAGGCTAGGTAAGGCTAGAGTAGGCTACACTAGAGTAGTCAAGAATAGAGCAGTCTAGGCTAGAGCAGACTAGGCTAGAGTAAGCTAGACTAGACTAGAGTAGGCTAGGGTAGACTAGACTAGGTTAGGCTCGAATAGGCAAGGGTAGGCTACCTTAGCAAAGAGTAGTATAGTTTAGGTAATAGTAGGCTAGGCTAGGGTAGGCTATAACAAAGTAGGCTAATCTACGTTATGCTAGGTTAGGCTAATTGAGAGTAGGCTAAGCTAAGCTAGGATAGAGGAAGCTGAGGTAGAGTAGGCTAAAGTAGGCTAGGTTAGGCACCAATGGGCTAGTTTAGGCTAAGTAGACTAGTCTGGACTAGGTTAGGCTAGAGTAGGCTAGGGAGTGTAGGAAAGGCTGGAGTAGAACAAGCTAGTCTATGCTAGGCTAGGTTAGGATAAGCTAGTCTAGGCTAGGATAGAGTAGGATAATCTACACCATGCTAGGTTAGGCTAACCTAGAGTAGGCTAGGCTATGTTATGTCGTAGTAGTTTAGGCTAGAGGAAGGTAGGCTAGGGTAGGGTAGGTGAGACTAGAGTAAGCTTGACTAGGGTATGGTAGAGTAGGCTAGGCTAGGATAAGGTAGAGTAGGCAAGGATAGGCTAGGATAGAGTAGGCTAGGCTAGGAAAGATTATGCTAGGTTAGGCAATAGTAGGCTAGGCTAGGCTAGAGCAAGGTAGGGTATGCTAGGGTAGGCTAGGTTAGGCTAAGAGATAGTAGACTAAGCTAGGCTAGAGTAGTCTGATGTAGGATAAGGTAGATAAGGCTAGAGTAGAGTAGTTTATGCCAGAGCTGGATGGGATAGGGTAGAGTAGGTTAGGTTAGGTTAGAGTAGATTATCATAGGCTAGATTATGTTAACATCTAGGTTAGGTTAGAGTCTGCTATGAAGGAGTACTCTAAACTAGAGTAGTCTAGACTAAGGTAGGTTAGGTTAGGATATGATACCATATAGTAGGCTAAGATAGGTTAGGCTAGAGTAGGTTATGCTAGATTAGGGTATGCTAGGGTAATCTAAGATACTAATTTTGAGTAGGCTAAGTTAGGCTAGACAAAAGTAGGTAAGGCTAGAGAAATTTAATCTAGGCTAGGCCAAGCCAGGCTAGAGTTGGGAAATTTAGGCTAGGCTAGGCTAAAGTAGGTTATTTTAGACTACTTTATGTTAGAGTAGGTCAGCATATGCTAGGCTAACCTAGGCTAGGCTAGGTTAGGCTAGGCTTGTGTAGGCTAGACTATGTTAGAGTAGGCTAGGGTATGCTCGGCTAACCGAGCCTAGAGTAGGCTAGGCTAGGTTCGAGTAGCCTAAGCTATGCTAAAGTAGGTTAGGCTATTTTATTCTACAGTAGGCTATGCTAGAGTAGCCTATGATATTCTAGGCTAAGCCAGGATAGAGTAGACTAGGTTAGGTCATGCTAGGCTATGTCGGGTAAGAGTAGGCTAAGTTAGGCTAGAGTATGCTAGGTAGTGTACACAAGGCTAGAGTAGGCTAGGCTAGTCTAGGCTAGGCTAGGTTAGAGTAGGCTAGGTTAGGATAGGCTAGGCTAGGCTAGGATAGAGTAGGCTAATCTAGTTTTGGCAACAAAAAGCTAGGCTAGGCGAGACTAGATTAGGCTAGGATAGGATAAGCTAGGTTAGGATAAGCTAGGTTAGGATAAGCTAGGTTAGGGTAAGCTAGGTTAGGATAAGCTAGGTTAGGATAAGCTAGGGTAGACTAAGCTAGGCTAGAGTAGTCTGATGTAGGATAGGGAAGAGAAGGCTAGGCTAGAGTAGTCTAAGCTTCAGTAGGCTAGGCTAGGGTAGAGTAGGTTAGTATAGGATAGAGTAGGTTAGGCTAGGATAGAGTAGGCTCTCATGTAGGTTAGGCTAGAGTCTGCTAGGCAAGAGTACTATAAGCAAGAGTAGTCTAGGCTAAGGTAGTTTAGGTTAGGATAGGATACCATAAATTAGGCTAAGCTAGGCTAGTCTAGAGTATAGGCTATACCAGAGTAAGGTAGGCTAGGGTAAGATAAGCTACTGGGATTGAGTAGGCTAGGCTAGGCTAGGCTAAATTAGGTTAGGCTAGAGTTGGGCAATTTATGCTAGGCTAGGCTAGGATCGTCTAGGGTAGATTAGGTTAGGCTGGGCTAGAGTAGGTTATTTTAGAGTATAGACTATGTTAGGGTAGGCTAGCATATGCTAGGCTAACATAGGCTAGACTAGGCTAGGCTAGGCTTGTGCAGGCTAGAATATGTTTGAGTAGGCTAGGGTATGCTAGGCTAACCTAGGCTAGAGTAGGCTAGGCTAGCTTTGAGGAGCCTAAGCTATCCTAAAGTACGTTAGGATATTTTATGCTAAAGAAGGCTATGCTAGAGTAGCCTAGGATATTTTAGGCTAAGGCTACATCAGGTAAGAGTAGGCTAAGCTAGGCTAGAGTATGCTAGGTAGCCTACTTAAGACTAGAGTAGGCTAGGCTAGTCTAGGCTAGGGTAGGTTAGAGTAGGCTAGGTTAGGATAGGCTAGGTTAGGCTAGGAAAGAGTAGGATAATCTACAACATGATAGGTTAGGCTAACCTAGAGCAGACTAAGATAGGCTAGGCTGGAATAGTCTAGGCTAGAGAAAGTTAGGTTAGGGTAAGTTAGGCAAGACTAGAGTAGGCTTCACTAGGGTGGGATAGAGTAGGCTAGGCTAGACTAGGCTAGGGTAGGTTAGGGTAGGCTAGTCTACAATAGACCAGGCTAGGAAAGAGTAAGCTAGGTCAGGCAATAGTAGGCTATGCTTGGCTAGAGAAGGGTAGGCCAGAGTAGGGTAGGCTAGGGTGGGGTAGGCTAGGTTAGGCTAATATAGAGTAGACTAGGTTAAGCTAGAGTAGTCTAATGTAGGATAGAGTAGAGAAGGCTAGGCTAGAGTAGTCTAAGCCAAATTAGGCTAGACTAGGGCATAGTAGGTTAGGTTTGGCTACATTAGGTTAAGTTAGACTAGAGTAGGCTAGCCTGTAGGTTAGGATAGAGTACGCTATGAAAGAGTATTCAAAGTTAGATTAGTATAGGGTAAGGTAGGCATTGACAGTTCTGTACCTGCAAACATTTAGGGGATCTCCATGTCACATGATATGGAAAAACACAATTTTCACTCCTTTGTAATCAAGGGTGATCTTAATTCAAACGCCCTCTTTATCAAGGACTTTTTAGAGCTCCCTCTTACCAAGGTATTATATTTTTCATCAACATCTTCTTCTTCCTGGGTCCTTTAGTTGCTTTATCAACTTCTCCCCTTGATTTCACAAAATTCAGTTGAGCTTCTTTCTTGTATGGCATAGGCCATCCATCACTTTCCTCCTTGGTTCGTCACACCATTCCTTTCTTCATGAAATGTGGCCTTCTTGATACATATCTGGAACCTTTCTCATATGGCTACTTTGTCATCATTGTTTCTTTCAAGGATTTCCATCCACCAAATGAATGCTAGTTGTACTTGTACTTACAACTCTTGTTCCAGTAGCCCTACATGAACTCATCCAGATATTATTCATCAAATCAAAGCATAACATTAAATCAAATAGTAACTTACGGGATGACTCTTCATCTTGACATCTTCTTGTGGGTATCAACATCCTGCATACATGTTGACACATCTCCAAAATTTATCCATTGTCAAAGGTGTCCTCCTTTTTTGACTTTCATCAGAGCCTTCATATCCTTCTTGGGGATTTCCTAATCGAATCTTGTTGGTCTATTGGATGTTTATTGCCTTCATCATGGTAGCATATTTCACGATCTCTTCATTCCTTACTTATTCCATTCTAGAAGTTTTCAATTGGAGTTTCTTAACTATAGTCAACCACCTCATACTTCATATGAGGACATATTATGTTGACTTCATCTTAGTGTGACTTTAAGCCTTCCTTCATCCATTTAGAGGAGGAGATCATTTTTTCTCTTAATCATGCTTATGAAGATAGAAGTAAGGATCCATGTTACATTCAAAAGTATGACATGACATTGTAATATTAAACACAAGCATACCTACCTAATTTTACCTTTAGGTCATCTAGGCTTCTTCGAGCAACTTCCTTGATTGAAAATATTTTTAATCCCTTGATCTGCTTCATTTCTCATGTCATCACACCATCATCCCAGGAACTCCATCTGGGAAATTTTTCCTTCTTGATGTATGATGAGCCTTGTCCTAGATGACTTCATCCTTTCCTACAATGTCCAGTGAGGCTCTCAAGAGCTATATCCTTCAAGTTTGACTGCCATGTATTTTGTCCTTCATGATTCCCTTGGTGATGTCACGAGCTCTTGTTCCTAATGCTTCCATGATGCCATGATGCATCTTATTATCATGATAATATCTATAACACAAGATTTAGGAGCTTAAGATAAGACCTTTTTTTGAGGGATACTATCTTACTCATAGGAGAGTCAAAATTTGAAAAACTATCTATGTTATCTCAAACGTTTTAAAATTTTTAGAATTTGAAACTTTACAAAAGAAATCATATAAAAAATTCTAAGATGTATCTTTTAAATATGATCTTAAGATTGGTCACAAACCATATTTTCCATATCATATCACTAAAAATATAGTGAAGCAAAGACTATAATTTTTACCACTTGTTCTATGATATTTTTCCTCAACATCTAAAACATTTTGTTGTCTATAACTTCCTATAAGAAGACTTATAGCAAAATTTCCAATATGACTAATTTATATTGAATTTGAAGATGAATCACACAACTTATATTACGTTGTCTATATCTCTAAAAGTGTAGTGAATGATAACTAGAAATTTTGACCACCTATTTCGTGACATTTATCGCTAGGGTCCTCAAAATTTAATGTTTGAAACTTCCCTCAAAGAAATTTATGGAAATAATTCCAAGATATTTTGATTGGAGGTGAAAAACCATAGGATCATAGCTCCAATGCTACATTTTAATAGCCAAATTCCTTGAAAATAATAAAAATTCAAAAAATATAGGTCACTTTTATGGGGAAACCTAAATTTACAATGAATATAATGTACATTAAAAAATAGGATGCTTCTACAAATGATTATCCTTTATTATAAATATGCAAGTGGGATGACATAACATACCACTAGGCCAACATAACCATAACAAATAAACTATTCTTATTGCTTATGTAACAAAAGGGGTCTTAGGGATCTATAAAATAATTTATATCAATATTACTACAAAATTCAATCTTGAGTAAAGACATATCTTGTATATAACAATGAAATGTGAATCCCACCTTTTGTAAATTCAATGTGGGAGTAAAATGATGAAACTTGTGTTGACCTTAAGTGGGGTAGTGCACAAACCAAGTGAGTATGGTTAGTGACAAACTAAAACTACAAAATCATATGAAAATTGTTAGTGGTAAACCAAAAAGCACAAAAATTTGTGATGAATTTCTTAAGTGTAACTCACATCAAAATCCATCTTGTCACTCCTTTTAGTTGATAAAGTGGTGAATTGATGATGATTTTCAAATTTAAAATTTCAAAAACATGAACAAATTTTCAAATGGGAAATAAAATTCTATAAATAGTAGACTTCAATAATAAAAAAATCACCTAATGGATCATGATAATCTATAGACGGAATGATTCAACAAATAATATGAAAAATGGACATCAATAGTCCATAGAGTACATGCATATATCTCATCACTTGTGATAGACTGGAATTTGGGAACTTTATTTTTCTTCCACTTACCATATTTTGTGCAACATCCATTGATTTTGCATTTGAGTAGCACCAATGAGACACCTAGTTTGCTATTCACTTATTATTTGGTACCATTATGGTTTAATGTCTTGTATTTGAATCACACACATGATACATGATTGGGATGTTGATTAACATTATTTGTGTCATATTGTTGAATTTTTTTATGGGAAAATTGTTTACTTGGATGGTCATTTGCCCTAGAAAGGGACATATACATCCTTCTATATTGCAACTTGGAATTTGATTGGGTTCTTAGGAATTTCTAGTGATGTGTTACATTTGTAGCTAATTTCCTTCTCTTCATTAACTCTCATCATATTGGTGTATATATCAGTGAGAAAATTGTAGGAATTCTAGCTTGCATGTTTACATAGTGGGGTTTTTCCACATTCTATGAGTTCTCAATATGTAGAATTGGCAAGTTTTCGGATACTTATTCGTTGAGTCTCAACTTAAGAGTTTCAACATAAATACTTGAATACGATATCAACTTATACACCATTCTTGTTTCCTTGTTGTTATGGTTGTCCAAACTTATGATTAAGGAGGTGATGAAGGAGAAGTTAACATCAAGACTTAGGAGGTCTTATGGCATTTACTAAAGGGAGTGGGTTCCCCTAATTTTATTTAAAGTAATGTAATTAAAAATAAGAATTTGGTTTTATAATTTAAATATTTCTTTATTAGAGATATAGGGTATTAATTCCCCATTGAAAAGTAATATATTATTTAAGGATAGTTGTTGAGAGAGTTAGAAGTTTTGAGATTAGAATAGATGCTTTATTTTCCTAGATGATTTGATACAACTTTACAGGATGTCAACGAGCCATCCTTATTGTATATACACATAAGGAAATACATCATCCACAGAATTATTCAATGATGTATTAGCCTCAACATGAAGAAGTATATGAGCATGGAGAGCATGAGGAGTCGGAGGAAGAAGAAAATAGATCAAATCATAAGACTTCTTCATTGTATGTTCAAAAATATTATCCTAAATGTCAAATTCTAGGAAATAATAAGGTAGGTGTTCAAACAAGAAGAAATTTTATAGGCACTTCTACAAAAGCCAATTGTCTTTGTTCCCAACAATAGAACCAAGTAATTTTGATCAATCTAGTCAAGATCGATATTGGATTAAGGATATAAATGAATAATTACGACAAATTGACCATAATTAAACTTGGGAGTTGTTTCCAATGCTTAAGGAAAATAATTTGATTGGAACCAAGTGGGTTCTCATAAATAAGTTGAGTGGATATGGTTAAGTTATCAACAAAAAAAGGATTAGTTTGCAAAGGTTATCCTCAAGTGGTATGTGTGGAACTTCAAGACACTTTTGCACCAGTTCCTACACTCGATGAAATCATAATGTTATTGTATTTTTCATGCTATAAATACTTTGGGGTATATGAAATGGATGTCAAATACATGTTTCCATATGCATAGATTAAATAAGAAGTATATGTTGAGCAACATCATGGATACCAATTGAATAATAAATGAAATCAGGTATGTGAGTTGAAGAAGGAACTTTATGTGTGAAAGACTCTTGTAGTACATGGTATTACTATGAAATCCATCTAGAAATAGAATATTGAAATGGAAACAATTGATTGTAATCTTTCTACTAAATATGATCTTGATATATTTATACTTTGTATAGTGTATGTAGATGATACCGTGTTTGGGAGTAATGTTGATAATCTATGTCAACAATTTACAATTGTTATGCAAACGAAATTTGAAATGTTCATGCTTAGGGAACTATTTTCCTTCATTGTGTTACAATTTGAACAAACAGGGGAAAGGATCGTTATCTCTAAAACTAAATATCTCAAAGAGTGCATTTTTAATATAAAAAGTCATGGCCACTATGTGGTATGATTTCGAAGGTATGACAGGGTATAGATTACTTGGAAAAAGGTCCACATGGCAAGCTGTGATTGGTCCATCATGGATTGGCATGGTTGTTCCTAAGGACTTAGGACTTGTTTCAATAATGTGTTTGGTGAGGTTTTCATATGTATTTTGATTTCACTAAAATTTCCAAAAGCCAATGTTTTGCACAAAACTTAACATATGTAAAGGACATCGTTATGTGGGCCCTATGTCAAGCTACCCGAGTAAAGAGACATAAAAATGAATAAGGATTATAATAGTCATTTATGCAGAGTATGGTGTGATGAGAAATTTTCTAACAATGTAGGAAAGCTAGATATTTTTTTCATTTGTAGTTATGTATACTAGATATTTATAAATAAATTACACCATACTGATATGGAGAGAAAACCAAGGTTGTAACATACAGTGATGGGTCCAATTACTTGGAGAAAAATAATTAAATAAATATATGGTATGGAGAATAGGAGATGGTGACTTCTCGTGATCATAAGTTCTTACTCATCTAGCACTCAGAGCTAACGAAGTTGAATGGTATATGGCATGGAGATAGGGACAATGTCATATTACTTAGTCATGGATGCATATTTGTGTGGAACTTGGAGCTAAGGGTTTAGAAGGATCATGTATATTCTTTATGTGAAGGAGATGGTCACAAGCCTCAATCACGAGGAGTTAAGGAATAACCTATGAGGGTTAATAATTAGTGTACTGGGAAATGGAAAGGGAAACAGGTTACAGTATAGAGTGCTCCAGGTATGACAAGTATTTGGCTATGAACAGAGTCTCATGCGACCTTTGTGAAATGGAAAGGGAAACAGGTTATGGTATAGATTGCTCCAGGTATGACAATATTTGGCTATGAACATAGTCTCATGCTGCATTTGTAAAGAAATAGGGTTGGATTGAAAGGAGATAACAATTTTGCACCTTTAGGAATACGAAATGCATTGTAAAAGGTTTAGAGTTGTGTGTAATATTTGGAGAATTCAAGGAAGAGTTGAGAACACATAGGGACATTTAACAGAGTGACTTATTCAACCCATAATACCATGAGATAATATTATGGATCGATACCCATGGTAAAAGTGGCATTAATATATGAATACAAAGTTAAATAACTGAATTGGTTGTTAAGGCTATGCACATGTGAGGGTGAGTGAATTATCAAAGGGGTTTAGAAAATTTGGTGACAAGAAGAGAATAGTAATGGACCAGGTTAAGAGTAAGCCAAATTGAGTAGAAACAACCTAAATAGATTGAACTATCCCACTAACTATTATACATTCTAATATGGTATGTAAGTTTATGTACTTACTATCCAAAATTAACTGGAAGTTGAAAATATATACTATTTTTTTTAATGTTATCCCATATAAGACCCTTTCTTGAACCTCAACGTCTTCTATCCATTCAATCAATATTCCTAGATGAATACTTTCCACTATTGAAAACATAATAGTTCCCTATTTGGCTTCACTCGGTACATTCAGTCAATTTTGTTGAGGAAAGACCGAGTGTCCATTTCCCTCCATGTATGTGCTCAAAAAATTATATATATTGTCAACCTTGGGTTCCATTAAATAAAATTACTCTACCATTCTCACGTACTTCACTTCCTATGACCACATATGAATTTTATGCTCTTCCTGACTTTTGTCAAATATCAAATTTGGACCACCATCTCAACTATGTTTGTTGTCTATTCTTGTTCTTGCAACTGTAGGTTGTTCTCACACATTTCATGCTAGTTACTCCAATGTTGGGTCACTATGGTCACATCTCATTAGTGTTCTACAAGACTCTTCTTATACTATGACCTACATGTGCTATGTAGTCTCTACTGGCATGTACATAACACATTATTGGTTTCCACATCTATCCATTGAAAAATATTGATACAGGTTCCCCTTCATATTCTTGATCGAATTCAACCCATTTTTTGATGTCTAGGTTCACCCAAACATGAACTAGTGTAAAGATATGAAAACTTGAAAGAGAAAGGAAAGGGACAATAATGAATAGAGAATCTCACACTAAATTGGGGTACCTCATATCCACTACCTTAAAAACTCCTCCATCGTCATGACCATGAGATATGAACATTAGAATGAATAGCCCAAAAATTTAAGGGTGTACTCTAATAAATGGTGTGACCCCTTTCTGTGAATTTTTCATGGTCAATTTTTCCTAAATGGAGTGTATATTTTTAGAATCACAAGTCTGAGTTATGTAATATATATAGTTTGAGTACCCTCTCGATCTTTTAATGCATTAAATATATTTAGACATTAAAAATTCACCTTAAACAACAAGAAATTGCAATTTCACCCAAATTTTTATTATCAAATTTTGGTGAAATAGGCCCAAATGCTTATGGTTCGGTAGATTTAACTTCTTATCTTTCCTCCTATGTGCGTAAATAAACTTGTGAATTATTATAGTGGCACACTAATTAATCATTAATTTCAAGGGAGAGGCACTAGGATAGGTGCCTTCTCCATTTTATATATATCAAATTTTCCTTCATGTGTGCTACTACATTGGTCAAATACTGGACCACCAACTTATGTGTCCTTCAAACATGAAAAAAGAGTGGTGCATACAAACTGTGTTACCAAATCCATGAGTATTTGAATTAGTATTTTTTAATGCCACTTTAGGAGTATATTGTGAAAAGAGATATCAAATAATGATGGACACTCCTTGACAACTACTATATGATGTCGTATTAAAAAAATACTACAAATATGAAATTTTTCTGATATTCAAAATAATAGAAAGGGATATTCTACAAATATGACATTTTTGGGATATTCAAAATAATAGAAAGGGACACCAAAATTTTGCTTCAAATGTAGGAATAATCATTTGTGATTCATGGATTTGCATACATCGAATATTGCAATTAGGGAATTTGGTTTTAGAAGCTAGATTTACAATTAGAATTAAAACAACAACTTCAACAAGTCAATATTACATTCTTGGTCGAAATTGTTTGACAAATGGAAAACTAAAAATTTTGAATTTATTAGAATGTTTATCCATGGTTTTATATGATTTATCATTATTTTTGTTTCACTTTCACTACCATGATACACCACGACTGAAATTCCAAAATTATTAGCGGTAATGGTTCCTAACCATTGCATAACATTTATAGAAGTCTTCATTGCAATTAAATTAGATGCTCCATACATTTACTAACTTTTATTTTTATTTATCTTAATTGTAAGTATCAAAATAAATTTAAAAGTTCCATTTATATCATATTTAATTATGAATATATTTTAAATAGTATCTAATATATTTGCATATTTCATTCATAAAATTTATTAATTCCTAATTTAATAAACATTAACAAGAAAAATCACATATACTATAAGAATGAGAAATTCAAAATAAAAAGTCTTTGAAACCACAAAAAAGTTTTCTAATTAAATGCCTTTATACCCTAACCAATTAGTAATATTTATGGAAGTTTTCTTTGGAATTAAACTATCTCTATACATTTGCTACCTTTTACTCGTTTAAAAAAAAATTATAATTACGGCAATAAATTTAATATTTCCATTTATATCATATTAAATTATAAATATATTTTCAATAGTATTTGATATGTTTTTATACCTCATTCATAAAATTTATTAATTCACTATTTAATAAACATCTTTAATTATTTGGACAATCAATATTAATTATAAAAAATATTGATCACTATCCACCCTTGTGACTATATTTTCTAAAATAATTTAGAAAATAAAAATTTTATATATGTGTTTGAAAATAATAAGTTATTTACATTTATAAAATTATTAAAAAAAAGTTAAAATATTAATAAGTAAATAAATATTTAATTAAAAAATGATTTATTTTTAATTCATTAAATATTATTTATAATTTTTCATGTGAAATTTAACTATCAAAATTTCTATCACATAATTAAAACTATGAATTCTATATAATATATGAATCCTAGAAAATATATTCCTTAATATATGAATTCTATATAATTCTATCGATGAAAACAATTAGAATTTTAGGGCTTTTTAGAGTAGCTATATTTAATCTTTAATGACATGGATGAAAATTGTTGGAACTTTAAGGTTTTTGGGGTGCCATTATTTTATCTTTAACACCATTGTTAAAACATGTTGAAATTGCACCCCCCAAAAAATTTGTTATTCTACCGTCAACGCATTTGGTTTTCAAGTGTTTTTTAATTCCTTTTGCATAAAAAATTGGTTTTTACTGCCATTTTTAAAAAACGTTGAAAATTTACCCTTAAAAAAACATCATTATGGAATACACACTTTTAGTTTTTGGGATGTTTTTCATGTTTTTTTGGGTTTTTTTTTGTCTAGTATTCTCATTTTAAGTTTACAGATGTTTGAAAGTTTACATTGTTAAATTTTTGAAATTAAAATTGTTTAACAATTTTGTAGCCAAAAATCCTTTATTAACCTTTGGCCAACATTCCTTAAAAATGGGGCAAAAATAATTGATATTTGAATGTTTATCTCCATATGAAACCAACTTGCCATTCCTTTAAAATTTAATAGCTTACGCTTAAGTAATTAAATTTAATTTTCTTTTGACCTTTTACAAAGGATAAATTAGTTCATCCTTAGGCCACCCTATTATGTCATGTCACCTCATCTCCCTTTGGGACTTTTTCCAAAATTAATGGGCTTGGAGTTTTTGACCATGCATATATATCCAATGGTGAGGCCTCTAGTGACAACCCACATACCGTTTGAATTGGCATGATGGGGGAATCCAATGATATAGGTCCTGAGCCCAATATCCTTGGTCTTCATCCCCAAAAACTTCAGGAAGTGTGGGGCTTCCAAGGCTTTGAACATTGTAGCTTCCAAATGATGATGAGTATTATGAGAATTCAATAACTATCTTTCGCATCATTGACAACACCACTCATGTAATTGATAAGAAATACTTATTTACAGGGAAAATTTAAGGGGCTAATATTCGCAAGTGGGCTTCCATTTTTTTTCCAAATAAATATTCGTTAATTTCCATTTTTTCTAAAACATATTCACCAAAATTGTATAGTATAAAATTTTTTTACCTTAAAAATTTCCAAAATTCTATATAGATACTATATAAAATTACTAGAAATTTGAATACTTTTACAAAAACATTTCCAAACATTTTACAAATTGCATATTATGTACTAGTGAGATTCACCAAGGTTTCTAAACATTAAAATAAATTTCCATCCTTAAAATTTTCCATGCTTATTTACCCCTTCTCAGTATTTTTAATAAGTTCCATTGGATATATTTCTTTGTATCGATGAAAGTTCTTGTGACATATTTCCTTGTAATGAACAAAGCTTTCTATGGCACCTATCTCTGTGATGTGGCATATTGATTGACTACCTTGTGGATAGATCATGACAAAGTTTTGAGGGTTTAATTGGCATTTGGATCACTGGTTAACTTGACTTGGATTTCTCTTATAGATGAATAATCTATAAGGAAAGGATTGATGGGTTTTCCCTTTGTGGGTTTTTCCCTAGCATTTGGCCTAATTTTTGTTTTCTCTTCTTCTTTTGTGAATTTTAGTTGTACAATTGCTTGATGACATAATGAATGAAGTAAATATTAAATGATTTTCAATATTTCCCATTAAGTCAAATTCACATTATAGTGATATGCCATATATAGGTACTATCAAATGTGTTACCACTCGAAAAGGTATCAAAGGGGCTATAGAAGTTTCGAACCATGTGGAACCATGTGCAATTCCAGTGTGTATCCTTTCCTTACCATAATTCCTCTCATTAAATGACATATTGCTATTTTGTATAGACACTGAATCATGTCTCTAAAAAAAAAATTGTTTCCTAACCATAGAAAATGTTCTTTAAGTCACTAAAAATTAACTAGTCAAAACACTAACTTCCACATGATATATATCATAAAATATAGTGAGTCAAAATTTGGAAAATATTCAACATGTAATTAACTATGCTATCTCAATATTTTCAAACTTTTAGAAATTGACACTTCACCGAAAATAATTCATACTAAAAATTCCAAGATGACTCTTTTAAAGTTTATCTTAAGATCAATAAAAAAACCTATCTTACATAGCATACCTCTGAAACTGTAGTGAACCAAAGCCTAATTTTTTTTACGACTTGTAACATGATATTTTCCCTCAATATCTACAAAATTTTACTATCTAAAACATTATATAAGAGGAATTATAGCAAAAGTTCCAATATCACTAATTTTGACCACCTGTTCCTTGAAATTTATCCTTACAGCCCTCAAAATTTCATTGTTTGAAACTTCCCTCATAGAAAGTTATGCAAATAATTCCAGGATACATTAATTGAAGAGCGAAAACCCTAGAACCATAGATCTAATACTACATGTTAAGAACTAAATTTCTTGAAAATGATAAAAAATGAATAAATATAGTCCATTTTGGTGGTCAAATCTCATTTATAGTGAATCCAATGTACATGACAAGATTTGATGCCTATAGAGATGAATCTAATTTATCACAAATATGAGATAAAGTGGGATGATGTAAAGTACCATTATGCCAACTTAACCATAACTAATAAACTTATAAGGAATGGTTATTAGCTATGTAACAAAGGGGTCGTAGGGCCTTAACAAAATAATTTATATTAGTATTACTATAAATTCAATCTAGAGGAAAAAAATATTGTGGCTAACAATGAAATTAAAATGTCACTTCTTGTAACTCAAATGTGGGAGCACAATGATGAAACTTGTCTGCACTTTACGTGGGGTAGGGCATAGATCAAGTGAATATGGTTAGTGATAGTATAAAACTACAAAATCAAATGAATATGGCTAGTGGTAAACTAAAACACACCAAAAATAGTGATGATTTCCTTAATGGTAACCCACATCAAAATCGATGTTATCTCTCTTTTCAGTTGACAAAGTGGGGAATTGATGATGATTGTCAATTTAAAGTTTGAATAACGTGAACAAATTTTCCAAATGGACAATAATATTCAACAAATTGTATAGTTCAATAAAAAAATTATTAAAATCGGTAACACTAATCCGTAGATGGAATACTTCAACAAACCATATGCCAAATGGACACCAATAGTCCATAGATTACAAGCTTAGATCTGATCACTTGGGATAAATTTCAACTTGGGAATTTTAGTTATTTTTCCACTTCCCATAATTTTTGCAACATCATTTGATTTTGGATTTGAGTAGCACCATTGAGTCAACTAGTTTACTATTCACTTGCTATTTGGTACAATTATTGATCAATATCATGTTTTTGAATCACACACATGATAGATGATTGGGATGTTGATTGACACTATTTGTGTCATTTTTTGGAATTGTTTTATGGGAAATTTTTTTACTTGGATGGTCATTTGACCTAGCAAAGGACAAATATATATTTCTGCATTACAACTTGGCATTTAATTGGGTTCTTAGGAATTTCTAGCAACATGTTACACTTGCAACTAATTCACTTCTCTTGGTTCACTGTCATGATATTGAAGTACACATTAGTGAAAAAATGGTGAAGAGGTTGGCAATGATTTCATAAACTCATCAAGGTAATCATGCACATAGAAGGCACATCTTGTTGATGTTAACAACAGTTATAGAAGACTGATCTTAGGGGAAGCAATTCTAAAATGAAGAAGTAGCCATTTGTATCTAGATTCCGTCCTTTTCCATTTATGTTGAAGGAGAAGAAAAAAGAATACATTATGAGCATTGAGATCAAACAAGAATCCTTAATGAGCATCAGGATCAAATAGTCATTTTTAAGGCGAAACAAGAAAACAAAAGAATAGTTCAATGAAAATACATCAATAACTATACTATGTCTAGTGGTGTTTCCATCAATTCTAAAGCATGAGATTATTGCACATATGTAATTGATGTCAAGTTAGGAACTGTTATTTATTTCAAGCTTATGGGGAGCCAAGCCAAGGTTGTGCAATAGATGGGAAAGAAGGGTAATTTGAGTAGGGAGCCAACTAAGATTGTGGAGAAAAAGGTAAAGCGGGGTGTTGGAAGTGTTTTCATGCAATGCTCATGTGAGAATTCTATGTGAAACAGAGTTTCATAGACCAAAACATGGTGTTTCCATGAAAATAACCCTTTCCATATATCGATGTCCCAAATCAATATCACGCTCACAACGTGTGTGGTGGTTCTAATGGATATGTGTATGTGATGGATCCAATCACTAAGAACACCTTAATACAATTATCTAGATCCATATTGGCCTCACACATGCATGGAAGTTAAAGTAGGGAATGCACCTAATCTGGTATCTAGTATGATATGGAAGCTTTATGACATCGCCCCATATGGAAAAACAGGTGGTAGATTCGAGGATGTGGTAACATAGGGGAATGACACATGGGATTAATTTTTGGCTGATTTGTCCAACTAATTTGATGATTGGAAAGTGACACATGGTAGGTACATGTAAACACTCAAACATAAGGCATAATCTGATTTTTTGAAGCATCCGAGTTGGCAAGTGAAGTAGCATTATTGGGCCTTGCATTAGGGTACCGGGGCATGGGGCACTATGTTGGAAAATCAAAGATATTATATCAGGGTTTGATTCTCATTTCTTGATAATTACTTATGCTGTGTCCGCTTCTTTTACTTCTTTATTATCTTATCTTTCATCAAGAAATTATACATGTATGAATATCACAAAACAAGACACACAAGATATAGGCACATGCCAGGGAAATACCCCCTTGAGGGGAAACCCAATCAAGATAATTCTTCCTTTCAATAATATTCTTTCAGACTCTTTACCCTAGACCAAGAGCAGACTTTCCCTCCACACCATGTCAACCTTCCAGATCTTCGACCCCTTCAAGCAACTTCAGCTAGGTAGCAGCTTCTGGCAACAACAAAATATTAGGAGACTTCGATCTCCCAACCCAAACCACGGGAGAGAGAGAGAGAGACCAAAATTTTGATTTCCTTCTTCTCTAAGGACTTCCCCAAATTCACACTTATTTCCTTCTCCTGGAAATAGAATTCACACTTCTCCATCTCCTCTTGAGATACCGAACTTACTTGATAGTGAGTGGTTCAAATGACTTCAACCTCCTTCAATATAAAGGCTTCTTGTGGGTCGAATGGGGGTTCCTTAGGCCAACTTGATATCCCTTAGGCCGACATGATGTGGAGTGTACATAATTCATATTTGACCTGATAGAAAACAATTTTACATGGTTTGAAAGCCCAAGAAGGGTCTCTTCGAATATACAATGACTCTATAAACTCAATATTAATCCTAGGAATGGGGACTTTGAATAATATAATGATGACCCAAATTGATGCTTTAATAAGTCATTTTTACAATAATAAAAAATATTTTCTATATTATTTTGACAAGTACATTACATAATGACTTAATTATATTATTGAAGACTGAACATAGTTACATTTTCTAACACTCCCTCTTAACTAGGGAGGTATTCATAATGTACATATAGAATGGAGATCTCAAACTATATGAAAACATGTAGAACTTTTAGGCACCATAATGACATGGACTAGATTCTTAACCAGGGCAATCTATCGAACCAGTCACTCAAGAACTGCAATGCCATGGACTAGAAACCTCACCAGGCAAATCTTTCCAAGTGGGACTAAGGTGGAATCAAGCTTTCAGCTCCTCTAGGTACCATCAGGCTTACTTGCTAACCACCAAACCAAACATATAGGTGTGTATCCAAAAAAGAGCTCAATAAACAACACCAGCTTTTCAATCTCGGGATTCCATACATTAACATAGAGTGTCGGCCAAATGTCTCCCAAACGATGCTTCACTCGCATAGCCTCAACAAATCTCTTCCATTTCCTTATCATCAATACAATCACAAATATCTACCAAACCCAACATATTCCTTAGATATTCGAACTTCTTATTAGAAAGAGCCTTTGTCACAATGTTTGCTACATTTTCATCTATCGAAACATACTCTAACTTCACGATCCCATCCTGCACCAAGTTCGTAATAAAGTGGAAACTACTATTGATATGCTTCGTCCTTGAATGAAACACAAGATCTCCAAACATATTGACACAAATTTGATTGTCACAATTAATCATAGTAGGACCTAAATACTTCTCGAACAAATCTGCTAGAAGATTTCTTAACCAAATAACCCCTTTTTGTACTTCACATGAAGCCACATATTCTTCCTCGACACTACTCAATGCAATGAGATATTTGTTCCTACTCATCTATGAGATCATAAAAGCTCCCAGAATAAAGCATCCTCTAGTAGTTCTCCTTCCATTGGTCTCACTGCCACCTGAATCAGAGTCTGTGACGTCAAGTAGCTTGACTTCCTTACTATCATACTTTAGGAAGTGATGTATACTTCCATGAAGATACCTCAATATATGTTTGGAGGTTATCTAGTGATCATGACGAGGCTTCAACTGAAACCGACAAACAATTTTCATTGCAAAACATATATCTAGCCTAGTATTTACCAGATACATTAGGGAACCCCCCATGCGTTTGGTTCTTGTTTCAAGACATATAGGGACTTATTGAGTCTGCAAAAATGAGAGTCCCTTCTATTCTCTTCAAATCCTTTAGGTTGTTCGATGTACACTTCCTCATCAATGGTTCCATTTATAAATGTGGTTTTAACATCCATTTGATGGATATTCCACCCCATTTTAGCAGCCAATGAAACCAACGATGTAATGGTAGTGTATCTTGTTTTAGGTGCAAAGGTTTCTTCATATTCATTGCCTTCTTTTGGGAGAAACCCCTTGCGATGAACCTTGCTTCGTACTTGTCTATACTTCTAGCAATAACATGTTTGATCTTAAAGATCCACTTTGATGTGACAACCAGTTTGTCACTAGGTCTAGGAATGATTTCCCAAACCCCATTCTTCTTGATGGATTAATATTATCCCTGCATAGCTTTCTTCCAAACCTCTTCATGCTTAACTTCCTAGAATATAAATGGTTCGACTTCAATAAACTTTGTTATATATGCAGCATAACCAGAATACCTTTTTGATTTCTTACTTTCCTTGGAGGACCCTTTCACAGCTTCATGTCCTTCAACATCTTCTAATGTAGATTTCAAACAATTTGGCCTCTTCCTTGTGGTTGGGATAACCACCTATTGAATAGGTTCACTTTGTCCTTCTTCTTCATCATTTGTAGTAGAGTTCTCATGATGAACTTCTTCTTCTTCAAATATGGCAACTTCTTCATCATGGGAATCAATAGGAATATCCTTTGATTTCTTGTAAGTTTGATTCTCATCGAATATGACATCCCTTCTTACTTCAATGTGTCTTCCTTCCTTTATGTAAATTCTATATGCTTTTGAGGAAAGACTATAACCAATGAATATTCCCTTGATTCTTGTCAATTCCAACCTCTTTTGCTTGTCCATAGGAACATGGATATATGTTTGAATCCAAAATATATGAAGATGATCAACACTTGGCTTCTTTCCTGTGCATACTTCATAAGGTGTAGTATTATCAAGGCTCTTATGAGGACTTCTATTTTGAATGTACACGGAAGTCATCATTGCTTCACCCCATAAGAAGTTTGGTAGATCTTGATCAAGGAGCATTATTCAAATGCCTTCGTCAATTTTCCTATTATTTCTTTCGGCCAATCCATTTTATTCGGGATAGTAGGGAACAATGAGCTCCCTCTTAATACCTCCATCCTTACATTATGCAATTAACTCTTTAGAAGTGTATTCCTCACATTGTCATACCTTAGAGTCTTTATCTTTCCTTTAGTTAGGATTTCCACTTCAGCCGTAAACTCCCTGAAATTATCAAATACTTCATCTTTAATTTTGAGTAGGTAGAGCCATGTCTTCCTCGAGTGGTCATCAATGAATGTTACATAGTAGAGATGACTTCCAAGTGATTTGTCAGACATGAGCCCGCATACATCAGAACGGATGAGGTCTAATATTTGTTTAGACCTAGTTTCACTATTATGAAATGGCTTTCTACTATGCTTCCCCAAAGAGCATCCCTTGCATAGACCTTCATGATCTAACTTCATATCAGGAACACCATGAACCAATTGACTAAGAGTAGGGATGACCCTATAATGAAGATGACCATACCTTCGATGCCATAGTTCAATGGAACTTATTTCCATATGAACCAAAGATTGAGGAGATGGAGTGATAACCCAGTAAATACTTCCTTCACGAATGCCAATAACCCTAGCTTTATCAATACTAGAGTGCTTTCCCCAAACCAATACTTTTACATCAACAAAAGAAATCCTTTCCCCTTTATCTTCTAAAAAAGAAATATAAAGTAAAGTCTTTTTCAAACCTGGAACATAGAGAATGTTGTTGAGATGCAACTTCGATCCATTATCTAGCTTCAATGATGTAGATCCCAGGCCTCTAACAACATAGCTCTTCTTTTCACCCAATTCCACTACATTGTTATCGGGAAATCTAGTGTCTATTCAAAGCTGCTAGTCCCACTAAGACGGGTAGCTATCTTAGAAACAAACATATTAAAGTCACTTGTTTTTTCCTTTACGAGAGAGAGATGAGAAAGAAGCAGAGAGTACCAACCTCAGTCTTCCGCTTGGCTCCTTGCTTGTTTCCTTTCCCCTTTGACAGAATCTCGCCACTGCTTCCTTACTTGTCCCGCTTCAAAGAGCACCTGTAGATTCACAGCAACATAATCCCATCAAAGCATAGAGATCTTTCACTGTAAACAATATAGGATCAGATATATATTGACCATACAAATGCATATATCAACACAATATTCAGAGATACACAAGAATATGGAGGAAAACTCAAATAGCTTTATTAGTAAAAGTCGTAGAAGAGAGGATTACAACCACTTGGTCTGACCCAGTGCCATCCTCCCAGCATGAAAGCCCTCTTCACCTCACATAAAGCAAGATCACCCAACAATGTCTTCAAAGAGAAACCAGCAGCACCTCTTTGCAAATTACCAAATTCCAACCTCTGGATCTCTTGGATGAGAGATCCATTTATAGATATTTGTAGGGGGGTGAGTCAGCTTCTGGGATTTTGATTAGTGTCATCTCTCTGATAGTTCCTAGTTCCACATGGAGATTTTAGATCTCTTACTCATCCCTGGGCAAACTCAGAGAGGCAAATGTCAAATGAGCAGTTTCTAGAAGATTCTTTGGGTTTCCACCTAGCAAACTGCTTGTGCCATTTGTCTGCTCTCGCTCATCGCACCCTACAGAAGGGATTTTCAGTATGCATCACACTTTTTGTATGTGGCAGGTGAGATGCATCGCACCCTTTGCATTGGGCAGTCTGTATGGTCCTGCTTTGACCAGTTCTGAGTGGTTTTTCATGGAAAACTTTTGGGAGATGATGTAATCAGCTAACCTTGCTCCTTTAAGGTATAAATTACACTTTTAAGGACTTAGAAGCCCTTGGTTTATGGACATATGTGATTGGGGTTGCAGTGCCCAAATATGTCTATAACATACATGAGAGGATGATTCCTTTGATAGCACGTGAAGTTTCCTTCTTTCACCTGTCATGTGTCTCGATTCTCCACTATTAATGATCCATGCACTGTCATCAGTAAGAAATCCTATAAGGGTAACCAAGAATCCTTGACCCTTGACTTTGTTGAATAAGTAATAGACGGTGTTCTTGATCCATATTGCAGTAATGTTGTAACCCAATCTTATATAGCTCACCATAGAGGGAGAACCTATGCCAACAAAATGATCTTCGAATTCTCTTGACCCTAGCATTGATACCATGTTGAAAAATTAAAGATATTATATTAGGATTTGATTCTCCTTTCTTGATAATTACATGTGAGTGTGTTGGCTTCTTTTACTTCTTTATTATCTAATCTTTCATCAAGCAATTATAGATGTATGAAGATCACAAAACAAGAGACACAATATATAGGCACATGCAAAAGGAAAAACCCCCTCGAGTGGAAAACCCAGTCAGGATAATTCTTCCTTTCAAGAATATTATTTGAGAACCTTTACCCTAGACCAAGACCAGACTTTCCCTCCACACCATGTCAGCCTCCCAGATCTTCGACCCCTTCGAGTAACTTCGACTGGGCAGCGGCTTTTGGCAACATGCAGCTTCCAGTAATAACAAAATCTTAGGAGACTTCGATCTCCAACACAGACCACAAAACAGAGTGAGAGAGGCACCAAAAGTTCAATTTTCTTCTTCTCTAAAGACTTCCCCAAACACACATTTATTTCCTTCTCCCGGAAATAAACTTCGCACTTCTCCAACTCCTCTTGAGATAGCAAAATTACTTAGGAGTAAGTTGGCTCAAATGACTTTCACCTCCTTCAAGATATAGGATTCTTGTGGGTCAAATGGGGGATCCTTAGGCTGACTTGATCTCCCTTAGGCTAACATGATATGGAGGGTACATAATTCATATTTGACTTGATACAAAACCTTTTTAAATGGTTTGAAAGCCCAATAAGGGTCTCTTCGAATATACAGTGAATCTATAAACTCAATATTAATCTTAAGAGTCCTCAATGGGGACTTTAACTAATATAATGATGACCCAAGAATGAATCCCATGCTTTAATAATTCATTATTACAATAATAATAAAAAATTCGTTATTCTTTTGACAAGTACATTACATAATGAATCAAGTACGTTATTTAAGTCTGAACATAGTTACATTTTATAACACATTGCAGTGAAATTCTTATATTAAAAGTCATGGCCAATATCTAATATTTATTGGCAGGTATGATGGGGCAAAGATTACTCAGAAAAGGAACCACATAATAGGTTGTGATAGGTGCAACCATCAATTGACATGGAAATCCATGAGGTCTCGGGATTTGTGTCAAGACCCTGCTTGCTGAGGTTTTCCTGTGTACTTTTTATTTGGCCAAAATTCTAAAAAATCAATTATTTGCACCATAGTTAGTATATCTAATGGCTAGCCTAGTGTGGGCCCTATGTTGGGCTACCTGAGAATAGTCTTGTATGAGGAGTCTAATGTGATGAGAATTTTTTTAACCATTACAGGAAAGTTGGATATTTTTTTCATTTATCATTATGTATACCAAATATTTGTGAACGAAGAACACCTAAGTAATATGGATATAAGATCGAGTTTATAGCCTACAATATTGGGTGCTAGAACTTGGAGAAAAAGAATTAAATCAATATATGGTATAGAGAATAGGATGTTGTGAGTACCCACGATCATGTGTGCTTAATCATCTAGCACATGGAGTTAAGGAATTTGAATACCATATGGTATGGAGATTTGTAAAAGATCATATCACTCTGTCATGGATGTTGATTAGTATAGTAGTTGGAGTTGAGGGCTTCGAAGGATCTCTGATACTAATTATTTGAAGGAGATGGCCATAAACCTTAGTCATGAGTAGTCAAAGAATAACCTCTAAGGTTCAATCATGAATGTACCATGCAATACAAAGGTAAAAAGGTTATTGTATATAATGCTCCTCATATGATGGGCTTGTGGTTATAGACATGGGCATATGCGAAATATGTAAAGAAACATGGTTGGATGTAAGGGAGATAACAAATTCACACCTTTAAGAATATGAATTGCATTTTAGAAGGTAAAGAGTTGCGTGTAATATCTAGAGGACTCAAGGAACTATTGATAATGCACAGACATGTTGAAGTGAGTTACCGAGTCAACCCACTATACCATGGGTCAATACCCATGTTAAAAGAGGCATTAATCTATAAATACAAAGTTAAATGATTCATGTGGTTATGTTAGGGTGAGTGAATTGTCAAAGAGATTTGAAAAGGTTTGTGAGAAGAAAAGAATTTGTTGCATACATCAAATGTTGCAATAATACAATTTGGTTGTAGTAATCTAGATTTACTTTTACAAATTAAAAAACAAGTGCATGAAGTCAAATTTACATTATTCGTGAAAATTGTCCGATTAATGGAAAACTAAATATCTTCAAATTCTTAAAAATTTTAACCATGTTTTATATGACTGATTTGTAGCTCTGTTGCACTTTCAATACCATAATTCACCTCTAACATTTCAAATTTTTTATCGGTAATGGTTCCTAATCAATGCATAATATTTATGGAAGTCTTCTTTGGAACTAAATTAGACCCTATGTACATTTGTTTCCTTCTACTTATTCTTTTTTAATAAAATATCACAATAAATTTAACGCTTCCATTTATATCATGTTTAATTTATAAATAGCATTTGATATGTTTCCATATTTCACTCTTAAAATTTATTAATTTGCAATCTAATAAACATATTCAATTGTTTAGAAAATAGGTATTAATTATAAAAATCATATTTGCTATAAAAATGGCAAAATCAAATTAAAAACTTTTTAAAGCCACACTAAAACATCTTTTACTAATATTGGCTAATTAAATGTTTCTATACCCTAAATATATCTTTAAGTACTAATAGTATCATGAGCTAATACTATGGATCGATACCCATGGTAAAAGTAACATTAATCTATGAATACAAAGTTAAATAATTGAATTGGTTGTTGAGGCTATGCACATGTGAGAGTGAGTGAATTATCAAAGGGATTAAGAAAACTTGGTGACAAGAAGAGAATAATAATGGACCAAGTGAAGGGTAACCCAAATTGAGTAGAAACAACCTAAATAGATTGAATTATCCCACTAACTATTATACATTCTAATATGGTATGTAAGTTTATGTACTTACTATCCCAAAATTAACTCGAAGTTGAAAATATATACTGATTTTTTTTTAATGTTATCCCATATAAGACCCTTTCTTGAACCTCAAATTCTTCTATCCATTCAATTAATATTCCTAGATGAATACTTGCTACTATTGCAAAAATAATAGTTCCCCATTTGGCTTCACTAGGTAGATTTGGTGAATTTTGTTGAGGAAAGACTAAGTGTCCATTTCCCTCCATGTATGTGCTCAAAAAATTCTATATATTGTCAACCTTGGCTTCCATTAAATCGGTCTAGATCCATCTTAACTTTGGATCTATCAAGCGCCGAGAGGGATCAAATCTCTCGAGGTGCAAACCTCTTTTTTGAGTGCAAAACTTGAGGAAAGGTTTGCACCTTGAGAGATTTTATCCCTCTTAGCCCTTGATAGATCCAGAGTTAAGATGGATATACGCTAGTTTCAGTCATGTGTGGCCAAAGAAAATCTAACGAATATATGATTAATTTTGTTAATAATATGTAAATTCATCTAATATTAATATAATCATTTATAATATGCTAAATATGTCTTAGGTTAATCTAGTCCTTCCTCTCTCTCTCTCTCTCTCTCTCTCTCTCTCTCTCTCCAACTCTTACTATATCCCTCCCTTTCTCCTCTCTCCTTCTCTTGCCGATTCTCTCTATCTCTCCTTATTTGTCTCTTTATCTCACCCAAAACATACACACTCTCTCTCTATATCTCCCTTATCACTCCCTTTCTCTCTCCACTTCTCACTCTCTATGTATTTCTTCTGTCCTCCCTCTCTCCCCCTCTAACTCGATCTCCATATCCCTCCCTCTCTCCTCCTCTCTCACTACCTCACTCCTCATCCCTCTCATGTCTACTCTCTCGTACTTACTCTCTCTCCCCCCTCTCTCTCTCTCTCTCTCTCTCAATCCTCTCTCTTCCCCCATCAATTGACTCCTCTCTCTAAAGTCTTGCATCTCGCTCTTCCTCTCTCTCCCTTTCTCTCCTACCTCCCTCTCTCTTCCCCCGTCACTCTCTCTCTCTCTCTCTTTCTCTCTCTATCCCCCCGTCACTCTCTCTCTCTCTCTTTCTCTCTCTACCCCCCCATCACTCTCTCTCTATCCAATCCTCTCTCTTCCCCCATCACCCTCTTTCTCTCTCTCCAACTATGTTACTATAATCCTTCCTCTATCCTTCTCTTTATCTCTCCTTTTTTGTCTCTTTATCTCATCCCTAAAAACACACTCTCTCTCTCCATCTCTCCCTTGTCACTCCCTCTCTCTCTCCACCTCTCACTCTCTATGTCATTCTTCTTCCATCCCTCTCTCCCCCTCCAACTCCATCTCTCCTCCTCTCTCTCCCTTTCTCTCCTACCCTCCTCTCTCTTCCCCCCCTCCTCTCTCTCTCTCTCTCTCTCTGCCCTCCAATCCTCTCACTATCTCCCTACCTCTCTCTTTTTCTTTCTCCCCCCTCCATCTTTGTGTCTCCCTCTCCCTCTCTTACCCTTCTCTACCTGTCTCACTCCTCTCCCCCTCTCTCTCTCTTCATTCCTCCTCTCCCCTCTCCTTTAGTTTATCTCCATCTCTCTCTTGTCACTCCCCCTATCTCTCCATATCTATAGCTCTATGCCTTTGTTCTTCCCTCCCATATATATCTAGAGTTAATATATATTATGATATATTAATATATATTATAATATAATAAATTTAATATTGTATTAATCCAAAGTTATTAAATATAATAATAATAATAATATAATATATTAATATGAATATTAGATTTAATCATAAATAATATTATTAATCCTTTAATATTAATATTAGGGTTAATAATAGTTTTTTTCATGGTATTAATAATAATTTGGCCCATGGCATTTGACCCATAGCCTCATTTTTTAGTGTGAGTAAGTATAAAGAAGTTTATGGCGTAAATATAAAAAGAGTTTTTATTTATTTACCATACCTCTGGTTTATTTATATTTATATTTAATTATCATATCTCTTTTATTTACCACGGTATTTGGCCCATAGGCTTGGTATATAATTATATTAATCTTATTTGATATATTTTTATTTATTTACCATACCTCTTTTATAAATATGGTATTTGGCCCATGGTATTAATAATTATTTGTCCCATGGTATTTGGCCCACAAACTTCATCTAAATAAAACCTCTTTTTTGAGTTTTGGTAAATATAAAGAGGTTTATGGAGTAAATATAAAAAGAGGTTTTATTTATTTACCATACCTCTAGTTTATTTATATTTTTATTTATATTTATATACCATACCTTTGGAGTAAATACTAAAAAAAAAAAAAAAATTATTTACCATACTCTCTGGTTTATTTATATTTTTATTTATTTACCATACATTTTTTTTGAGTATTTGTAAACCTCTTTATATTTTAAATTTATATTGTGTTTATACATAATAAGAATTAGATTGATTTTTAAATAGGGCTGACATTATGTTAAAAATGTTAAATGTTAAATGTTAAACATTACGTTTAAGTTTTCATTTAAGTTTACATGTTTACTTTTTACGTGAGATCCACCCCATATGAGTGCCTCTCAGTCTCTATGTATTTCTTCTTTCCTCCCTCTCCCCCCCTCCAACTCCATCTCCCTATCCCTCCCTCTCTCCTCCTCTCTCGCTACCTCGCTCCTCATCTCTCTCAAGTCTACTCTCTCATACTTACTCTCTCCCTTTCTCTCCTATCTCCCTCTCTCTTCCCCCATCTCTCTCTCTCCCTCTCTCTCTCTTCCCCCATCAATCACCTCCTCTCTCTAAAGTCTTGCATCTCGTTCTTCCTTTCTCTCCTACCTCCCTCTCTCTTCCCCCATCACTCTCTCTCTCTCTCTCTTTCCCCACATCACTCTCTCTCTATCTCTCTATCCAATCCTCTCTCTTCCCCCATCACTCTCTTTCTCTCTCCAACTATGTTACTATATCCCTTCCTCTATCCCTCTCTCTATCTCTCCTTTTTTGTCTCTTTATCTCATCCCTAAAAATACACACTCTCTCTCTCTCCATCTCTCCCTTGTCACTCCCTCTCTCTCCACTTCTCACTCTCTATGTCTTTCTTCTTCCATCCCTCTTGTCACTCCCTCTCTCTCCACTTCTCACTCTCTATGTCTTTCTTCTTCCATCCCTCTCCCCCCCTCCAACTCCATCTCTGTCACAATCCTACCCTAGATATATTAAAAAAAAAAAATTATTAATCTTTACATTCTCAACTTTACCATACTCCTTAATCTGCACACACTCTGCCATATCAAACAGTCTACTCGGACCATCAATATCCTTAGGAATATTTGGACCCACGAAAGTCTAAACAAATGTATGTATTATGGTTTTGTTTGTATGCATCGGATATGTTACTTGGCAACCGGATATGTGCGCTGGCATGTTTACATTGTGACCAGAGTAATAATCCGGCGTTGAGTTGTTGAATTGCAATAAGTTTTAAGGACAATTGTTTAATGATCCTCAGTACAACTGGCCTGCCTCTCCTGCTCGGCCATGTGAGCAAGCAGGGTCCCGTACCCTCATTCCTCGCGCCTATGGTTCCCGCTTCATTTCAACGGTGTGGATCAACCGATCTAGATCCGAGGGTGGAGGTTTGCCGAAGGGTTTTAGGGTTCATATTAAGTTGTTTGAGTCTTCGCTCAGCTCATTTGGACCTGGCGCCGCTCCCAAGTTTGGCTTGTCTCTCTGCGCACAGGGGATTTCTCCCATTCACTCCTCCACCGAGGTTCCATCCGCTACGCAAGAGTTACTCATCTGTTTCCCTGGGATTAACCCACGCAGGTGATGGCATTCTCTCATAGTTAAATTCATGGTTTTCCTATTATGATTATTCTTTTCTTACAAGCCTCACCGTTGATTTTATATGTGTGTTAATAGTTTTCGTATTTCTCTGGTGCATGAAGGTGGATGCTACGGTAATGAAATCTTCCGATATGCAGGACGATGGACCCTCGGCAACCCGACCTTCTTCGCCGCATATCAGGTAAGCAATTCATGCTCGATTGATTCTTGGGTGTGGTATTTGGGGTTTCCCTTTTGACTGTTGTGGCTACGAGATTTATACATACTCGTTTCCTTTTACTTGCTTTGAGATTTTCATAACTTGACCAGAAGTTACCCAGGACAGGGTCCTTGGTGTTTGCCTCCGAGGCTACTCATGTTTTTTCATATTCTCAGGCTTCGTTGTCTCGGCTTGCCCTGTTGGGTTGTGAGGAACAGTCAGTTCCCTTCAAACGGGAGGTGCCTTTGCAGTCCCAGTAATTTAAATATCTCGGTTTCCTTTCTGTATTTTATAAACCATTATCCAGTTGTAATTATTTAAGAAACAGAGTAGTAAAGACTACTAGCTTGGACCGGGTCGTGGAATATGGAACCTCTCTGTTTTCCAATGAATATTATTGTTTTATTTTGAATTCACCGTTCTCTGGAATGATTGCTTAACTCTGTAAATGTAAATTTATTTCTTGAGTTTTTTTTGGAAAGTTTAATAGCAGACTAAACTTTACTCATGAGAGCCTTGGCTCCGGTACTTGGTGAACTCGACTTTCTGAAGTAATTTATGTGTTTTATAATATCATTACAGTCATATATATGTTCTCATGATTCTATGTTACGGCGGAACTGCCATTTTCTTTAAGGGAAAAATGTAGGCTTTCTGTTCTGTTTCGACTTATTGTTCTTCTTCGAACTGTTAGGGTTCCTTACTATCGAGATGTAATAATTATGATGGAAGGGTTATGTTTATTTCTGAAAATAAATGTGCAGTTGTTTTTTGAACGATAGATTTCCTTACCGTTGTCGCATTTTGCTACTGTGATTATGGTGAAAACATGCAGTTTGCAACTTCAATGTTTATTAACTAATGATACAGTTCTAATGATACAGTTAGGGTCTGGTCCATTGCTTTCTTGAACCTTCCCTTAGGATTACTCATGCCTTTACTGTCTGTCTATATGTATTTTTTTTTGTTTATGTTATATATATATATATATATATATATATATATATATATTCGCTCTACAGTTTGTGCAGACTGTCATATATGATAAAATCTCGTATGGTCTCCCGAATTCCTTTAATGAACATACACACTGTAGTCGTTAAGGTTATTAGTTCCGGTGAGTTTTTCTACCACAGTTCTGGTAATCCCGGCTCAGGACCCGCTACCTTACCCTCTGCTAAGATGAACAAACTCATAGTCATCGAAGCTTATTTATTTCCTTTATATATGTAAATTAATTCCTCAGTATTCTATACAGTGATGATTGACCTCTGTTTTGTGTCTTGAAGTACCAATAACCATAACAGAATTAGGCCCTTCTTATCAGTCATTTATTGGTTCCTCTGTAATATTTGTTTTGAGCAAATAGCATTACAGCATGCATAATAACGATAGAAGAAATGTATATTTTCAAATGATTTCACAGCTATTCTACTGTATTTAGGCTACTGTAATTTTCAGTTGACAATAATATCATGGAAGTATATTCACCATTGAAAATAATTTCTCCAAAAGCTTCTACTTACCTGGTCCGCCTGGGTTTGTAGATGCGCTACAGAAGTTCACCCGTTTCCTTTGTTTGCTCTTGACCACCCAACCATGAGATCCGTCACGAGGACTGGGATCTCCCCCCGAGCTATCTTGCAGGCCCAAAGCCCTCAACAAGATGCATGCAACTTGTGCCTGGTTATCTGGTCCTTACCAGACTTAACCAATTTTTTCGTTCTTTTTTTTTTCTGCCTTTCCTTACAGCCCAGAATTTTTGTCTCTCCCTTCCCTTTTCCCTGGAGGCCTTTCCAGTTAGGGAAGGTAGTTTGTGCAGTTTTCACAACTGATTCCCTCTTCCAACTTCCTTTTAGAAGTTGCCAGCATTTCAAGAAGTATATTTTTTTTTAATATATATTTTAATTCACAATAATAAAAATAATATGATTAAAGTTTTTAAAACAGTCTTCCAATTCTGTCTTTTACCACATTAAAATTCCAATATTTACATTCTCCGGGGTCATCACAATCTCTCTATCTCCTCCTCTCTCTCCCTCTCCCTCCTACCCTCCTCTCTCATCCCCCATCTCTAGCTCTCTCTATGCCCTCCAATCCTCTCACTATGTCCCTCCCTCTCTCTTTTTCTCTCTCCCCCCTCCATCTTTGTCTCTTCCTTTCCCTCTCTTACCCTTCTCTTCCTCTCTCACTCCTCTCCTTCTCTCTCTCTCTCTTCATTCCTCCTCTCCCCTCTCCTTTAGTTTATGTGCATCTCCCCCTTGTCACTCCCCCTATCTCTCCATCTCTATCACTCTATGTCTTTGTTCTTCCCTCCCATATCTATCTAGAGTTGATATATATCATGATATATTAATATATATTATAATATAATAAATTTAATATTGTATTAATCCAAAGTTATTAAATTTAATATTATTACTATTATAATATATTAATATGAATATTAGATTTAATAATATTACTATTATTAATCCTTTAATATTAATATTAGGGTTAATAATAGTTTTTTGCATGGTATTAATAATAATTTGTCCCATGGTATTTGACCCACACACTTTACCTAAATAAAACCTCTTTCTTGAGTTTTGGTAAATATAAAGACTTTTATGGAGTAACTATAAAAAGTGGTTTTATTTATTTACCATACCTCTAGTTTATTTATATTTTTATTTATTTACCATACATTTTTTTAGTGTTTGTAAACCTCTTTATATTTTATGTTTATACATAATAATAATTAGATTGATTTTTAAACACGGACAACATTATGTTAAAAATGTTAAATGTTAAATGTTAAACATTATGTTTATGTTTACATTTAAGTTTACATGTTTACTTTTTACGGGAAATGTACTCCCATACGAGCGCCTCTCGGGAAATTAAATTATTCTACCTCTACCCCCATTCGAGCGCCTCTCAGACAATTAAATTATTCTACCTCTACCCCCATTCCAGCGCCTCTGGGACAATTAAATTATTCTACCATTCTCACGTACTTCACTTCCTACGACCAAATATGAATTTTTATGCTCTTCCCGACTTTGGTCAAATATCAAATTTGGACCATCATCTCAACTATGTTTCTTGTCTATTCTTGTTCTAATTGTAGGTTGTTCTCCCACATTTCATGCTAGTTACTCCAATGTAGGGCTAGTATGGTCACCTCTCATTAGTGTTCTGCAAGACTCTTCTTAGAATATCACTTGCATGTGCTATGCAGTCTCTACCGACTTGTACATAACACATTATTGATTTCCACCTCTCATTAGTGTTCTGCAAGACTCTTCTTAGAATATCACTTGCATGTGCTATGTAGTCTCTACCGACTTGTACATAACACATTATTGATTTCCACATCTAGATGCAGGTTCCCCTTCATATTCTTGATCGAATTCAATTCACTTTCATGGTCAATATGCCCTGAATGGAGTGTATATAGTTTGAGTAGCGTGTCGATCTTTCAATGCATTAAATCTATTTACACATTCAAAATTTCACTTTAAACAACAAGAAATTGCAATTTCACCCAAATTTTTATTACCAAATTTTGGTGAAATAGGCCAAAATTCTTATGCTTTGGTACACTACCTAACATACTCTAGCCTAAGCTAGCCTAGCCTAACCTATTCTAGCCTAGCATAACCTGGCCTCGCCTAACCTACTCTAGCCTAGTCTAACCTAACCTTACCTACCCTAACCTACCCTAGCCTACCCAAGCTTAGCGCTGCCTACTCTAGCCTAGCCTACTCTATGCTAGCCTAGCCCAGCCTACTCTAGCCTAGCCTATTCTAGCCTAACCTATTCTATCCTACTCTAACCTAAACTACTCTAGACTAGCCTAACCTAGCCTACTCTATTCTAGCCTACTTTAGCCTACTCCAACCTACTCTAGCCTAACCTAACCTAGCCTAACCCACCCTACTCTACTCTAGCCTAACTTACTCTAGCCTAATCTAGTCTAACATACTCTAGCCTAACCTAATCTAGCCTAGCCTAACGTACTATAGCCTAGCCTACTTTAGCCTACTCTAGCCTAACCTATCCTAGCTTAAACAACTCTAGCTTAGCCTAACCTAGCCTAACCTATTCTAACCTAGCATAACCTAGCCTAACGTACTCTAACCTACTCTTGCCTACCCTACCCTAGCCTATCCAACTCTGGCCTAGCCTACTTTAGCCTACTCTACTTTAGCCTAGTCTACTCTAGCTTAGCCTAGTCTAGCCTAGTCTAGCCTACTCTAGCTTACTTTATCCTACTGTACTATAGCCTACTCTAGCCTAACCTAGTCTATCCTAGCCTACTCTAGCCTCACCTATTCTAGCCTATTCTAGCCTATCATAGCCTACTTTAGCCTATCCTAGGCTAAACTAGCCTAGCCTAGCCTACTTTATCCTACTCTAGCCTAGCCTAGCCTACTCTAGGCTACCTAGCCTAAACTAGCCTAGCCTAGCATATTCTAGCCTAGCCTAGCCTAGTCTAGCATAGCCTAATCTAGTCTAGCCCGTACTACTCTAGCCTACTCTAGCCTAGCTTAGCCTAGCCTACTCTAGCCTAGCCTAGCCCAGCCTAGCCTACACTAGCCTACTCTAGCCTGCTCTACTCTAGGCTAACTTACTCTAGCCTACTCTACTCTAGCCTAGCCTAGCCTACTCTATCATAGCCTAGCCTACTCTAGCCTAGCCTAGCCTACTCTATCATAGCCTAGCCTACTCTAGCCTAGCCTAGCCTAGCCTACTCTAGCCTACTCTACTCTAGCATACTCTAGCCTAACCTAGCCTAGCCTAGCTTACTCTAGGCTAGCCTACTCTAGCCTAGCTTACTCTACTCTATCCTACTCTAGCCTAGCCTACTCTATCCTAGCCTAGCCTTCCATAGCCTACTCTAGCTTAACCTACTCTACACTACTCTAATTTAACCTAGCCTAGCGTAACCTACACTAGCCTAGCCTACTCCAGCCTAGTCTACTCTAGCCTAGCCTATCATAGCGTACTCTAGCCTAGCCTAGGATACCCTACTCCAACCTAGCCTAGTCTAGCCTACCCTAGCATACTCTATCCAAGTGTAGCCTACTCTAGCCTAGCTTAGCCTTGCTTAGCCCAGCCTTCTCTAACCTACTCTAGCCTAGCCTAGCCTACTCTACTCTAGCCTAGCCTAGCCTACTCTATCCTAGCCTAGACTACTCTAGCCTACACTAGCCTACTCTACTCTAGCCTACTCTAGCCTAACCTAGCCCAGACTATCTTACTCTAGGCTAGCCTACCCTAATCTAATCTAGCCTACTCTAGCCTAGCCTACTCTATCCTAGCTTAACCTTACATAGCCTACTCTAGCCTAACCTACTCTAGACTACTCTAATTTATCCTAGCCTAGCCTAGCTTACCCTACCCTGCCCTAGCCTAGCCTAGTCTGGCCTAGCCTAGTCTAATCTAGTTTAGCCTAGCCTACTCTAGTCGATCATACTCTAGCCTAGCCTAGCATAGCCTACTCTAGCCTAGCTTACTCTATCCTAGCCTATCCTAGCCTAACCTACTCTAGCCTAACGTAGCCTAGCCTAACCTACCCTACTCTAGACTAGCCCACCCTAGCCTAACCTACTCTACCCTAGCCTAGCCTAACCTAACATACCCTAACCTAACCTTGCCTAAACTAAGCTAACCTAAGTCAACCTAGCCTAGCCTAACCTAACCTAACCTAGCCTAGCCTAGCATAGCATAACCTAGCCTAGCCTAGCCTTGCCTAGCCTAACATAGTCTAATCTAACGAAGCCTAACCTAACCTAAGCTAACGTAGCCTAGCCTAGCCTAGCATAATCTAGCCTAACCTTGTCTAACCTAGCCTAACCTAGCCTAGCCTAGCCTAGCCTAGCCTAATCTAATCTAGCCTAGCCTAAGCAAGTGTAACCTAACCTAGCCTTACCTAACTTATCCTTTCCTAGCCTAACCTAACCTAACCTAGCCTAACCTAGCCCGACTTAACCTAGCCTAACCTAGCCCAGCTTAACCTAGCCTAGTCTAACCTAGCCTAGCCTAGCCTACTACAACAAATGGACTAAATGTATAAATGGAATGATCGAAATGAAATGGGTGATTGGATAGAGAGAAACTACAGTAATGGCTAAAGAAATCAACAAAAAATACTCTCATAAAACTAAAAGAAAGAATGAAATTCCCTTCACTAAAAGTAAATTCTCGAAATATTCTTCTCAATGAATATCTGGATGGAGGTGATCGTAAGGACAGATCATTTAGCCTAATGTTGTTTTTTCCAATCAAGATAAAAGCATAATTCAAAATTATTTGGAGAGAGCCACTTAATATGAACTAGAAAAAATATTTTTTTATTAAGTTGTTAGAAAAAATATTTTTTTATTAGTGAGACAGTCATGGAAAACAGCTTACCTAAGTAATATTCATAATTGCTAGAGAAAATTGACACCCAACAATAAAGGTAAAAAAATAAACTACAAAGGCAATCTCATAAGATTGACACCCAATTACAGAGGTAAAGAAATTCCACCCAACTACAGAGAGGAAAAAAACTAAACTATAAAGGTAGTATCAGAAAATTGACACTCAACTACACAGGTAAAAAAATTGTCAGAAAATTGGCACCCAACTACACAGGTAAAAAATTGCCAAGAAAAATTGGCACGCAACTAGGTAAAAAACACAATACAGGCAGTATAAACTTATAGGCAAATAAACTACGACCACAAATACACTAAATACATAAATGGAATTAACACAACGAAATATAAAAATAATTAATTACTCCCAGCAAAAGAAATCAACAGAAAATCACCATTCTTCCCTCACTAATTTTTTTTTTGATATTTTTGATATTCAGTAAAATTATTACATAGTCAAAACTAAACCATATTGATATTGGTCGTGTGTTAAATTATAAGAGTAGAAATTTGCAATTTCTTTTTTCTTTTATACGTTTTAACTTTTGTTCTCTATTTTTATTTTTTTTTGCCTAGTGTGGAAGTTGCAGGGCCATGGTAATTAAGAACTCAAGAAATTAACCCTTATTCTTAACAATTAACAAGGTGGATGAGGCTCAGTCAAATCCATACAATTACCTTAATAGCAAATTCAGGCTCTGTAGAGAGGACCTGTTGACACCTTAGGGAGAAGCCCTGCAAAAAAACAGAATTAATTCCAGGTTGCAAAAACAAAGAAACTTGCAGAGAGGACCCGTTGACACCTTACGGAGAAGCCCTGCAAAAAAACAGAAGTAATTCCAGGTTGCAAAAACAAAGAAACTTGTGTTATTCAACTATACACATCCATTACATATGGATACCAATTAAAATCCATATAAAATTGCATTCTTATCAACAAGGTGGATGAGCCTTATTGAAATCCATATAATTACCTTTATACCCAATTCAGGCTCTGCAGAAAGGACCTGTTGGGACCTTTTAGAGAAGCGGCACCTTACTGAGAAGCCCTGCAGAAAATGAGAAATAATTCCAGGTTGCAAAAACAAAGAAACTTGTGTCATTCAACTATAAAGACCGACTCTAACAGACTCTAACTTCCCTGCACATACAGCTGCAGGGGTCGGCGCACTCAGCTGCGAACTTCTACCCTAGGCCTCTATGCACTCAGCTGTAGAGCCTCTTCCTATGCTAAGATTCTTTGCTCTTAGCTCTCACATACCCATTACATCAATGACTCATCCATGATCTACTGAAATGAACTACTAAGAGACTCTTCTAGAACTTCTTTTTATACAATTCCATGGTCCGTGGACAATGGGTAGATCTCTAAAGCTGACATGACTTATAGAAAAGAAGGGCAGAAACCCTTACTAACTCTTTACATCTTCAGGCTCAACGACCACAAAATGCGGAGATGTTACATTCTTCATACAAAATTTGACCTTTCTTCCCCAAAATATGGGCTTTTGACCCCAAAATTGGCTCTAGGGGAATCTGTTCCCAACAACTTACTTCATCAATGAAGTTGACCTAAATAAATGATGTTGATAAATGTCAATTCAAGGAACACGACCAGGTCTCTGCAAAAGAGGAGAGGTAAAATCAAAGGAGGTACTTATAATTTTATAGGTCACGATAATGATCATAGAAACAATCTGCATAAATTAGAGACATTAAAGATAAAAACCATGTCAATTGTTAAGGTTTTGCAACATGCTTATAGAATTTTGAAAATGACAAGTCTTAATGACTCTGATCAATCTAGGGTTTGTATAAAATATGTTATTTCTAACAAGACCTTGAATACCTTAAAAATATAGGGTTTTGCATCTAACTATTTTGTGTGGTTGTACAACTTTATAGTTTGTAAGTGGCAGGTCTTGGTATCTAGGATTTGTAAACCCTAGAAAAGTATGGAATGAAAGAATAAACCCTAGAAATAGAAACCCTAACTAATTTCCGCTTTGAAAGGAAAGGAACCTAGATATTGGCAGATATTATATCATGATGATGTGAAAAACAGGATTTGCTAAAAAGGGATCCAAGAGTAAGATGGAGTCAACCTTTCTCCAGAGATAAGTATTTGACACCTTGATTATTATTAATGCTATTGTCTTTATATTTTGTCTCCTTTTCCTTTTATAAGTCTTCTAGTCAAAGTTACATGTCAAGGCTAAGTTCTATGTAAGGCTTGAATAAGTAGATGAAATACTTGAAGGAATGTGGCTTAGCATGAAGACTATGAAGGAAGGAGTAGTTTGATGTATGTATCGAGAAGGCTATCGGATGGGAAGCAAAAATAAGGAAAGATAGAGCTATAATGGTCCTAATGGTTACGATATTGAAGCCTACTGATTAGTTCGAATTGATTATTGAAAGCTAAAGAGCATAAAGTTGAAATATGTTGTAATATGAGATAGATTGTGCAAGGGATTATTGACCTCAGAGGGAGAAAGTAACAAAATTTGACACCTTGACTTGAGGCCATTATGGTTTGGCAAGGCTGATACTGATGATTTATTTTAGATGTGATTTGGCTCCCCGAAAAAGCATATTGCAATAGTATATGAAAAGGATGGAAATAAATAATTTGTTGGATCTAAACTACGTGGTTTGATCATGGAACACATAGATTCTATGGATAGCACTATTGATGACTTGGATAAGCATGAGAGAAAAATTGATATTGGAAATTTGATATGACTTTTTGAAGAATATGAGGAATAAAGTTGTTATGAAGAAAGAATACATTTGTTAGAAGTTGTGAGGAAGCTCGGCTACTTGAAGATGATAGATGAACATTTTAATAATAATTGTTGAGATCTTGAAAGGTTGAATTTTGATATGATGTGATGCTATTAAGAGCCAAGAAATCCTATCATGAAGATGAAATGTGAGATAATTTAGCTCCGTAAATTATTTGACATCTCAAAAGGTTGAATCCTAGTAATGATGATACATGAGAAGGGGGCCTTGCATCTATAACCATATATCCATGGAAGAACAAGTAGATGATGTATGCGACCAGCTAAGGATGGTGATGATGTCTCCTTGATTGAGAGGGAGAAATAAATCTCCTCCATTTTTTGAGGAGTAAGGATCTCCTCCCTAGTTGAAAGAGAGTGATGATGGACACCATATTCTTCATATGTGTCATGCCCTAGGCCATGATTAATTGCCACATGTCTAGTTTATGGCATTGGGAGGGAGAATGAAATATTGGATAAGCATCTAGTAATAATTACTCCTAGAGGATTGGGAATCCAGGATAGGAAGTAGTCCCATGGAATAAAACTCTTTGAGGATCTGATAACGTATCCAAGGTAAGATTGGTCGATGAGGAACAATATTTTTTAAGGATTGGGAATCGAAGATAAAAATAGTTTCGGAAGGAAATACCTTGTGAACATTCGAATGGGGCATGTGCTTTGAGAGGCTATGATGGTGTCCATGTGTATGCCTCCCAACATTGTGCTCCCAACATGGCTTATCAATATAACTCTTCTTATGATAATATTTCAATTTGAGAAGTATCCTTGTACCGATTATGTAATAATGAATACCTCCCTAGTTAAGAGGGAGTGTTGGAAAATGTAACTAGGTTTGGTATTCATAATGATCCATGTACTTATGTCATTCTATATTTTATGTAAAAGCAAAGAGAAGAAAAAAAATTACTATTATTAATTTTTAGTAGTTAAGAATGTTCATCATGCTTATAGGATTTGTTGAATCAAAATCCTCATTGGACTTCTTGTAAAGAAAAAGAGAAAATATGTAATGTTGGGTCAAAAATGCCTCTATATGTCAAGTCGGCCCTACCCAAAAAGGAATGCCTATTCAAACCCCTTTGGACAATATAAATATAGGGTGATATGAGCTCATTTGGACACACAATTTTCTTGATTCGTTCTGAAATTTCATAGAAGAAGGAGGGTTCAAGTCTGAAATTGAAGAAGGGTTTTTGGAAGTTCTGCCTTATCATATCTCTTGTTTAATATTTGTTGTTGGTCTCTTGCTATTCATGATTTTTTTTTTGTAGAAGGAGTGTTTGACTTGGAATCTAGAAGGTTGAAGTCTTGGATATCTTACTTTGATCTAATTCTATAAGAAAATATTTTTTCTCGATTTTCCCCTTGGAGGGGTTTTGGCCTGGCTTGGAGCCTATATCTTGTGTTCATTATTTTTCTTGTGATCTTCATGTTTACGTTTTGGTAATTTTTTGATGGAATAACATAATAAATATCAATAAAAGGCCAACGCACTTCATAAAAAAATATCAAGGAAAGAGAAATCTAATATAAATTGTAAGCCTCTTGATTTCTCAACAAGATGGGTGGTTGGGGGATGTTAGAAGAAAACATCTCTCTTATAGAAAAACTCATAAATCCATTAATTTGTCTTAGAGCGATCGATCTCTTTCCCATGCATGGCCTAGAGGGTCTTCAATTAATATGCATTAATTGTATTCTCACATGTTTCCTATTTCCTCATTATATATTTACCTTCCCATAAATCTTTCTTTTCCTTATGTCTGCTTCCATAGTTTTTTTCCATTTTTTCCGACAGGTGTTAGTCTTTTGCAAGATATTCAATCCTCCAAATATTCTTCCTCCACATGATTCTCGAATCCCCTTATTTTTGTTATTCTTCGTGCATCTTTAAATTCCACTATTTTCTATCTCAACAAGTTTAGTGATTGGAAGCTTAAACAACAAAGTAATATATTGATCTTAAAAACTACATCATAGAACTAGAAACAAACCAAAAAAGTATATTGCAAACATGGGAAAAAAATAATTATATCTATCACAATGCCAAACGGTTAATTGTTGCCTATATCTTAAACTATAAAAAAGATTAGTAAAAAGGCATAAATGTGCAAAGGGGAAATCCAATGTTTCACCTATTTTTATCTTGGACCTAAAATTCAACCTAACAACTTATATATTGATCTTCATGACTACAACACAAATCTACAAACAAACCATAAATGTGGACAGAAGAAGTTTTATCCAATACAATGCCAAAGAGTTAATTGTATCCCATACCTAATTTCCAACATATCTATATCATAAAACGAAAAGTTTGAACTCTATAAACTAATGATGAAAATTAAGAGTAAAACACTGGCATAATAAAACAAATGTGAAAGTATTAAAAAAAATTGAGGCAACAGATAGAACTACATTTTAAGGTGTCAAATATTTGTTCATGGGAATGCAGTGGCAATGGCACGGTTAGGTAAAGGGGTGTACCATATTTTATACATATATACATACATAACACAAAAACATTAAAATCATATTATTCACCACGTCTCATCAAGCATCAATATCAACATTGATAGTAATATAATATTAAATGGAAAGAGTCAGCATTGAGTAATAGGGGGTATTATCCTAAGACAAGAATTTACGTTTTCAATTTTTACAATACTACAAATTAATTGAGAATCCAATTCAAAAGATGTTATACCTAGACATTTAAAACAAGGCTAGATTTCTCATCAAAACCATGATAGAATGTCATGAAATATGGAATACTTATTGTCCACATCCTATACATACTTCATTAAGATGCTCTCTTGGTTTTGGAACATTTATGAGGGCTTCAAATCATAGGCAACAAGAGAAGCCAAACTAGTTGAATCTCCTAATCGACATGCCATATTCATTGGTTGCATTTACTCAAAGGACCTTTTTGTACCATATCTCTTTTCCAAAATAATCTTAAGGGTATTATAAACACAAAATAAGTTTGTCTACCTTCCTTGATACCAATTAGGTGCTCTAATTCCTCTCAGGGGAAAAAGAATTGCCACATATGGGGGCGGCCATATAAAAAATTGTAGTAGCTCTAGGATATGTTCGTATGAAGCTTTCACTAGTTTATTGAATTCTACCAAACATCTCTATCATATAAAGTGTCTATTGTGCCAAATTTTCTCACTTGTAAGTGAATAGGCTAAACAAACTCCTAGTATGATACATGCTCTTCCTATTATGTACCTAAGCACCAACAAGGTAAAATTTGCCCATCATGAAAATAGTTATAGGCTTCAAATTATATCATATGAGTCAAATTATACCATATGAGTCAAATCATGCATAAACATACTTGCTAAAGCCATTATGTATTAATAGTTGAGTGCATATCAAATTTGATTAGGCATTATAATGCCTAGACAATGGATAGGACTAAACGGTCCCTGGAAAACGTTCATTTTTTCAATTTAGCGGCCTTAGTATACTTCAACTAAGAGTGTAATGCTTTGTGTAGAGTCAAAATGAACATTTAGCTTTAACACATTGTACCAAGCCACCGACAGAGGGCCCACAAATGGAGACATTGTCTATAATTAATTGTGCAAGTTGTTGCTTGATCTAGAAACTATTAAGTGAAGAGAGCTTCATTCTTGTTCTCAAAGTAGTTTTTCCACCATGATAACCCACTAAGGGTATATGGATGTTGAATTATTAACATTAATATCTAGGTGTGCATCATCGATGTCATCACTTCTATTGTTCGATATTGTTCAATAAGAAAGGCATTGACCTTTTTGGCCAACAAGTCGTGACAACATTCATTATCAAATGGCAATATTTCCTATTGATAGAATCAATGTTTCTTCTTCCCTTCGCTAGTCAAACTAGGTGTTTCCTGATTATGAGAAAAAACGAGCAACTTAGCATCTTGGAATATATTTAGGAGGGAAGATCCAAGAAGGAAATTGGTAAGAGTTTTAGCTTTGTGTCGATGTGAGAAAGAAAACCTAAAGTATACTTTATGCAAAAGGGTTAGCTTTTGATGTTTAGTTGTAAAAGGTGGATACATTCTCCATTGGATGGAGCATATTTCCACATCCTACAATCCCAACCCTACCATCCAAATTGGTATTCTATGATAACATCTAAGAGATAACTCATAGTCCTTATGAGAGGAGAAAAATGACGTAGAATAACTCATAGTGCTCATCAGAGGAGAAAATTGTCATAGCGTGAGGGCACTTTGATTATTTTAATTTGGTTCAATTATTTAATCCCTAAAATAGGATATGAAAATGTTATCATGATGACCTGATCTTACAATCTTTCTCATGAAATACATCATCGTTTGTAGGAACTGAGGTGACTGAAATAACCTAATTGGATATTAGAAGAATGGATTTTGAAATGTACTACATGGAATAATTACAACAACATGATGCTGAGTTATAGAATGTCCTCCTAATAAGATTAAGCTAATCATTTGTAGCAGAAACACCTATGCAAAAGATATGACCTTCATATCCTTAGTTGGAGGTGCACCATGGAGAAGATGCTAACTAGGGCATGGTATGAAGTAAGTTGAGGATTGGAGTTGGACTCGGTGCTCAGGAAGACATCTCCATGCAAAAGTGTGAGTACTATAAAGCAAGTAGATGAATGCCAACAAGGATGAACATTAGAACATATTAAACATTTTGAGCTTGTGGATATCTATATGGTTATTAACTTATCTTCTAGCAAATGCAAAATAACGGAAAGAAGAGATGACATTGTAGACCTTATTTTCCTTGCAGAGCTTGTAGAAGTTATAATACCCACAATTTTATGTCTTTATGTGAAATTGGTAGGGCTCAGAAAAAATCACATCTCAACAATAGAAGGGTGTATCATCACAATCAATTGTATCAATGAATGGTCTAATGGAAAATCTGATAAACCACTACAAACATAAAGTAAATATTGCTTCATGGATGCATCCAAAATGAAATGGTTGGGGATGAGTGGTAGAAATTTGAATTTTTTCAATCAATTTTTGAGAAAGCAAGTTCTTTTTGTTTCCATTGTCTATGATTAATTGTGCAAGTTGTTACTTGATCTAGAAACTTAGATGAAGTGAAGAGAGCTTCATTCTTATTCTCACAGTGGTTTTCTTCCATGAGAACCCACTAAGGGCAGGTGGAGGTTGAATTATTAACATTAATATCTAGGTGTGCATCATCAATGTCAACACTTATGTTGTTCGACGTTTTTCAATAAGAAAGACATTAACCATTTTTTCCTACAAGTCACAACATTCATTATCAAAATGACAATACCTCCAATGATAGAATCGATGTTTCTTCGCCCCTTCACAACCAAAGTGTTTCTTGATTGTTAGCAATAGCGAGCAGCTTAGCGTCTTGGAAGATATTTAGGAGGGATGTTCCAAGAAGGAAATTGGGAAGAGTTTGAGCTTTGCATTGTTGTGAGAAAGCAAACCTAAAGTATACTTTATGCAAAAGGGTTTGCTTTTGTTGTTTAGTTGTAAAAGGTGGCTACATCCTCCATTGGGTGGGGTATCCTTCCACATCTTGCAATCCCAACCCTCCCTTCAGAATTGGCAATCTGTGATAGCAGCGTCTAAGAGGCAACACATAGTGCTGCTTATTAGAGGAGAAAAATGACATAGGATAACTCATAGTGCTTATCAAAGGAAAAAACTAAGGCAAGGGTGAGAGTGCTCTCTAATTATTTTAATTAAGTTCATTATTTAATTCCTAAATTAAGTTCATTAGTTAATTCCTAAATTAAGACATGAAAATATCATTGTGATGACATGAAAAAGGGTTTTGAGCTTTCTTCTATATCTGCATGCTTCTATTTTAAAAAAATTAAAAATTTTATTGGATTCTATTTTTAATTTGATTGCATGAATAGTGCTTTTATTACTTTTTTGCTTCAATTACAGTGATTATGCTTTTATTACTATTTCTTACATGGATTATGTTTTTATTACTATTTCTGTCGAGATGACATGGATTGTGCTTTTATTGTGCTGAGCTGAGCTGAGAGGGATTGTGCTTTCTGGAGAATAATCCGAGTCGTCCGTTGCAGAGTGCGAGAGATAAAGGGTGTTGCTTATCAAACGGGTTATCTCAACGGTTAAAGTTCTTGATTGCATTAATTCGATTTAATTTTTGGATTCATATTGGCATTGGATTGGCATTGTTGTGCTGCTCCTCCTCCGTGGTCTAGTCTCGTGCGTCTGTATGTTTGGAGCTCCATGTGTTGTGTGTGTATGAATGTGGTCTGGTCTCTGTTGTTATGTGTGTTTCTCTCATCTGTTTGGTGTGTCTATCTGTGTGGTGTTGTTATGTGTGTTTCTGTCATCTGTTTGGTGTGTCTATCTGTGTGGTGTTGTTATTCTCTGAGAGCTGGAGGCAGAGGCGTGCTTGTGTTTTCACAAAGGCAGAGGCAGAGGCGTGCTTGTGTTTTCACAAAGGCAGAGGCAGAGGCAGGTAGCCTATCAATTACTGAATCAAGACAACTTTGCCCAGGGATGACAGTTAAATGAGGCATCCGAACTCTGCCGAGGGATCACAATTAACTGAGGCATCCAATCACAGTTAAATGAGGCATTCTGGTAAATTTATTTTTAAACTCTTTGTATAGATCACTCTGATTATGGGTTGTGGGCTGCAAATAAAATTAGGTGAACGAGAGAGGAATCGATTTGATTTTAGAAATTTAATTCCGGTAACTTGATGTTCAGAGTTGTATGGTTTTTTAAATTAGATTTTCCGCATTCTTGGTGAGGCGGCAGTATAGATCCTTAATTGCACAGAAATGGAGAGAAACACGGCCTGCCAATATGGATCTGGGCGGTGGCCATCGTCAAATACTGGCCACTGGGAGCGTTATTCTGGAGGAGAAATTCCTCAGAGTCTGCGCTTTCTTGGTGATCCTCTGCACCCATGGTGAGCGGTTTCTTGATTTTTTAATTTAGATCCTCTGAATCCATGTTTTTCGGTTTTTTAAATTAAATCTTGTGCATCCATGCTGCTGAGACGGTTTCATATTCATATTCCACAGGAATCCTATGCTGATCCCAGATTGCAGTCAGTGTGCCAAGGTATGAGATCCTCTGCATCGATGTGAGGCGTTTTTGACGAGAATCTAAGGGCAAAGAAAAAGGGATTGAGCAATTCCCCTTGCAAATATCATGTCTATGTGGATTCATCTCTCAGAGGTAAGCCTGTAAGCATTTTCTTGATGGACTATGTTAATTTTGTTGGGTGTCATTGTCGATTGCACCAAGGAGAATATGGGATTTTATCAGAAATGCATACATATATGTGTGATAAAGAGAATGTTCAGATTTCACTGTACTTTCTTGTAAGATAATTCATTCATTTATGATGAATTTATAGGCATGGCTATGATGATGTCATGATTCTGATAATAAATTTATGTATTGCTGTGAATAAAACGTTGATTCTCCTACTCCAACCTTCCAAAATCTAAAATGGTCAAACTAATTTGATGGGAATTTGGGTTCTGTCTCAGAACATCCTTGAAACTCATCTCCTTGCCCTTGCATACTATAGCTAAGGATATATCATAAACCTGGGCCGAGGTTTCTCATAATCGGCATAACCATAATTTATTTGGTGTTAGATGTGAGCAGCACCAAATAGAGATGAAAAATCCTAAGATGGCCTTTATTGGTGTCGGTCCAAGAGTGTTTTCTATTTGTCCAAATTTGCAGTTATTGATTTTTTGGGCTTGGGTGGTTGGATTTGCTTAACAGTTATTTGCAATTATTGATTTCTTGGACTTGGGTGCTTGGATTTGTTCACAATTATTTGCAATTGACCTGAACAATCCTCCTAAAATGACTTGAATCAATTTTTGAAACCTCAAAGTCAAAACCATAATCATTCCTCCCATAATCCAAAAGCTTCCTTCTGGCCTTTTATAATAAAGCTAACAAAATTTGCTAAATTATTCATTATATCCAGAGAACTTGAATTACAGTGGTTTTGGGAACTTGGAATACAACATAAATGCTAAATTAATTATTCATTATATTTGGAGAAGTTTGATTAAACTGGTTTTAGCCCCAATAGTGTTTTCTATTTTTCCAGATTCACAGTTTTATTGATTTCATGGGTTTGGGTGCTTGGATTTGCTAACAGCTATTTATAGAGATTCTAGTCTAGACCACGGAACTCCAACTCTACTCCAAAGTTTCTAGGGAACTTTGCCTTTTGGTAGGGGTTGCATTTGTAAGAAATTTACTCATCTCTCTTAGTTTACATGCCTTAGAATAGTCTGCCCACAGAAACTTTGCCTATTATTTTGGATGCATTTACAGTGACAGTGAATAATATGTTGGACTAGTTACTTTGTATTTTGTCTCCCAGTGCTTGTTTTCAAAAGAGGTTTTGAGTTGTGATTGATCACTCTCATTCATTCTTCGGTGTGTGTTTGTCATTATTGTTATATTCATATAAAATTCAATTGTTCCCACTTCGTATTGGTGGATATCTTTCCAGGGATAAATTCAGTGTTTGTCATTATTGTATTCAATTGCTCCCACTTAGTGTTTGGTGGATATCTTGCCATTATAAAAAATAAAAAATAAAAAATTGGTGGATACATTTGGAATTTCATAAGAATTTATACACCATTATAATATATAAATAGATTATAGATATATTATATGCCAAATTGATGGTTTTTGTGTTGCCAAATAGACTATATATATTGTATGCCAAATTCATGGTTTTTCTGTTCTCCCACTGCAGCGTCCGTTCTCCCAGTGCAGCAACGTCCCTTCTCCCAGATCATTCCTCACAGTGCAGCAACGTCCCTTCTCCCAATAACATTGAATCTAAGCGCAGGGAAAAAAGGAAACCATTTAATTTCTTCCGTCAAAGGTAAGCAATTTTTTAATACATATTTAATGAGAAAAAGAATGTTCAGATTCATTTAATTTCTTGTATGATCCTTCAATATATGTATGCTGTATTAAATACATTTCCTCTTACTTCTATTTTTTACTTTTATTTACTCTGAGCTTTCAAAACCGTCAAACTCCATGTTGTGTTGGGAATGTTTGATTGATTATGTATTTTAATTAATTGGATGAATATGCCCAACGAGTTGTAGGCTATCCGCGAGTATGATGGCTTGCATTGCATAGATATATCACCGTTGTTGCAAAAAAGATACACCATAGTGCAAATGGTGCAAAGGTTAATTCAAACTTTTATATCAACTTTCAATTTATTCATTGCCTTTAATTTCATCATATCTCTATGTTCTAACCTTTGCATTCACTTAGCAAGTTATCAAATTAGGGGTTAGTCCCTTTGCTTAAAATATTAAATTTAATTCAAAAAAAATTGCTACTTTATAGATAACCAATAGATGACCACTAAATTTTAATAATTGTTGTGTTTTTTGCAGATGATTTAAGAGCCTGAAAAAAATACAAGCATGATAGGATAGATGAACTATCTAAATGTCATGATAGAAGATATGAATTCATTATGTTATTATGACCCAAATTAAACTAGTAGTGATTTGTTTTTCATCTTTATTTTGTAATTACTCTAAAAACATTATCATTCTAATAAAAGTATTATTTTGTTTGAAAGGGCTAAAAGCCCTTTCTCATTGCTCTTGAGGATGGACCATCGCCGTCCTCAAGGGTTTGTGTCCTTCTCTCCGCCTTACTTTTTCATTTACTTATTTTAGAACTAGATACTTTTAGTTTACTAGATTGCAAACTAAAATCTTTTAATGCATAGATTGATTGATGTGTTTTTCTGTTACTTGAATTTACATGTAGAATTTTGTGGAATGATTGTTTTTTGAGTTTCATTTATACGATTGCGTTTACAATGAATTTCTAATGTCCAAAATTTGATATGCAATGTTTGTATCTTTGTGTGTTTACAATGTGTGGGATGGCCAAGACTTGATATCTAATATTTGTATCTTTGTGTGTTTACAATGCTTTTTGTGATGTTCATTATTTGATGTGTATATTTTTGTGTGTGATGACCCAAATTTGATATGCAATGTTTGTATCTATGCGTGCTTACAATGTGTGGGATGACCAAGACATGATATCTAATGTTTGTATCTTTGTGTGTTTACAATGCTTTTTGTGATGTTCATTATTTGATGTGTATATTTTTGTGTATAGCCAAAATTTGATATTGAATGTTTGTATCTTTGTGTGCTTACAATGTGTGGGATGGCCAAGACATGATATCTAATGTTTGTATCTTTGTGTGTTTACAATGCTTTTAGTAATGTTCATTATTTGGTGTATATTTTTGTGTGTGATGACCAAAATTTGATATGCAATGTTTGTATCTTTGTGTGCTTACAATGTGTGGGATGGCTAAGACATGAAATCTAATGTTTGTATCTTTGTGTGTTTACAATGCTTTTAGTGATGTTCATTATTTGATGTGTATATTTTTGTGTGTGATGACCAAAATTTGATATGCAATGTTTGCATCTTTTTGTGTTTACAATGTGTGGGATGGCCAAGGCATGATATCTAATGTTTGTATCTTTGTGTGTTTACAATGCTTTTTGTGATGTTCATTATTTGATGTGTATATTTTTCTGTGTGATGACCAAAATTTGATATGCAATGTTTGTATCTTTGTGTGTTTACAATGTTTTTTGTGATGTTCATTATTTGATGTGTATATTTTTGTGTGTGATGACCAAAATTTGATATGCAATGTTTGTATCTTTGTGTGCTTACAATGTGTGGGATGGCCAAGACATGATATCTAATGTTTGTACCTTTGTGTGTTTACAATGCGTTTTGTGATGTTCATTATTTGATGTGTATATTTTTGTGTGTGATGAACAAAGTTTGATATGCAATGTTTGTATCTTTGTGTGCTTACAATGTGTGGGATGGCCAAGACATGATATCTAATGTTTGTATCTTTTTGTGTTTACAATGTGTGGGATGGCCAAGGCTTGATATCTAATGTTTGTATCTTTGTATGTTTACAATGCTTTTTGTGATATTCATTATTTGATGTGTATTTGTGATGTGTATGACAATGGTTGTTGTTTGGGATTCATTTGCATAGTTATGCGTTTACAATGGATGTGGATGACATGATTGGTATGTACTTTGAAATGTGTGTGAATTTTCTTTAGCATATGGTTTTATTTAGTGTCTACATCAACTTTGTATGTTTGGATATTTACAATCTTCTATATATGATGATCAAAATTTGATATGCAAATGTTTGTATGTATTTATAATTTTGTGTGTGTAATAAGAAATTTGATGGGATGTTTGTATGCTTGTGTATTTGCAATGCTTTTGATGTTCGAATGTTTGTGTATTTGTAATGCTTGTGTGTTTGTATTGTTTTTGTACTTACAATCTTGTTTGTAATGATTAAAAACTTGAATTGTACTCTTGATTATTTGCAATGCTTTTGATGTTTGAATAATTGCGTGTTTGTAATGTTTGTTATGTTTGCGTATTTATTGTGTGTTTGTATTACTTTTGTTCTTATAATCTTGTTTGCAATGATTAAAATTTGAATAGTACTCTTGATTCTATGTTTGTACTCTTCATTGTATGTGTGTTGTGTACTCTTGATTGTAGGCATTTTTTATTATGTGTTTGTATTCTTGATTGTATGCTTTTTCTTATTGTGTTTGTTTGGGTATTTACAATCTTGTGTGTAATAAAATCTCAAGGAATGTTTATGTGTTTGTGTATTTATAATGTTTTCGAATGTAATGATGGAAATATGATATGATGTTTTAGTACTTGTGTATCTATATGGTTTTTAATGGAATGATGAAAATTTGATGTGATGCTTGCATAGGCTAGGCTATGCTAGAGTAGGCTAGGCTAGGCTAGGCTATGCTAGAGTAGGCTAGGCTAGGCTAGGCTAGAGTAGGCTAGGCTGGAGTAGGTTATGCTAGGCTAGGCTAGGCTAGAGTACACTAGGCTAGGCTAGGATAAATTAGAGTAGTCTACAGTAGGTTAGGCTAGAGTAGGCTATGCAAGGTTAGGCTAGGATAGAGTAGGCTATGCAAGGTTAGGCTAGGATAGAGTAGGCTAGGCTAGGTTAGGCTAGGCTAGAGTAGGCTAGGCTAGAGTAGGGTAGGCTAGAGTAGGCTAGCCTAGAGTAAGCTAGTCTAGGCTAGGTTAGGCTAGAGTAGGGTAGGGTAGGCTAGGCTAGGCTAGAGTAGGCTAGAGTAGTCTAGGCTAGGCTAGGATAGGATAGAGTAGGCTAGGCTAAGCTAGAGTATAGTAGGATAGAGTAAGCTAGGCTAGAGTAGAGCAGGCTAGAGTAGGCTAGGCTAGAGTAGGCTAGAGTAGGTTAGGCTAGGGTGGAGTTGGCTAGAGTAAGCTAGGCAAGGCTAGAGTAGTCTAGGCTAGAGTAGAGCAGGCTAGAGTAGGCTAGAGTAGGCTAGGCTAGGCTAGAGTAGGCTAGAGTACGCCAGGCTAGGCTAGAGTAGGCTAGAGTAAGCTAGCCAAGGCTAGAGTAGTCTGGGCTAAACTAGAGTAGCCTATGCTAGAGTAGGCTAGGTTAGGATAGACTAGGCTAGAGTAGGCTAGGCTAGAGTAGGCTAGAGTAGACTAGGCTAGAGTAGGCTAGGATAGAGTACGTTAGTCTAGGCTAGATCAGGCTAGGCTAGAGTAGGTTAGGCTAAGTTAGGCTAGAGTATGTTACGCTAAGTTAGGCTAAAGTAGGTTAGGCTAGAGTAGAGTAGGGTGGGTTAGGCTAGAGTAGGTTGGAGTAGTTTAGAGTAGGCTAGAATGGGGTACATTAGGTTAGAGTGGGATAGAGTAGATTAGGCTAGAATATGCTAGGTTAGAGTAGGCTAGGCTAGGCTAGACTATGATAGGTTAGGCTTGGTTAGGTTAGGTTAGAGTAGGCTATGCTAGGCTAGAGTAGGCTAGGCTAGGATATGATAGAGTAGGCTAGGCTAAAGTAGGATAAGCTAGAATAGGCTAGGCTAGGCTAGGATAGAGTAGGTTAGGCTAGGCTAGGTTAGGTTAGGTTAGGGTATGTTAGACTAGTCTAGATTAGGTTATGTGAGAGTAGGTTAGGCTACGTTATGCTACGCTAGAGTAGGCTAGAGTAGGTTAGGCCAGAGTAGGCTATGCTAGGCTAGATTAGGCTTAGCTTGATTTGGCTAGGCTACGCTATGTTAGGCTAGGCTAGAGTAGGTTAGGTTAAAGTAGGTTTGTCTATGTTAGGCTAGGTTAGAGTAGATTAGGGTAGGTTAGAGTAGGTTAGGTTAGGATTCAGTCGGTTGGAGTTAAGAAAAAGTAGGCCTGTTGTGGGGAAAAATGCCTATGCAGGACGATCCTATCCACCTAAGGCGTGATAGTGCCTTAGCAACAAACGAATGCAGCTACTTCGGTTTCTTCCTTTATGAAATATGAAAGAGAGGAGATTGGTAGACTTACCGTTATCTTTCGGTTGTCCCTCGATCTAGATCCTCTCCTCTTTGTGTGTCCACAGCTACTTGCCTCCTTGCTTTTTCTCCCACGAGATCACAAGAGAACAACTACCTGTGACAAGAGAACAACTACATGCAACAAGAGAAGGACACAATACAAAGGCAAAGATACATATTCATAAATGATTCAGGATTAGAAGTAAATCAAATACACTAATGCAAACCATACAATAGACACCAGCATATAGGAAAGAACCAAGAAGCTTTATTGATTGATAAACAAGGTTCAGGAAGAGATACAACCCATTGGGTTCCAACCCAGCATCTCCTTCCCAACAGAATGGAATTCCTTCTTCAGCCCCTTTCAAAGCATAAACACCCAATGATCCAACCACAAACCAACAGCAATTCTTTGCAATACAATCCAACCTCCTTAGACCTCATGAGAGAGCTCTATATATAGGAGTTTTGGAGAAAGGATGAGTCAGCTTGAGGCTTGCATGAAGCTGACTAGTGTCCTCTCCCACTTCAGTTCTTGAGTCCACTTGGAGGTTCTTGCTTCCACTTGGAGATTTGGAACCTCTTACTCATCACCAGTCGAATTCCCTGATCCAAGTGTCATTTTGGAAGCTTCCTGGGCATTGACACCTTGAGAAATGAGTCTGCCACTTGTCCAAGTACGCTCAGCGCAGGTGGCCTTCTTTGCAGTTGACATTCAGCGCAGGTACACAGTGGAGCACTTGACATTCAGCGCAAATGCTCAGTGGAGCAGTTGACATGATCCAGAAATTGCTTGTTTTTGAGTGTTTTCAGGTGGAGAACTTTTGTAAACTGCTATGGTTTGCTGGCCTTGTTCCTCTAGGGGTAGGAACAACATGTTTAGGGACTTTGGATCCCTTAATTATTGACATTTCATGCTCAGTGATGCAAGGCACAAAAATGTCTATAACAGTTGCCCCCTAAAGTATGAGGCCGTTTATCGGGTGAAATGCTTTATCCAGGGGAGTCCGAAGTTCATCCATTTGCTAGGAGGAGACCTGTAATAAGATACAATACAATACATTATGATTCATTCTGCTTTCATGATCTAGCTGAGGCGGGCATTCCCATGCTCATCTTTATAAATACATTTTGGTACATAGAACAGACGATCGTCTGATGGTAGACTGATAATTCTGGCGAAATTATCATCCTTTGAGTAGGATGATCATCTGTTGCAATGATGTACATGTCAAATGTCTTTATTTTACTGAATATATATCGCAGCCCGGATGGATGAAACTAGATCCGGGGTCTTCAAAACTCGTTCGATCTTCACTCTAAGTACAAGTCGATCCATGTGAGAATTGCGCTGAAGTCGAACATGGAAAGACATCGCTTGATTACCAGTCAATGATGTAAATCGTTAAAAAGCATGAGAGGAATCACCGATAATGATAATGAACCTCAAGGTATTGCAGTACAATTCACGTGGTGTGAATAAAGGACTTGGCGTCGAACACCACGCAAAATCTTCTGGTCGAAGGTCATTGATGTATACTTGTCGCCGGAAGTGAGAAACTTGCCATTGAGGCATGCAAGCTTCAAAGTACTGAAGGGTTTGTTCCTAGATCAACTTCTTGGATAATGAGCTGATGTCGACAAGAAGCGATCTGTCAAAGGAGGGCCTTAATGAATCCCACATCAGTGACACGGAACGGAGCTAATGATTTTAGTGGAGGTGAAAACAATCTGTGACATATGATTCAAGGTGGCGGTCACGAATGGATGAAGGATCATGTATGGCAGTGGATGGGACCTAGTTGACTCTTTCTGAACGACTTCTCTTGAACATATGGCGACACTAATGCGATGGATCAGTAGCATTACCCCAAGTATGGATGGTGTGGCAAAGACCATGGTGATGTGACCGGTGAATGAAACAACCCAACCCGATGTGATACGGAGGAAAAGTGTCATGTTCAAGAGCGACCTGCTACCATCAAAGACTTCTCGATTTTTTCCCAATTTTTCCCTAGTCATTGTTGACCAGTACCTCTTTATTTTTGTCAAGCTTGAGGAGGATAACATATGCTTGTTCTATAACCTGCCCTTCGGGCAAGCCCATCGCTATGTTTTAACGAGCCTAGCGATAGGGAAACTCGTTCTCGTCTAAAGACAAGTTTGTCTCTATTTAGTGATTTTAACGAGTCTAACGACAAGGAAAACTCGGCCCTTTTCATTTTTAGAGAGTCTAAAAAGGTACATAAAGTTAACTCCAAATTTCCTTTTTCGTCATCTAATCCCTTAAGTCCGAAAAAGTATAAAACAATACAGAAGGGATGAGTTTTCGGTACTTTTAACGAGCCGAACTAAACAAGCGCTCGATCTTTTTGTGCAATAATCCCTCAGGTCCAAAAAGATTAAAATCTAGAAGAGGGATAGCTCTTCCGTTTGTTTAACGAGCTGGGAGGCCAAAACTCGGCAATCTTTTCATATTTTACGAGTCAGTTGAAAAGAGCTTAAAGAAGACTCGTCTTTTGAGGAACAAGTGATGAACAGGGATAGCAGCTGATTCCAGGTACAGGTTGGAATTTTCTAATCACGGCAGTGTCACAAGGATGGCTAGGTGAAATCACTCTTCGCAGCTGTTCCTCAAAATGGGTAAACAATCATATGGAGGTAAACGATCGGCCAAATGAATGGTGGAGGTGACGGTGCACAAAACACGACCAAGGTCTTTTTACGGTTGATCAGGTTACATACTCAATAGTTATTTACCGGTATGGGTTCATTTTTTAACGAGCTTGAATGCGCCAAAACACTGCTCAATCTTATGTTTATTTTTTAACGAGCATGAACTATGTGCTAAAACTGCTCGGATCTTGCGTTTATTTTTTAACGAGCATGAACTTTATGCTAAAACTGCTCGTTATACCAGTCATAAGATAAGATTGTCTCATTGTGAGATCGCTATTTTTTATGGAGCTTCATCCCACTACGCTTTGCTCCGCACCCTTCCTTTATGCAAGTTCGGAAACGGCTAACCCAAAAAACAGATAAATAACCGGTTCCGAAACGGCTAACCCAAAAAACAGGTAAATAACCGCTCTTTTCTTGCACTCCAAAAGGGTTTGCATGCCCCCAGGTATAAAATACAATTTCAAGGTTGCCCCTCCTCCTTCTCACTTCTGTTTTTCTTTGGGTGTTCACAGCTACTTGTCGTCTTGCTAGTTTAGTTTAACGATACTTGTCTTCTCGTTAATTTTAACGGGTCTATACGATACTTGTCTTCTCGTTAGCCCAACTTTTAATAGATTTTTCGCAAGATCGCAAGAGAAGAACACTACTCAAAGACAAAACATTGGTGTTATTGAGGGAGGCTTACCTCTTTCTGGTTACCCAAAGATTGTCTCGTTAGACAAAACACTTCCTTGGCCTACCTTTTTCAGGTTACCTAAAGATTGTTTCGTTAAACAAAACTCTTCCTCGGCAATGCCTACCGAAATAGACAAAGATGGGCGACGGGTCCCGTCTTTCCCAAGTACCTTGACAAAAGAATCCTATTCTAGAACAACCCTCTTTCCTCCATGGACGGGGTACGGACTAGTCATATTCTTTCGCGGAAATTCTACCTTATACCCAAAGTTCTCTGCCGAAGCAGACCAGGACGCATGCCCCCTGGGTTCCAGTCATGTCTTCCCGAATTACTCGCGCTCATCAGGAGGACGGACCGTGGGTTGAGACACTTCTTGCGTGAATAGACCATTTAGGGATGGTATATGACTATTTGCGATGTGTGATCCGGGAAACGAAAGTTGGTCCACGAGCTTGACCATTCTTCCTCCATGTGGAAAACACATTACTCTAAAGAGTGAGGAGACTATTGCTCCCATGCAATATATATAGTCTCGTCCAAGGAGTAGGTTATAATCCAAGGGTCCTTGAACGACCATCACGTTCATTTGAACGGTCTTCCCTTCCAGTGTTATTGGCACATTGGGGAGGATCCCTAAAGGGCGACTGGTTCCTTTATCAAAACCTGATAGATTTCTCATCTCAGGTAAGAGTGCTGGCGAACCAAGCGCTCTCCAAGCAATAGAGGAAAGGATACTCACAGATGCCCCCTCATCAATGATAGTGCCAGCCATTACCATTCTGTATATTTGACAAATAATTCTGAATGGTATACTGGCTGGCAACCGGGGTCTGCCTAGTTGGTTCCAATCAAATGACACAACCAGGTTGCTTGGTGGTGGGACCGAGTAAACGGCCGAATAGCGCTCTGATGAACTTCCTTCCTGCGATAAAGGAATGGTGGCATTGCCCCCTTGATCATCAGAGTCAGTGCTGATGAAGAGAATCTGGACGGTGTCGTCTTGATTCTCCTCTGTGATGGCGTCATTCAAAGATGGAGCCTCTGAAGGCAAAACCGGGTCAACTTCCGTATCAACCTTTTGACTTTCGTCAGGCATGGATCCAGACGGTTCATCTTCAATGACAGGTACTTCGGTTGACCACCTGGGCGGGTCAACCGGATTCTCAACTAGCGAGGGACTTGGCAAGAGTTTTTGATATCCAGGCGGAAGATTTGCTCGTAATATCGGGCGATCTTCCAGAACTCTTTTCGCCTCGTCTAAGAAGGGACAACGGTGGATGGCGTGATCGCCCTCACACAGTCTACAGGGAAATTTAGCTTTCTCGCTCTGTCCTGGAGCTTCACTCCCACTAGTTGACGGTGAACAATCGACATGGCTATCAGAGGTCGATGCTACCGAATTGTGCAAACGGGGGGACCAGTCTCTTAGTATCCGAGGGATACATGGAAAATCTCTATGGAAGTGGTCTCCCCTGCATATGACGCATGGCGATTTAGGCCTTACGAGTGCCGTGTGTGGATTTTTGTTAGATGACGATTGTTTGCCCCCAGTCGCCTTAGGCTCTTTCTGCTTCTTTTCTTTCTTCTTCTTCTCCTTTTTCTCCTTAGGAACCCGGTTCTTTGACCGACCAGTTCCTTCAAGCGAAGAAGAAGGAGGAGAGGAAGATGAAGTAGAAGGCTGGGAGGCAACTCTTGTCTGATCTAACTGTTGACTCGACTGTTCAGGAATGGTGGCATTCTGAACGACACTGGTTGAAAAGAGCCATACAGGTAGGCCAATTGTCAATCCTGGAAGCGACAATGTGGCCATGTGGGGCGCACCAACATCTCCCCAAGAGGAGAAGGGACTAGGATTCCAACCAAGGGGAACTCCTTGGTTGGTGTGCTCCATCTTTTCAACCTAAAGATCAACGTGGAAATAAGGGTGATTGTTCCGTTTAAAATAAATTGTTAACGACGCTTTAGACACAACTTGCTTTTTCAGTTTTAAAGAGTCGAGAAAAAGCTAAATATGACTCTAGTCTCCTTCGATGTTTTAACGAGCCCGAAGTGACAAATGCTCGGTTGGACTTTTTCTGTTATAGAGTCTGAAAAATGCCAAAAGAAACTGCTCTGGAGATCTAGGCAGAGGGTGTGCCAAACCTTTCGCAAAACCACAGAATACGTTTTACGGTACGGGTGGTCGATCTTCGTGAATGCTGTGTTCACTGCATTGCGATCAGTAAGGCGGCCGACACGGCTTCCTAAGGATAAAGGATATATGCCTATAGGGGTCTCCCAATATATACGCGACGGTACGTGGGAGCACAAGTCTGTATTAGTGCAATCGTCCCTCAGGAGGAATCACCCACCTTCTTAGAGATCGAAAGTCACTACGTTTAACGATGTCGGAACACGTCTCTACCTAGACCTCTACGATGAGCGTTATGTTGCAAAGCGTTGTTAGGTTCATTCAATATATTTAAAGTTGATCTTTTTAAAGTTTGTCTTTCAGGATCACCACGAGATGTATTGGTACAAATTCCTAAATGTAGTCTAAGATGATAAGCAAGCTTTATAATCTTTCAACTTTGAAAATCCTAGCTACTAAGGGAAAAGAGAGCGACTATCTTTTCTCAAAGAGCAATCAACACACTCTAATGCACTCTTCCTAAATCCAACATGCAATCTTATCAAAATGCAAAATGCACAATGCAGGTGTTTGTTTTCACTTTCTTAGTATAAATGCCTACAAAGAAAGCTTTTTTGCACAACTTCGAATTTGCTTTTAAATGACTGAAAATAAACAAGTTTAATTTTTCCCAAATCAGCAAGGGTAGAAGAGATTACAATCACTTTGCAATTTTTCGAAAGAAATACTTGTTTCGACACTTAAAAATGACAAATTCAAACCAATAAGCAAAAGCAAATGATAAATCAAACTGCAAACAGCCAATGAACTCTCTTCTAAGATCACAATCAATCACTCAATCAGATCTGAATCAAGGCTACAGGATGACTATTTCGCTCATGCAAAGGAAAACTGTAAATGACGCCACAAACACATAAAAACACTTACAGTCTTTTTGTACAAAAATGAGGCGGAATACAAGCAAAGAAAAGGGGTTTCAGATGTGGTACCTATGCTGGTTAAAGGCAGCAAAAACATAGATCAAAACAGGCAAAAGACAGCAAGGAACCCTAGACCACAAGGCCACACTGGTTCAGTGCAGGTACAACACTGTCAGTTTGACATTCAGCGCAGGTAGCCTTCACGGGACCTGTGTTGAAATGCAGACTGCCTTCACAATGCCTGCGCTGAAAGGAGAAACTCTCGTTTCTCTTGGTTTCCGGGTCATAAAATGCTCAAAAATCAACTATTTCAAGCCAAATCAGAAACACAAGCAAGGTATAAACAGAGGGATACTTTGAAAGGGTACTAAAGACTATCACAAAGGATCATCAAGTCATTTATGAGTCCATTGTTAAGATCATAGACAAAAACCCAGTGAAGGATCAAAGCAGCAACATTCTACTTTGCAAAGCAGTTCGATTGTTGTCGTTGAGTCTATGAAGTAAACAATGATGCAAACTCAAACAAAATGACTAAAACAAAGTTCTTCCCCAGCGGAGTCGCCAATTTGTTGTGGGGAAAAATGCCTATGCAGGACGATCCTATCCACCTAAGGCGTGATAGTGCCTTAGCAACAAACGAATGCAGCTACTTCGGTTTCTTCCTTTATGAAATATGAAAGAGAGGAGATTGGTAGACTTACCGTTATCTTTCGGCTGTCCCTCGATCTAGATCCTCTCCTCTTTGTGTGTCCACAATTACTTGCCTCCTTGCTTTTGCTCCCACGAGATCACAAGAGAACAGCTACCTGTGACAAGAGAACAGCTACATGCAACAAGAGAAGGACACAATACAAAGGCAAAGATACATATTCATAAATGATTCAGGATTAGAAGTAAATCAAATACACTAATGAAAACCATACAATAGACACCAGCATATAGGAAAGAACCAAGAAACTTTATTGATTGATAAACAAGGTTCAGGAAGAGATACAACCCCATAGGGTTCCAACCCAGCATCTCCTTCCCAGCAGAATGGAATTCCTTCTTCAGCCCCTTTCAAAGCATAAACACCCAATGATCCAACCACAAACCAACAACAATTCTTTGCAATACAATCCAGCCTCCTTAGACCTCATGAGAGAGCTCTATATATAGGAGTTTTGGAGAAAGGATGAGTCAGCTTGAGGCCTGCATGAAGCTGACTAGTGTCCTCTCCCACTTCATTTCTTGAGTCCACTTGGAGGTTCTTGCTTCCACTTGGAGATTTGGAACCTCTTACCCATCACTAGTCGAATTCCCTGATCCAAGTGTCATTTTGGAAGCTTCCTGGGTATTGACACCTTGAGAAATGAGTCTGCCACTTTTCCAAGTACGCTCAGCGCAGGTGGCCTTCTTTGCAGTTGACATTCAGCGCAAGTACACAGTGGAGCACTTGACATTCAGCGCAGATGCTCAGTGGAGCAGTTGACATGATCCAGAAATTGCTTGTTTTTTAGTGTTTTCAGGTGGAGAACTTTTGTAAACTGCTGTGGTTTGCTGGCCTTGTTCCTCTAGGGGTAGGAACAACATGTTTAGGGACTTTGGATCCCTTAATTATTGACATTTCATGCTCAGTGATGCAAGGCACAAAAATATCTATAACAAGGCCAAGCTAGAGTAGGTTAGGTTAGGCTAGAGTGGCTAGGCTAGAGTAGGTTAGGTTAGAGTAGGCTATAGTAAGATAAGTTTGAGTGGGCTACGATAGGTTAGGTTAGGTTAGGTTAGGCTAGGCTATGTTAGGCTAGGTTGGGTTAGGCAAGGCTAGGTAAGGTTAGGTTAGGTTAGGCTAGGGTAGGCTAGATTAGGCCAGGTTAGGCTAGGCTAGGTTAGGCTAGGCTCGATTAGGCTAGAGTAGACTAGGCTAGTCTAGAATAGGCTATAGTAAATTAGGTTAAGCTAGAGTAGGCTAGGTTAGGCTGGAGTAGGGTAGGGTAGGGTAGAGTAGACTAGGCTAGCTTAGAATAGGTTGGGCTAGGCTAGAGAAGACAAGGCTAGGTAAGGCTAGAGTAGGCTACACTAGAGTAGTCAAGAATAGAGCAGTCTAGGCTAGAGCAAACTAGGCTAGAGTAAGCTAGACTAGACTAGAGTAGGCTAGGGTAGACTAGACTAGGTTAGGCTCGAATAGGCAAGGGTAGGCTACCTTAGAAAAGAGTAGTATAGTTTAGGTAATAGTAGGCTAGGCTAGGCTATGTAGGCTAACCTGGAGTAGACTAGGCTAGGGTAGGCTATAAAAAAGTAGGCTAATCTACGTTATGCTAGGTTAGGCTAATTGAGAGTAGGCTAAGCTAAGCTAGGATAGAGGAAGCTGAGGTAGAGTAGGCTAAAGTAGGCTAGGTTAGGCACCAATGGGCTAGGCTAGGCTAAGTAGACTAGTCTAGACTAGGTTAGGCTAGAGTAGGCTAGGGAGTGTAGGAAAGGCTGGAGTAGAACAAGCTAGTCTATGCTAGGCTAGGTTAGAGTAGGCTAGGTTAGGATAAGCTAGTCTAGGCTAGGATAGAGTAGGATAATCTACACCATGCTAGGTTAGGCTAACCTAGAGTAGGCTAGGCTATGTTATGTCGTAGTAGTTTAGGCTAGAGGAAGGTAGGCTAGGGTAGGGTAGGTGAGACTAGAGTAAGCTTGACTAGGGTATGGTAGAGTAGGCTAGGCTAGGATAAGGTAGAGTAGGCAAGGATAGGCTAGGATAGAGTAGGCTAGGCTAGGAAAGATTATGCTAGGTTAGGCAATAGTAGGCTAGGCTAGGCTAGGCTAGGCTAGAGCAAGGTAGGGTATGCTAGGGTAGGCTAGGTTAGGCTAAGAGATAGTAGACTAAGCTAGGCTAGAGCAGTCTGATGTAGGATAAGGTAGATAAGGCTAGAGTAGAGTAGTTTATGCCAGAGTTGGATGGGCTAGGGTAGAGTAGGTTAGGTTAGGTTAGAGTAGGTTATCATAGGCTAGATTATGTTAACATCTAGGTTAGGTTAGAGTCTGCTATGAAGGAGTACTCTAAACTAGAGTAGTCTAGACTAAGGTAGGTTAGGTTAGGATATGATACCATATAGTAGGCTAAGATAGGTTAGGCTAGAGTAGGTTATGCTAGATTAGGGTATGCTAGGGTAATCTAAGATACTAGTTTTGAGTAGGCTAAGTTAGGCTAGACAAAAGTAGGTAAGGCTAGAGAAATTTAATCTAGGCTAGGCCAGGCCAGGCTAGAGTTGGGAAATTTAGGCTAGGCTAGGCTAAAGTAGGTTATTTTATACTACTTTATGTTAGAGTAGGTCAGCATATGCTAGGCTAACCTAGGCTAGGCTAGGTTAGGCTAGGCTTGTGTAGGCTAGACTATGTTAGAGTAGGCTAGGGTATGCTCGGCTAACCGAGCCTAGAGTAGGCTAGGCTAGGTTCGAGTAGCCTAAGCTATGCTAAAGTAGGTTAGGCTATTTTATTCTACAGTAGGCTATGCTAGAGTAGCCTATGATATTCTAGGCTAAGCCAGGATAGAGTAGACTAGGTCAGGTCATGCTAGGCTATGTCGGGTAAGAGTAGGCTAAGTTAGGCTAGAGTATGCTAGGTAGTGTACACAAGGCTAGAGTAGGCTAGGCTAGTCTAGGCTAGGCTAGGTTAGAGTAGGCTAGGTTAGGATAGGCTAGGCTAGGCTAGGATAGAGTAGGCTAATCTAGTTTTGGCTACAAAAAGCTAGGCTAGGCGAGACTAGATTAGGCTAGGATGGTTAAGAGTAGGCTCGTTTAGGAAATAATATGCTAGACTAGGCTAAAGTAGGATAGTGGAGGGTAGGGTAAGCTAGGTTAGGATAAGCTAGGGTAGACTAAGCTAGGCTAGAGTAGTCTGATGTAGGATAGGGTAGAGAAGGCTAGGCTAGAGTAGTCTAAGCTTCAGTAGGCTAGGCTAGGGTAGAGTAGGTTAGTATAGGATAGAGTAGGTTAGGCTAGGATAGAGTAGGCTCTCATGTAGGTTAGGCTAGAGTCTGCTAGGCAAGAGTACTATAAGCAAGAGTAGTCTAGGCTAAGGTAGTTTAGGTTAGGATAGGATACCATAAATTAGGCTAAGCTAGGCTAGTCTAGAGTATAGGCTATACCAGAGTAAGGTAGGCTAGGGTAAGATAAGCTACTGGGATTGAGTAGGCTAGGCTAGGCTAGGCTAAATTAGGTTAGGCTAGAGTTGGGCAATTTATGCTAGGCTAGGCTAGGATCGTCTAGGGTAGATTAGGTTAGGCTGGGCTAGAGTAGGTTATTTTAGAGTATAGACTATGTTAGGGTAGGCTAGCATATGCTAGGCTAACCTAGGCTAGACTAGGCTAGGCTAGGCTTGTGCAGGCTAGAATATGTTTGAGTAGGCTAGGGTATGCTAGGCTAACCTAGGCTAGAGTAGGCTAGGCTAGCTTTGAGGAGCCTAAGCTATCCTAAAGTACATTAGGATATTTTATGCTAAAGAAGGCTATGCTAGAGTAGCCTAGGATATTTTAGGCTAAGCCAGGGTATAGTAGACTAGGTCAGGCAAAGCTAGGCTACATCAGGTAAGAGTAGGCTAAGCTAGGCTAGAGTATGCTAGGTAGCCTACTTAAGACTAGAGTAGGCTAGGCTAGTCTAGGCTAGGGTAGGTTAGAGTAGGCTAGGTTAGGATAGGCTAGGTTAGGCTAGGAAAGAGTACGATAATCTACAACATGATAGGTTAGGCTAACCTAGAGCAGACTAAGATAGGCTAGGCTGGAATAGTCTAGGCTAGAGAAAGTTAGGTTAGGGTAAGTTAGGCAAGACTAGAGTAGGCTTCACTAGGGTGGGATAGAGTAGGCTAGGCTAGACTAGGCTAGGGTAGGTTAGGGTAGGCTAGTCTACAATAGACCAGGCTAGGAAAGAGTAAGCTAGGTTAGGCAATAGTAGGCTATGCTTGGCTAGAGAAGGGTAGGCCAGAGTAGGGTAGGCTAGGGTGGGGTAGGCTAGGTTAGGCTAATATAGAGTAGACTAGGTTAAGCTAGAGTAGTCTAATGTAGGATAGAGTAGAGAAGGCTAGGCTAGAGTAGTCTAAGCCAAATTAGGCTAGACTAGGGCAGAGTAGGTTAGGTTTGGCTACATTAGGTTAAGTTAGACTAGAGTAGGCTAGCCTGTAGGTTAGGATAGAGTACGCTATGAAAGAGTATTCAAATTTAGATTAGTATAGGGTAAGGTAGGCATTGACAGTTCTGTACCCGCAAACATTTAGGGGATCTCCCTGGTATGAAGTCCCAATTAGACCTCACACCATTTGGTGTAGGTGTCCCATTTGGTATAAAGGCTCAGTTTCCAAATTCTTAAATATGTTCCTTGGCTCTAGCTATTAGCAAAAGAGAGGGATGAAATGGTGTCTTCAAAAAGCAAGGGTGTGTTGAAGAATCTAGGGAAGATAACATTAGTAAGATTCTTCTAGACTTGATAACAATTTGTGAAGTGCTTTTTTCAATTTGTCTTAGATTGATCTTCTTCTTATTATTAGTGTGTGTGTTTACTTCATCAAACTGCTATCAAAACAAAGGGACGAGAACTCAACAAGTTGGCATTCTACCAAGGCCAAAGCCTCTCCCTCTTGGAGAGGAAAACCTACACGCAATTCTTCTTATAGAGATTCCAATTGACGAACACCAAGACCTTGATACTTTAACCTCTCTTCCACTCCAATAACAAGACACCATTCTTCTTCCTTGTCACTACCGATATCATCATTATTGTTGCACTATTGACATCTAACATTCACGAAGGTCTTTGTCATACCACTGAGATATCCATTACTTGATACAATGTCTTCATTAAGATCATGATTATCATTGTCCAAATGTCGAGATAGAGTGTCATGTGATCTTCATCAAGACTATGATTGTGCACTTCTTGCATGGATATACTGTTGTTTCTTCAATGATTTTTCACTCCTTGCACCGAGATACTGTAGTGCTGCTTTGATATTGTATTGTACTTTGAGACAGTGATCACCTAAGAAACAATTGACCATTGTACTCACCTAAGATTTTGAGCCACTGTGTCATCCGAGAAACTACAGGTATCCTTCTTCACTAAAAACTTGAATGACTATGTCACTTTACTTGATCGAGGTTTCAGATAAGAATGTGAGGATGTCTCTGTGATTATCATCGAGATTTCAAAGTATGTTGAGGTTCTATTCTCTTCCACAATTACAAATACTTTCTTGAGTTCCTTAGTTTCTGTGGTGACCCCAACAGGGTATTTATAATGTGTGTCTCTATAAATAGGTCGACGTCTCACCTTGAATTATTGTGTCTCCACATATGAGCCGACATGTCATATAAATATATTCTGAGTCCGACTTAATTGATCTCTTCATCGTTTGGTTTGCAGGCTTCTTCTTTGAAGGATGGTGCTTGCCTTGGAGGATTGCTTGACATTAGGTTGACTCATGTTTATTACATAAATGCTCAAGAAGAGTTCCTCAATATAATTTTGACTCTTTGAGTTTCTTAGACCTATAGAATGAGCTAGAAACTCGTTCATATAATTTATAAAAATAATAATTATTTTTCTTGATAGGTACAAAGGTCAAAATTACATTGACAAATATCGAACCTAGTTACCCTTTTCTTCAACACTCCCTCTCAACTAGGGAGGTATTTCCAATGGTACTTGGTCATTCTCAATATGAAGAATTTCTCATAAGAAGAATCAGATTGGTAATTCCATCTGTATAGCATCATATCAATCAGCATTGTCATAGTGCAAGTCCTTGAATAAGAGCTCCATCTCTCCATGTGACCATAAGCTACAATGTTGGTGAGACCAATGATTTATAGACACCTTCATCATTGTCTCTCAAGGTACATACCCACCTGGGTGTTCACTGAGTATGACCTTATGGAACTATTCTTATCTTGGGTTCCCAACCCTCAAAGAATATTGGTCCTCCTATCTACTCATGTCTTGGATTCCCTACACATCCTCAAAGCGTCTTGAATGCCAAATGATTATCCAATCCTAGACCCATTATTTCTTCCCAAGTGAAGACAACAGTGTTTTTCTACAATGTGTCTACATTTCCATTCACGGCCTTCATCTAGACTTACGGTTGTTAGTCGTGGTCTAGTGCATGACACATGATATGGAAAAACACAATTTTCACTCCTTTGTAATCAAGGGTGATCTTAATTCAAATGCCCTCTTTATCAAGGACTTTTCAGAGCTCCCTCTTACCAAGGTATTATATTTTTCATCAACATCTTCTTCTTCCTGGGTCCTTTAGTTGCTTTATCAACTTCTCCCCTTGATTTCACAAAATTCAGTTGAGCTTCTTTCTTGTATGGCATAGGCCATCCATCACTTTCCTCTTTGGTTCGTCACACCATTCCTTTCTTCATGAAATGTGGCCTTCTTGATACATATCTGGAACCTTTGTCATATGGCTACTTTGTCATCATTGTTTCTTTCAAGGATTTCCATCCACCAAATGAATGCTAGTTGTACTTGTACTTACAACTCTTGTTCCAGTAGCCCTACATGAACTCATCCAGATATTATTCATCAAATCAAAGCATAACATTAAATCAAATAGTAACTTACGGGATGACTCTTCATCTTGACATCTTCTTGTGGGTATCAACATCCTGCATACATGTTGACACATCTCCAAAATTTATCCATTGTCAAAGGTGTCCCCCTTTTCAGACTTTCATCAGAGCCTTCATATCCTTCTGGGGGATTTCCTAATCGAATCTTGTTGGTCTATTGGATGTTTATTGCCTTCATCATGGTAGCATATTTCACGATCTCTTCATTCCTTACTTATTCCATTCTAGAAGTTTTCAATCGGAGTTTCTTAACTATAGTCAACCACCTCATACTTCATATGAGGACATATTATGTTGACTTCATCTTAGTGTGACTTTAAGCCTTCCTGCATCCATTTAGAGGAGGAGATCATTTTTTCTCTTAATCATGCTTCTGAAGATAGAAGTAATGATCCATGTTACATTCAACCGTATGACATGACATTGTAATATTAAACACAAGCATACCTACCTAATTTTACCTTTAGGTCATCTAGGCTTCTTCGAGCAACTTCCTTGATTGAAAATATTTTTAATCCCTTGATCTGCTTCATTTCTCATGTCATCACACCATCATCCCATGAAATCCATCTGGGAAATTTTTCCTTCTTGATGTATGATGAGCCTTGTCCTAGATGACTTCATCCTTTCCTACAATGTCCAATGAGGCTCTCAAGAGCTATATCCTTCAAGTTTGACTGCCATAGATTTTGTCCTTCATGATTCCCTTGGTGATGTCACGAGCTCTTGTTCCTAATGCTTCCATGATGCCATGATGCATCTTATTATCATGATAATATCTATAACACAAGATTTAGGAGCTTAAGATAAGACCTTTTTTTGAGGGATATTATCTTACTCATAGGAGGGTCAAAATTTGAAAAATTATCTATGTTATCTCAAACGTTTTAAAATTTTTAGAATTTGAAACTTTACAAAAGAAATCATATAAAAAATTCTAAGATGTATCTTTTAAATATGATCTTAAGATTGGTCACAAACCATATTTTCCATATCATATCACTAAAAATATAGTGAAGCAAAGACTATAATTTTTACCACTTGTTCTATGATATTTTTCCTCAACATCTAAAACATTTTGTTGTCTATAACTTCCTATAAGAAGACTTATAGCAAAATTTCCAATATGACTAATTTATATTGAATTTGAAGATGAATCACACAACTTATATTACATTGTCTATATCTCTAAAAGTGTAGTGAATGATAACTAGAAATTTTGACCACCTATTTCGTGACATTTATCGCTAGGGTCCTCAAAATTTAATGTTTGAAACTTCCCTCAAAGAAATTTATGGAAATAATTCCAAGATATTTTGATTGGAGGTGAAAAACCATAGGATCATAGCTCCAATGCTACATTTTAATAGCCAAATTCCTTGAAAATAATAAAAATTCAAAAAATATAGGTCACTTTTATGGGGAAACCTAAATTTACAATGAATATAATGTACATTAAAAAATAGGATGCTTCTACAGATGAATATCCTTTATTATAAATATGCAAGTGGGATGACATAACATACCACTAGGCCAACATAACCATAACAAATAAACTATTCTTATTGCTTATGTAACAAAAGGGGTCTTAGGGATCTATAAAATAATTTATATCAATATTACTACAAAATTCAATCTTGAGTAAAGACATATCTTGTATCTAACAATGAAATGTGAATCCCACCTTTTGTAAATTCAATGTGGGAGTAAAATGATGAAACTTGTGTTGACCTTAAGTGGGGTAGTGCACAAACCAAGTGAGTATGGTTAGTGACAAACTAAAACTACAAAATCATATGAAAATTGTTAGTGGTAAACCAAAAAGCACCAAAATTTGTGATGAATTTCTTAAGTGTAACTCACATCAAAATCCATCTTGTCACTCCTTTTAGTTGATAAAGTGGTGAATTGATGATGATTTTCAAATTTAAAATTTCAAAAACATGAACAAATTTTCAAATGGGAAATAAAATTCTATAAATAGTAGACTTCAATAATAAAAAAATCACCTAATGGATCATGATAATCTATAGACGGAATGATTCAACAAATAATATGACAAATGGACATCAATAGTCCATAGAGTACATGCATATATCTCATCACTTGTGATAGACTGGAATTTGGGAACTTTATTTTTCTTCCACTTACCATATTTTGTGCAACATCCATTGATTTTGCATTTGAGTAGCACCAATGAGACACCTAGTTTGCTATTCACTTATTATTTGGTACCATTATGGTTTAATGTCTTGTATTTGAATCACACACATGATACATGATTGGGATGTTGATTAACATTATTTGTGTCATATTGTTGAATTTTTTTATGGGAAAATTGTTTACTTGGATGGTCATTTGCCCTAGAAAGGGACATATACATCCTTCTATATTGCAACTTGGAATTTGATTGGGTTCTTAGGAATTTCTAGTGATGTGTTACATTTGTAGCTAATTTCCTTCTCTTCATTAACTCTCATCATATTGGTGTATATATCAGTGAGAAAATTGTAGGAATTCTAGCTTGCATGTTTACATAGTGGGGTTTTTCCACATTCTATGAGTTCTCAATATGTAGAATTGGCAAGTTTTCGGATACTTATTCGTTGAGTCTCAACTTAAGAGTTTCAACATAAATACTTGAATACGATATCAACTTATACACCATTCTTGTTTCCTTGTTGTTATGGTTGTCCAAACTTATGATTAAGGAGGTGATGAAGGAGAAGTTAACATCAAGACTTAGGAGGTCTTATGGCATTTACTAAAGGGAGTGGGTTCCCCTAATTTTATTTAAAGTAATGTAATTAAAAATAAGAATTTGGTTTTATAATTTAAATATTTCTTTATTAGAGATATAGGGGATTAATTCCCCATTGAAAAGTAATATATTATTTAAGGACAGTTGTTGAGAGAGTTAGAAGTTTTGAGATTAGAATAGATGCTTTATTTTCCTAGATGATTTGATCCAACTTTACAGGATGTCAACAAGCCATCCTTATTGTATATACACATAAGGAAATACATCATCCACAGAATTATTCAATGATGTATTAGCCTCAACATGAAGAAGTATATGAGCATGGAGAGCATGAGGAGTCGGAGGAAGAAGAAAATAGATCAAATCATAAGACTTCTTCATTGTATGTTCAAAAATATTATCCTAAATGTCAAATTCTAGGAAATAATAAGGTAGGTGTTCAAACAAGAAGAAATTTTATAGGCACTTCTACAAAAGCCAATTGTCTTTGTTGCCAACAATAGAACCAAGTAATTTTGATCAATCTAGTCAAGATCGATATTGGATTAAGGATATAAATGAATAATTACGACAAATTGACCATAATTAAACTTGGGAGTTGTTTCCAATGCTTAAGGAAAATAATTTGATTGGAACCAAGTGGGTTCTCATAAATAAGTTGAGTGGATATGGTTAAGTTATCAACAAAAAAAGGATTAGTTTGCAAAGGTTATCCTCAAGTGGTATGTGTGGAACTTCAAGACACTTTTGCACCAGTTCCTACACTCGATGAAATCATAATGTTATTGTATTTTTCATGCTATAAATACTTTGGGGTATATGAAATGGATGTCAAATACATGTTTCCATATGCATAGATTAAATAAGAAGTATATGTTGAGCAACATCATGGATACCAATTGAATAATAAATGAAATCAGGTATGTGAGTTGAAGAAGGAACTTTATGTGTTGAAAGACTCTTGTAGTACATGGTATTACTATGAAATCCATCTAGAAATAGAATATTGAAATGGAAACAATTGATTGTAATCTTTCTACTAAATATGATCTTGATATATTTATACTCTGTATAGTGTATGTAGATGATACCGTGTTTGGGAGTAATGTTGATAATCTATGTCAACAATTTACAATTGTTATGCAAACGAAATTTGAAATGTTCATGCTTAGGGAACTATTTTCCTTCATTGTGTTACAATTTGAACAAACAGGGGAAAGGATCGTTATCTCTAAAACTAAATATCTCAAAGAGTGCATTTTTAATATAAAAAGTCATGGCCACTATGTGGTATGATTTCGAAGGTATGACAGGGTATAGATTACTTGGAAAAAGGTCCACATGGCAAGCTGTGATTGGTCCATCATGGATTGGCATGGTTGTTCCTAAGGACTTAGGACTTGTTTCAATAATGTGTTTGGTGAGGTTTTCATATGTATTTTGATTTCACTAAAATTTCCAAAAGCCAATGTTTTGCACAAAACTTAACATATGTAAAGGACATCGTTATGTGGGCCCTATGTCAAGCTACCCGAGTAAAGAGACATAAAAATGAATAAGGATTATAATAGTCATTTATGCAGAGTATGGTGTGATGAGAAATTTTCTAACAATGTAGGAAAGCTAGATATTTTTTTCATTTGTAGTTATGTATACTAGATATTTATAAATAAATTACACCATACTGATATGGAGAGAAAACCAAGGTTGTAACATACAGTGATGGGTCCAATTACTTGGAGAAAAATAATTAAATAAATATATGGTATGGAGAATAGGAGATGGTGACTTCTCGTGATCATAAGTTCTTACTCATCTAGCACTCAGAGCTAACGAAGTTGAATGGTATATGGCATGGAGATAGGGACAATGTCATATTACTTAGTCATGGATGCATATTTGTGTGGAACTTGGAGCTAAGGGTTTAGAAGGATCATGTATATTCTTTATGTGAAGGAGATGGTCACAAGCCTCAATCACGAGGAGTTAAGGAATAACCTATGAGGGTTAATAATTAGTGTACTGGGAAATGGAAAGGGAAACAGGTTACAGTATAGAGTGCTCCAGGTATGACAAGTATTTGGCTATGAACAGAGTCTCATGCGACCTTTGTGAAATGGAAAGGGAAACAGGTTATGGTATAGATTGCTCCAGGTATGACAATATTTGGCTATGAACATAGTCTCATGCTGCATTTGTAAAGAAATAGGGTTGGATTGAAAGGAGATAACAATTTTGCACCTTTAGGAATACGAAATGCATTGTAAAAGGTTTAGAGTTGTGTGTAATATTTGGAGCATTCAAGGAAGAGTTGAGAACACATAGGGACATTTAACAGAGTGACTTATTCAACCCATAATACCATGAGATAATATTATGGATCGATACCCATGGTAAAAGTGGCATTAATATATGAATACAAAGTTAAATAACTGAATTGGTTGTTAAGGCTATGCACATGTGAGGGTGAGTGAATTATCAAAGGGGTTTAGAAAATTTGGTGACAAGAAGAGAATAGTAATGGACCAGGTTAAGAGTAAGCCAAATTGAGTAGAAACAACCTAAATAGATTGAACTATCCCACTAACTATTATACATTCTAATATGGTATGTAAGTTTATGTACTTACTATCCCAAAATTAACTGGAAGTTGAAAATATATACTATTTTTTTTAATGTTATCCCATATAAGACCCTTTCTTGAACCTCAACGTCTTCTATCCATTCAATCAATATTCCTAGATGAATACTTTCCACTATTGAAAACATAATAGTTCCCTATTTGGCTTCACTCGGTACATTCAGTCAATTTTGTTGAGGAAAGACCGAGTGTCCATTTCCCTCCATGTATGTGCTCAAAAAATTATATATATTGTCAACCTTGGGTTCCATTAAATAAAATTACTCTACCATTCTCACGTACTTCACTTCCTATGACCACATATGAATTTTTATGCTCTTCCTGACTTTTGTCAAATATCAAATTTGGACCACCATCTCAACTATGTTTGTTGTCTATTCTTGTTCTTGCAACTGTAGGTTGTTCTCACACATTTCATGCTAGTTACTCCAATGTTGGGTCACTATGGTCACATCTCATTAGTGTTCTACAAGACTCTTCTTATACTATGACCTACATGTGCTATGTAGTCTCTACTGGCATGTACATAACACATTATTGGTTTCCACATCTATCCATTGAAAAATATTGATACAGGTTCCCCTTCATATTCTTGATCGAATTCAACCCATTTTTTGATGTCTAGGTTCACCCAAACATGAACTAGTGTAAAGATATGAAAACTTGAAAGAGAAAGGAAAGGGACAATAATGAATAGAGAATCTCACACTAAATTGGGGTACCTCATATCCACTACCTTAAAAACTCCTCCATCGTCATGACCATGAGATATGAACATTAGAATGAATAGCCCAAAAATTTAAGGGTGTACTCTAATAAATGGTGTGACCCCTTTCTGTGAATTTTTCATGGTCAATTTTTCCTAAATGGAGTGTATATTTTTAGAATCACAAGTCTGAGTTATGTAATATATATAGTTTGAGTACCCTCTCGATCTTTTAATGCATTAAATATATTTAGACATTAAAAATTCACCTTAAACAACAAGAAATTGCAATTTCACCCAAATTTTTATTATCAAATTTTGGTGAAATAGGCCCAAATGCTTATGGTTCGGTAGATTTAACTTCTTATCTTTCCTCCTATGTGCGTAAATAAACTTGTGAATTATTATAGTGGCACACTAATTAATCATTAATTTCAAGGGAGAGGCACTAGGATAGGTGCCTTCTCCATTTTATATATATCAAATTTTCCTTCATGTGTGCTACTACATTGGTCAAATACTGGACCACCAACTTATGTGTCCTTCAAACATGAAAAAAGAGTGGTGCATACAAACTGTGTTACCAAATCCATGAGTATTTGAATTAGTATTTTTTAATGCCACTTTAGGAGTATATTGTGAAAAGAGATATCAAATAATGATGGACACTCCTTGACAACTACTATATGATGTCGTATTAAAAAAATACTACAAATATGAAATTTTTGTGATATTCAAAATAATAGAAAGGGATATTCTACAAATATGACATTTTTGGGATATTCAAAATAATAGAAAGGGACACCAAAATTTTGCTTCAAATGTAGGAATAATCATTTGTGATTCATGGATTTGCATACATCGAATATTGCAATTAGGGAATTTGGTTTTAGAAGCTAGATTTACAATTAGAATTAAAACAACAACTTCAACAAGTCAATATTACATTCTTGGTCGAAATTGTTTGACAAATGGAAAACTAAAAATTTTGAATTTATTAGAATGTTTATCCATGGTTTTATATGATTTATCATTATTTTTGTTTCACTTTCACTACCATGATACACCACGACTGAAATTCCAAAATTATTAGCGGTAATGGTTCCTAACCATTGCATAACATTTATAGAAGTCTTCATTGCAATTAAATTAGATGCTCCATACATTTACTAACTTTTATTTTTATTTATCTTAATTGTAAGTATCAAAATAAATTTAAAAGTTCCATTTATATCATATTTAATTATGAATATATTTTAAATAGTATCTAATATATTTGCATATTTCATTCATAAAATTTATTAATTCCTAATTTAATAAACATTAACAAGAAAAATCACATATACTATAAGAATGAGAAATTCAAAATAAAAAGTCTTTGAAACCACAAAAAAGTTTTCTAATTAAATGCCTTTATACCCTAACCAATTAGTAATATTTATGGAAGTTTTCTTTGGAATTAAACTATCTCTATACATTTGCTACCTTTTACTCGTTTAAAAAATAATTATAATTACGGCAATAAATTTAATATTTCCATTTATATCATATTAAATTATAAATATATTTTCAATAGTATTTGATATGTTTTTATACCTCATTCATAAAATTTATTAATTCACTATTTAATAAACATCTTTAATTATTTGGACAATCAATATTAATTATAAAAAATATTGATCACTATCCACCCTTGTGACTATATTTTCTAAAATAATTTAGAAAATAAAAATTTTATATATGTGTTTGAAAATAATAAGTTATTTACATTTATAAAATTATTAAAAAAAATTAAAATATTAATAAGTAAATAAATATTTAATTAAAAAATGATTTATTTTTAATTCATTAAATATTATTTATAATTTTTCATGTGAAATTTAACTATCAAAATTTCTATCACATAATTAAAACTATGAATTCTATATAATATATGAATCCTAGAAAATATATTCCTTAATATATGAATTCTATATAATTCTATCGATGAAAACAATTAGAATTTTAGGGCTTTTTAGAGTAGCTATATTTAATCTTTAATGACATGGATGAAAATTGTTGGAACTTTAAGGTTTTTGGGGTGCCATTATTTTATCTTTAACACCATTGTTAAAACATGTTGAAATTGCACCCCCCAAAAAATTTGTTATTCTACCGTCAACGCATTTGGTTTTCAAGTGTTTTTTAATTCCTTTTGCATAAAAAATTGGTTTTTACTGCCATTTTTAAAAAACGTTGAAAATTTACCCTTAAAAAAACATCATTATGGAATACACACTTTTAGTTTTTGGGATGTTTTTCATGTTTTTTTGGGTTTTTTTTTTTGTCTAGTATTCTCATTTTAAGTTTACAGATGTTTGAAAGTTTACATTGTTAAATTTTTGAAATTAAAATTGTTTAACAATTTTGTAGCCAAAAATCCTTTATTAACCTTTGGCCAACATTCCTTAAAAATGGGGCAAAAATAATTGATATTTGAATGTTTATCTCCATATGAAACCAACTTGCCATTCCTTTAAAATTTAATAGCTTACGCTTAAGTAATTAAATTTAATTTTCTTTTGACCTTTTACAAAGGATAAATTAGTTCATCCTTAGGCCACCCTATTATGTCATGTCACCTCATCTCCCTTTGGGACTTTTTCCAAAATTAATGGGCTTGGAGTTTTTGACCATGCATATATATCCAATGGTGAGGCCTCTAGTGACAACCCACATACCGTTTGAATTGGCATGATGGGGGAATCCAATGATATAGGTCCTGAGCCCAATATCCTTGGTCTTCATCCCCAAAAACTTCAGGAAGTGTGGGGCTTCCAAGGCTTTGAACATTGTAGCTTCCAAATGATGATGAGTATTATGAGAATTCAATAACTATCTTTCGCATCATTGACAACACCACTCATGTAATTGATAAGAAATACTTATTTACAGGGAAAATTTAAGGGGCTAATATTCGCAAGTGGGCTTCCATTTTTTTTTCCAAATAAATATTCGTTAATTTCCATTTTTTCTAAAACATATTCACCAAAATTGTATAGTATAAAATTGTTTTACCTTAAAAATTTCCAAAATTCTATATAGATACTATATAAAATTACTAGAAATTTGAATACTTTTACAAAAACATTTCCAAACATTTTACAAATTGCATATTATGTACTAGTGAGATTCACCAAGGTTTCTAAACATTAAAATAAATTTCCATCCTTAAAATTTTCCATGCTTATTTACCCCTTCTCAGTATTTTTAATAAGTTCCATTGGATATATTTCTTTGTATCGATGAAAGTTCTTGTGACATATTTCCTTGTAATGAACAAAGCTTTCTATGGCACCTATCTCTGTGATGTGGCATATTGATTGACTACCTTGTGGATAGATCATGACAAAGTTTTGAGGGTTTAATTGGCATTTGGATCACTGGTTAACTTGACTTGGATTTCTCTTATAGATGAATAATCTATAAGGAAAGGATTGATGGGTTTTCCCTTTGTGGGTTTTTCCCTAGCATTTGGCCTAATTTTTGTTTTCTCTTCTTCTTTTGTGAATTTTAGTTGTACAATTGCTTGATGACATAATGAATGAAGTAAATATTAAATGATTTTCAATATTTCCCATTAAGTCAAATTCACATTATAGTGATATGCCATATATAGGTACTATCAAATGTGTTACCACTCGAAAAGGTATCAAAGGGGCTATAGAAGTTTCGAACCATGTGGAACCATGTGCAATTCCAGTGTGTATCCTTTCCTTACCATAATTCCTCTCATTAAATGACATATTGCTATTTTGTATAGACACTGAATCATGTCTCTAAAAAAAAAATTGTTTCCTAACCATAGAAAATGTTCTTTAAGTCACTAAAAATTAACTAGTCAAAACACTAACTTCCACATGATATATATCATAAAATATAGTGAGTCAAAATTTGGAAAATATTCAACATGTAATTAACTATGCTATCTCAATATTTTCAAACTTTTAGAAATTGACACTTCACCGAAAATAATTCATACTAAAAATTCCAAGATGACTCTTTTAAAGTTTATCTTAAGATCAATAAAAAAACCTATCTTACATAGCATACCTCTGAAACTGTAGTGAACCAAAGCCTAATTTTTTTTACGACTTGTAACATGATATTTTCCCTCAATATCTACAAAATTTTACTATCTAAAACATTATATAAGAGGAATTATAGCAAAAGTTCCAATATCACTAATTTTGACCACCTGTTCCTTGAAATTTATCCTTACAGCCCTCAAAATTTCATTGTTTGAAACTTCCCTCATAGAAAGTTATGCAAATAATTCCAGGATACATTAATTGAAGAGCGAAAACCCTAGAACCATAGATCTAATACTACATGTTAAGAACTAAATTTCTTGAAAATGATAAAAAATGAATAAATATAGTCCATTTTGGTGGTCAAATCTCATTTATAGTGAATCCAATGTACATGACAAGATTTGATGCCTATAGAGATGAATCTAATTTATCACAAATATGAGATAAAGTGGGATGATGTAAAGTACCATTATGCCAACTTAACCATAACTAATAAACTTATAAGGAATGGTTATTAGCTATGTAACAAAGGGGTCGTAGGGCCTTAACAAAATAATTTATATTAGTATTACTATAAATTCAATCTAGAGGAAAAAAATATTGTGGCTAACAATGAAATTAAAATGTCACTTCTTGTAACTCAAATGTGGGAGCACAATGATGAAACTTGTCTGCACTTTACGTGGGGTAGGGCATAGATCAAGTGAATATGGTTAGTGATAGTATAAAACTACAAAATCAAATGAATATGGCTAGTGGTAAACTAAAACACACCAAAAATAGTGATGATTTCCTTAATGGTAACCCACATCAAAATCGATGTTATCTCTCTTTTCAGTTGACAAAGTGGGGAATTGATGATGATTGTCAAATTTAAAGTTTGAATAACGTGAACAAATTTTCCAAATGGACAATAATATTCAACAAATTGTATAGTTCAATAAAAAAATTATTAAAATCGGTAACACTAATCCGTAGATGGAATACTTCAACAAACAATATGCCAAATGGACACCAATAGTCCATAGATTACAAGCTTAGATCTGATCACTTGGGATAAATTTCAACTTGGGAATTTTAGTTATTTTTCCACTTCCCATAATTTTTGCAACATCATTTGATTTTGGATTTGAGTAGCACCATTGAGTCAACTAGTTTACTATTCACTTGCTATTTGGTACAATTATTGATCAATATCATGTTTTTGAATCACACACATGATAGATGATTGGGATGTTGATTGACACTATTTGTGTCATTTTTTGGAATTGTTTTATGGGAAATTTTTTTGGGATGGTCATTTGACCTAGCAAAGGACAAATATATATTTCTGCATTACAACTTGGCATTTAATTGGGTTCTTAGGAATTTCTAGCAACATGTTACACTTGCAACTAATTCACTTCTCTTGGTTCACTGTCATGATATTGAAGTACACATTAGTGAAAAAATGGTGAAGAGGTTGGCAATGATTTCATAAACTCATCAAGGTAATCATGCACATAGAAGGCACATCTTGTTGATGTTAACAACAGTTATAGAAGACTGATCTTAGGGGAAGCAATTCTAAAATGAAGAAGTAGCCATTTGTATCTAGATTCCGTCCTTTTCCATTTATGTTGAAGGAGAAGAAAAAAGAATACATTATGAGCATTGAGATCAAACAAGAATCCTTAATGAGCATCAGGATCAAATAGTCATTTTTAAGGCGAAACAAGAAAACAAAAGAATAGTTCAATGAAAATACATCAATAACTATACTATGTCTAGTGGTGTTTCCATCAATTCTAAAGCATGAGATTATTGCACATATGTAATTGATGTCAAGTTAGGAACTGTTATTTATTTCAAGCTTATGGGGAGCCAAGCCAAGGTTGTGCAATAGATGGGAAAGAAGGGTAATTTGAGTAGGGAGCCAACTAAGATTGTGGAGAAAAAGGTAAAGCAGGGTGTTGGAAGTGTTTTCATGCAATGCTCATGTGAGAATTCTATGTGAAACAGAGTTTCATAGACCAAAACATGGTGTTTCCATGAAAATAACCCTTTCCATATATCGATGTCCCAAATCAATATCACGCTCACAACGTGTGTGGTGGTTCTAATGGATATGTGTATGTGATGGATCCAATCACTAAGAACACCTTAATACAATTATCTAGATCCATATTGGCCTCACACATGCATGGAAGTTAAAGTAGGGAATGCACCTAATCTGGTATCTAGTATGATATGGAAGCTTTATGACATCGCCCCATATGGAAAAACAGGTGGTAGATTCGAGGATGTGGTAACATAGGGGAATGACACATGGGATTAATTTTTGGCTGATTTGTCCAACTAATTTGATGATTGGAAAGTGACACATGGTAGGTACATGTAAACACTCAAACATAAGGCATAATCTGATTTTTTGAAGCATCCGAGTTGGCAAGTGAAGTAGCATTATTGGGCCTTGCATTAGGGTACCGGGGCATGGGGCACTATGTTGGAAAATCAAAGATATTATATCAGGGTTTGATTCTCATTTCTTGATAATTACTTATGCTGTGTCCGCTTCTTTTACTTCTTTATTATCTTATCTTTCATCAAGAAATTATACATGTATGAATATCACAAAACAAGACACACAAGATATAGGCACATGCCAGGGAAATACCCCCCTTGAGGGGAAACCCAATCAAGATAATTCTTCCTTTCAATAATATTCTTTCAGACTCTTTACCCTAGACCAAGAGCAGACTTTCCCTCCACACCATGTCAACCTTCCAGATCTTCGACCCCTTCAAGCAACTTCAGCTAGGTAGCAGCTTCTGGCAACAACAAAATATTAGGAGACTTCGATCTCCCAACCCAAACCACGGGAGAGAGAGAGAGACCAAAATTTTGATTTCCTTCTTCTCTAAGGACTTCCCCAAATTCACACTTATTTCCTTCTCCTGGAAATAGAATTCACACTTCTCCATCTCCTCTTGAGATACCGAACTTACTTGATAGTGAGTGGTTCAAATGACTTCAACCTCCTTCAATATAAAGGCTTCTTGTGGGTCGAATGGGGGTTCCTTAGGCCAACTTGATATCCCTTAGGCCGACATGATGTGGAGTGTACATAATTCATATTTGACCTGATAGAAAACAATTTTACATGGTTTGAAAGCCCAAGAAGGGTCTCTTCGAATATACAATGACTCTATAAACTCAATATTAATCCTAGGAATGGGGACTTTGAATAATAATGATGACCCAAATTGATGCTTTAATAAGTCATTTTTACAATAATAAAAAATATTTTCTATATTATTTTGACAAGTACATTACATAATGACTTAATTACATTATTGAAGACTGAACATAGTTACATTTTCTAACACTCCCTCTTAACTAGGGAGGTATTCATAATGTACATATAGAATGGAGATCTCAAACTATATGAAAACATGTAGAACGTTTAGGCACCATAATGACATGGACTAGATTCTTAACCAGGGCAATCTATCGAACCAGTCACTCAAGAACTGCAATGCCATGGACTAGAAACCTCACCAGGCAAATCTTTCCAAGTGGGACTAAGGTGGAATCAAGCTTTCAGCTCCTCTAGGTACCATCAGGCTTACTTGCTAACCACCAAACCAAACATATAGGTGTGTATCCAAAAAAGAGCTCAATAAACAACACCAGCTTTTCAATCTCGGGATTCCATACATTAACATAGAGTGTCGGCCAAATGTCTCCCAACGATGCTTCACTCGCATAGCCTCAACAAATCTCTTCCATTTCCTTATCATCAATACAATCACAAATATCTACCAAACCCAACATATTCCTTAGATATTTGAACTTCTTATTAGAAAGAGCCTTTGTCACAATGTTTGCTACATTTTCATCTATCGAAACATACTCTAACTTCACGATCCCATCCTGCACCAAGTTCCTAATAAAGTGGAAACTATTATTGATATGCTTCGTCCTTGAATGAAACACAAGATCTCCAAACATATTGACACAAATTTGATTGTCACAATTAATCATAGTAGGACCTAAATACTTCTCGAACAAATCTGCTAGAAGATTTCTTAACCAAATAACCCCTTTTTGTACTTCACATGAAGCCACATATTCTTCCTCGACACTACTCAATGCAACGAGATATTTGTTCCTACTCATCTATGAGATCATAAAAGCTCCCAGAATAAAGCATCCTCTAGTAGTTCTCCTTCCATTGGTCTCACTGCCACCTGAATCAGAGTCTGTGACGTCAAGTAGCTTGACTTCCTTACTATCATACTTTAGGAAGTGATGTATACTTCCATGAAGATACCTCAATATATGTTTGGAGGCTATCTAGTGATCATGACGAGGCTTCAACTGAAACTGACAAACAATTTTCATTGCAAAACATATATCTAGCCTAGTATTTACCAGATACATTAGGGAACCCCCCAACTGTCGATATGAGGTAGGATCCACGGGACCCGAGTTGGAGCTCTTCAATTTTTTGAGGTTGGTGATCATATGAGTAATCATCGACTTAGAGTCCATCATCCCAAATTTATGCAATAAATTGATGATGTACTTTCCTTGCCCCAAATTTATATCCCCAGGTTTCTGTTAGACTTCTAGACTTAGGCACTAATGCATCAATACTAGATACTTCATCTCAAATTCATCTTCCAACATCTTCTTACATTCTTGAATTCTTCGTTCTACAATAGTGATGAATAGATCATCCACATATAGTAGTATAATGACGAGCTCATTATTAACGACTTTGATATATAGATTTAGATCAACAATACTCTTCATGAACCCAATTCGGAGTTGATATGCATCCATTCTTTCATACCATGCGTTTGGTTCTTGTTTCAAGACATATAGGGACTTATTGAGTCTGCAAAAATGAGAGTCCCTTCTATTCTCTTCAAATCCTTTAGGTTGTTCGATGTACACTTCCTCATCAATGGTTCCATTTATAAATGTGGTTTTAACATCCATTTGATGGATATTCCACCCCATTTTAGCAGCCAATGAAACCAACGATGTAATGGTAGTGTATCTTGTTTTAGGTGCAAAGGTTTCTTCATATTCATTGCCTTCTTTTGGGAGAAACCCCTTGCGATGAACCTTGCTTCGTACTTGTCTATACTTCTAGCAATAACATGTTTGATCTTAAAGATCCACTTTGATGTGACAACCAGTTTGTCACTAGGTCTAGGAATGATTTCCCAAACCCCATTCTTCTTGATGGATTAATATTATCCCTGCATATCTTTCTTCCAAACCTCTTCATGCTTAACTTCCTAGAATATAAATGGTTCGACTTCAATAAACTTTGTTATATATGCAGCATAACCAGAATACCTTTTTGATTTCTTACTTTCCTTGGAGGACCCTTTCACAGCTTCATGTCCTTCAACATCTTCTAATGTAGATTTCAAACAATTTGGCCTCTTCCTTGTGGTTGGGATAACCACCTATTGAATAGGTTCACTTTGTCCTTCTTCTTCATCATTTGTAGTAGAGTTCTCATGATGAACTTCTTCTTCTTCAAATATGGCAACTTCTTCATCATGGGAATCAATAGGAATATCCTTTGATTTCTTGTAAGTTTGATTCTCATCGAATATGACATCCCTTCTTACTTCAATGTGTCTTCCTTCCTTTACGTAAATTCTATATGCTTTTGAGGAAAGACTATAACCAATGAATATTCCCTTGATTCTTGTCAATTCCAACCTCTTTTGCTTGTCCATAGGAACATGGATATATGTTTGAATCCAAAATATATGAAGATGATCAGCACTTGGCTTCTTTCCTGTGCATACTTCATAAGGTGTAGTATTATCAAGGCTCTTATGAGGACTTCTATTTTGAATGTACACGGAAGTCATCATTGCTTCACCCCATAAGAAGTTTGGTAGATCTTGATCAAGGAGCATTATTGAAATGCCTTCGTCAATTTTCCTATTATTTCTTTCGGCCAATCCATTTTATTCGAGATAGTAGGGAACAATGAGCTCCCTCCTAATACCTCCATCCTTACATTATGCAATTAACCCTTTAGAAGTGTATTCCTCACATTGTCATACCTTAGAGTCTTTATCTTTCCTTTAGTTAGGATTTCCACTTCAGCCGTAAACTCCCTGAAATTATCAAATACTTCATCTTTAATTTTGAGTAGGTAGAGCCATGTCTTCCTCGAGTGGTCATCAATGAATGTTGCATAGTAGAGATGACTTCCAAGTGATTTGTCAGACATGAGCCCGCATACATCAGAACGGATGAGGTCTAATATTTGTCAGACATGAGCTTTCTACTATGCTTCCCCAAAGAGCATCCCTTGCATAGACCTTCATGATCTAACTTCATATCAGGAACACCATGAACCAATTGACTAAGAGTAGGGATGACCCTATAATGAAGATGACCATACCTTCGATGCCATAGTTCAATGGAACTTATTTCCATATGAACCAAAGATTGAGGAGATGGAGTGATAACCCAGTAAATACTTCCTTCACGAATGCCAATAACCCTAGCTTTATCAATACTAGAGTGCTTTCCCCAAACCAATACTTTTACATCAACAAAAGAAATCCTTTCCCCTTTATCTTCTAAAAAAGAAATATAAAGTAAAGTCTTTTTCAAACCTGGAACATAGAGAATGTTGTTGAGATGCAACTTCGATCCATTATCTAGATTCAATGATGTAGATCCCAGGCCTCTAACAACATAGCTCTTCTTTTCACCCAATTCCACTACATTGTTATCGGGAAATCTAGTGTCTATTCAAAGCTGCTAGTCCCACTAAGACGGGTAGCTATCTTAGAAACAAACATATTAAAGTCACTTGTTTTTTCCTTTACGAGAGAGAGATGAGAAAGAAGCAGAGAGTACCAACCTCAGTCTTCCGCTTGGCTCCTTGCTTGTTTCCTTTCCCCTTTGACAGAATCTCGCCACTGCTTCCTTACTTGTCCCGCTTCAAAGAGCACCTGTAGATTCACAGCAACATAATCCCATCAAAGCATAGAGATCTTTCACTGTAAACAATATAGGATCAGATATATATTGACCATACAAATGCATATATCAACACAATATTCAGAGATACACAAGAATATGGAGGAAAACTCAAATAGCTTTATTAGTAAAAGTCGTAGAAGAGAGGATTACAACCACTTGGTCTGACCCAGTGCCATCCTCCCAGCATGAAAGCCCTCTTCACCTCACATAAAGCAAGATCACCCAACAATGTCTTCAAAGAGAAACCAGCAGCACCTCTTTGCAAATTACCAAATTCCAACCTCTGGATCTCTTGGATGAGAGATCCATTTATAGATATTTGTAGGGGGGTGAGTCAGCTTCTGGGATTTTGATTAGTGTCATCTCTCTGATAGTTCCTAGTTCCACATGGAGATTTTAGATCTCTTACTCATCCCTGGGCAAACTCAGAGAGGCAAATGTCAAATGAGCAGTTTCTAGAAGATTCTTTGGGTTTCCACCTAGCAAACTGCTTGTGCCATTTGTCTGCTCTCGCTCATCGCACCCTACAGAAGGGATTTTCAGTATGCATCACACTTTTTGTATGTGGCAGGTGAGATGCATCGCACCCTTTGCATTGGGCAGTCTGTATGGTCCTGCTTTGACCAGTTCTGAGTGGTTTTTCATGGAAAACTTTTGGGAGATGATGTAATCAGCAAACCTTGCTCGAAATAACACTTTTAAGGACTTAGAAGCCCTTGGTTTATGGACATATGTGATTGGGGTTGCAGTGCCCAAATATGTCTATAACATACATGAGAGGATGATTCCTTTGATAGCACGTGAAGTTTCCTTCTTTCACCTGTCATGTGTCTCGATTCTCCACTATTAATGATCCATGCACTGTCATCAGTAAGAAATCCTATAAGGGTAACCAAGAATCCTTGACCCTTGACTTTGTTGAATAAGTAATAGACGGTGTTCTTGATCCATATTGCAGTAATGTTGTAACCCAATCTTATATAGCTCACCATAGAGGGAGAACCTATGCCAACAAAATGATCTTCGAATTCTCTTGACCCTAGCATTGATACCATGTTGAAAAATTAAAGATATTATATTAGGATTTGATTCTCCTTTCTTGATAATTACATGTGAGTGTGTTGGCTTCTTTTACTTCTTTATTATCTAATCTTTCATCAAGCAATTATAGATGTATGAAGATCACAAAACAAGAGACACAATATATAGGCACATGCAAAAGGAAAAACCCCCTCGAGTGGAAAACCCAGTCAGGATAATTCTTCCTTTCAAGAATATTATTTGAGAACCTTTACCCTAGACCAAGACCAGACTTTCCCTCCACACCATGTCAGCCTCCCAGATCTTCGACCCCTTCGAGTAACTTCGACTGGGCAGCGGCTTTTGGCAACATGCAGCTTCCAGTAATAACAAAATCTTAGGAGACTTCGATCTCCAACACAGACCACAAAACAGAGTGAGAGAGGCACCAAAAGTTCAATTTTCTTCTTCTCTAAAGACTTCCCCAAACACACATTTATTTCCTTCTCCCGGAAATAAACTTCGCACTTCTCCAACTCCTCTTGAGATAGCAAAATTACTTAGGAGTAAGTTGGCTCAAATGACTTTCACCTCCTTCAAGATATAGGATTCTTGTGGGTCAAATGGGGGATCCTTAGGCTGACTTGATCTCCCTTAGGCTAACATGATATGGAGGGTACATAATTCATATTTGACTTGATACAAAACCTTTTTAAATGGTTTGAAAGCCCAATAAGGGTCTCTTCGAATATACAGTGAATCTATAAACTCAATATTAATCTTAAGAGTCCTCAATGGGGACTTTAACTAATATAATGATGACCCAAGAATGAATCCCATGCTTTAATAATTCATTATTACAATAATAATAAAAAATTCGTTATTCTTTTGACAAGTACATTACATAATGAATCAAGTACGTTATTTAAGTCTGAACATAGTTACATTTTATAACACATTGCAGTGAAATTCTTATATTAAAAGTCATGGGCAATATCTAATATTTATTGGCAGGTATGATGGGGCAAAGATTACTCAGAAAAGGAACCACATAATAGGTTGTGATAGGTGCAACCATCAATTGACATGGAAATCCATGAGGTCTCGGGATTTGTGTCAAGACCCTGCTTGCTGAGGTTTTCCTGTGTACTTTTTATTTGGCCAAAATTCTAAAAAATCAATTATTTGCACCATAGTTAGTATATCTAATGGCTAGCCTAGTGTGGGCCCTATGTTGGGCTACCTGAGAATAGTCTTGTATGAGGAGTCTAATGTGATGAGAAATTTTTTAACCATTGCAGGAAAGTTGGATATTTTTTTCATTTATCATTATGTATACCAAATATTTGTGAACGAAGAACACCTAAGTAATATGGATATAAGATCGAGTTTATAGCCTACAATATTGGGTGCTAGAACTTGGAGAAAAAGAATTAAATCAATATATGGTATAGAGAATAGGATGTTGTGAGTACCCACGATCATGTGTGCTTAATCATCTAGCACATGGAGTTAAGGAATTTGAATACTATATGGTATGGAGATTTGTAAAAGATCATATCACTCTGTCATGGATGTTGATTAGTATAGTAGTTGGAGTTGGGGGCTTCGAAGGATCTCTGATACTAATTATTTGAAGGAGATGGCCATAAACCTTAGTCATGAGTAGTCAAAGAATAACCTCTAAGGTTCAATCATGAATGTACCATGCAATACAAAGGTAAAAAGGTTATTGTATATAATGCTCCTCATATGATGGGCTTGTGGTTATAGACATGGGCATATGCGAAATATGTAAAGAAACAGGGTTGGATGTAAGGGAGATAACAAATTCACACCTTTAGGAATATGAATTGCATTTTAGAAGGTAAAGAGTTGCGTGTAATATCTAGAGGACTCAAGGAACTATTGATAATGCACAGACATGTTGAAGTGAGTTACCGAGTCAACCCACTATACCATGGGTCAATACCCATGTTAAAAGAGGCATTAATCTATAAATACAAAGTTAAATGATTCATGTGGTTATGTTAGGGTGAGTGAATTGTCAAAGAGATTTGAAAAGGTTTGTGAGAAGAAAAGAATTTGTTGCATACATCAAATGTTGCAATAATACAATTTGGTTGTAGTAATCTAGATTTACTTTTACAAATTAAAAAACAAGTGCATGAAGTCAAATTTACATTATTCGTGAAAATTGTCCGATTAATGTAAAACTAAATATCTTCAAATTCTTAAAAATTTTAACCATGTTTTATATGATTGATTTGTAGCTCTGTTGCACTTTCAATACCATAATTCACCTCTAACATTTCAATTTTTTTATCGGTAATGGTTCCTAATCAATGCATAATATTTATGGAAGTCTTCTTTGGAACTAAATTAGACCCTATGTACATTTGTTTCCTTCTACTTATTCTTTTTTTTTTTAATTATAAATATCACAATAAATTTAACGCTTCCATTTATATCATGTTTAATTTATAAATAGCATTTGATATGTTTCCATATTTCACTCTTAAAATTTATTAATTTGCAATCTAATAAACATATTCAATTGTTTAGAAAATAGGTATTAATTATAAAAATCATATTTGCTATAAAAATGGCAAAATCAAATTAAAAACTTTTTAAAGCCACACTAAAACATCTTTTACTAATACTGGCTAATTAAATGTTTCTATACCCTAAATATATCTTTAAGTACTAATAGTATCATGAGCTAATACTATGGATCGATACCCATGGTAAAAGTAACATTAATCTATGAATACAAAGTTAAATAATTGAATTGGTTGTTGAGGCTATGCACATGTGAGAGTGAGTGAATTATCAAAGGGATTGAGAAAACTTGGTGACAAGAAGAGAATAATAATGGACCAAGTGAAGGGTAACCCAAATTGAGTAGAAACAACCTAAATAGATTGAATTATCCCACTAACTATTATACATTCTAATATGGTATGTAAGTTTATGTACTTACTATCCCAAAATTAACTCGAAGTTGAAAATATATACTAATTTTTTTTTAATGTTATCCCATATAAGACCCTTCTTGAACCTCAAATTCTTCTATCCATTCAATTAATATTCCTAGATGAATACTTGCTACTATTGCAAAAATAATAGTTCCCCATTTGGCTTCACTAGGTAGATTTGGTGAATTTTGTTGAGGAAAGACTAAGTGTCCATTTCCCTCCATGTATGTGCTCAAAAAATTCTATATATTGTCAACCTTGGCTTCCATTAAATCGGTCTAGATCCATCTTAACTTTGGATCTATCAAGCGCCGAGAGGGATCAAATCTCTCGAGGTGCAAACCTCTTTTTTGAGTGCAAAACTTGAGGAAAGGTTTGCACCTTGAGAGATTTTATCCCTCTTAGCCCTTGATAGATCCAGAGTTAAGATGGATATACGCTAGTTTCAGTCATGTGTGGCCAAAGAAAATCTAACGAATATATGATTAATTTTGTTAATAATATGTAAATTCATCTAATATTAATATAATCATTTATAATATGCTAAATATGTCTTAGGTTAATCTAGTCCTTCCTCTCTCTCTCTCTCTCTCTCTCTCTCTCTCTCTCTCTCTCTCCAACTCTATTATATATCCCTCCCTTTCTCCTCTCTCCTCTTGCCGATTCTCTCTATCTCTCCTTATTTGTCTCTTTATCTCACCCAAAACATACACACACTCTCTCTATATCTCCCTTATCACTCCCTTTCTCTCTCCACTTCTCACTCTCTATGTATTTCTTCTGTCCTCCCTCTCTCCCCCTCTAACTCGATCTCCATATCCCTCCCTCTCTCCTCCTCTCTCACTACCTCACTCCTCATCCCTCTCATGTCTACTCTCTCGTACTTACTCTCTCTCCCTTTGCTCCTATCTCTCTCTCTCTCTCTCTCTCTCTCTCTCTCCAATCCTCTCTCTTCCCCCATCAATTGACTCCTCTCTCTAAAGTCTTGCATCTCGCTCTTCCTCTCTCTCCCTTTCTCTCCTACCTCCCTCTCTCTTCCCCCGTCACTCTCTCTCTCTCTCTTTCTCTCTCTATCCCCCGTCACTCTCTCTCTCTTTCTCTCTCTACCCCCCCATCACTCTCTCTCTATCCAATCCTCTCTCTTCCCCCATCACCCTCTTTCTCTCTCTCCAACTATGTTACTATAACCCTTCCTCTATCCTTCTCTTTATCTCTCCTTTTTTGTCTCTTTATCTCATCCCTAAAAATACACACTCTCTCTCCATCTCTCCCTTGTCACTCCCTCTCTCTCTCCACCTCTCACTCTCTATGTCATTCTTCTTCCATCCCTCTCTCCCCCTCCAACTCCATCTCTCTATCCCTTCATCTCTCCTCCTCTCTCTCCCTTTCTCTCCTACCCTCCTCTCTCTTCCCCCCCTCCTCTCTCTCTCTCTCTCTCTGCCCTCCAATCCTCTCACTATCTCCCTACCTCTCTCTTTTTCTTTCTCCCCCCTCCATCTTTGTGTCTCCCTCTCTCTCTCTTACCCTTCTCTACCTGTCTCACTCCTCTCCCCTCTCCTTTAGTTTATCTCCATCTCTCTCTTGTCACTCCCCCTATCTCTCCATATCTATAGCTCTATGCCTTTGTTCTTCCCTCCCATATATATCTAGAGTTAATATATATTATGATATATTAATATATATTATAATATAATAAATTTAATATTGTATTAATCCAAAGTTATTAAATATAATAATAATAATAATAATAATAATAATATATATTAATATGAATATTAGATTTAATCATAAATAATATTATTAATCCTTTAATATTAATATTAGGGTTAATAATAGTTTTTTTCATGGTATTAATAATAATTTGGCCCATGGCATTTGACCCATAGCCTCATTTTTTAGTGTGAGTAAGTATAAAGAAGTTTATGGAGTAAATATAAAAAGAGTTTTTATTTATTTACCATACCTCTGGTTTATTTATATTTATATTTAATTATCATATCTCTTTTATTTACCATGGTATTTGGCCCATAGGCTTGGTATATAATTATATTAATCTTATTTGATATATTTTTATTTATTTACCATACCTCTTTTATAAATATGGTATTTGGCCCATGGTATTTGGCCCACAAACTTCATCTAAATAAAACCTCTTTTTTGAGTTTTGGTAAATATAAAGAGGTTTATGGAGTAAATATAAAAAGAGGTTTTATTTATTTACCATACCTCTAGTTTATTTATATATACCATACCTTTGGAGTAAATACTAAAAAAAAAATTATATTTATTTACCATACTCTCTGGTTTATTTATATTTTTATTTATTTACCATACATTTTTTTTGAGTATTTGTAAACCTCTTTATATTTTAAATTTATATTGTGTTTATACATAATAAGAATTAGATTGATTTTTAAATAGGGCTGACATTATGTTAAAAATGTTAAATGTTAAATGTTAAACATTACGTTTAAGTTTGCATTTATGTTTACATTTAAGTTTACATGTTTACTTTTTACGTGAGATCCACCCCATATGAGTGCCTCTCAGTCTCTATGTATTTCTTCTTTCCTCCCTCTCCCCCCCTCCAACTCCATCTCCCTATCCCTCCCTCTCTCCTCCTCTCTCGCTACCTCGCTCCTCATCTCTCTCAAGTCTACTCTCTCATACTTACTCTCTCCCTTTCTCTCCTATCTCCCTCTCTCTTCCCCCATCTCTCTCTCTCTCTCTCTCTCTCTCATCAATCACCTCCTCTCTCTAAAGTCTTGCATCTCGTTCTTCCTTTCTCTCCCTTTCTCTCCTACCTCCCTCTCTCTTCCCCCATCACTCTCTCTCTCTCTCTTTCCCCACATCACTCTCTCTCTATCTCTCTATCCAATCCTCTCTCTTCCCCCATCACTCTCTTTCTCTCTCCAACTATGTTACTATATCCCTTCCTCTATCCCTCTCTCTATCTCTCCTTTTTTGTCTCTTTATCTCATCCCTAAAAATACACACACTCTCTCTCTCCATCTCTCCCTTGTCACTCCCTCTCTCTCCACTTCTCACTCTCTATGTCTTTCTTCTTCCATCCCTCTCCCCCCCTCCAACTCCATCTCTGTCACAATCCTACCGTAGATATAAAAAAAAAAAAAAAAAAAAAATTAATCTTTACATTCTCAACTTTACCATACTCCTTAATCTGCACACACTCTGCCATATCAAACAGTCTACTCGGACCATCAATATCCTTAGGAATATTCAGACCCACGAAAGTCTAAACAAATGTATGTATTATGGTTTTGTTTGTATGCATCGGATATGTTACTTGGCAACCGGATATGTGCGTTGGCATGTTTACATTGTGACCGGAGTAATAATCCGGCGTTGAGTTGTTGAATTGCAATAAGTTTTAAGGACAATTGTTTAATGATCCTTAGTACAACTGGCATGCCTCTCCTGCTCGGCCATGTGAGCAAGCAGGGTCCCGTACCCTCATTCCTCGCGCCTATGGTTCCCGCTTCATTTCAACGGTGTGGATCAACCGATCTAGATCCGAGGGTGGAGGTTTGCCGGAGGGTTTTAGGGTTCATATTAAGTTGTTTGAGTCTTCGCTCAGCTCATTTGGACCTGGCGCCGCTCCCAAGTTTGGCTTGTCTCTCTGCGCACAGGGGATTTCTCCCATTCACTCCTCCACCGAGGTTCCATCCGCTACGCAGGAGTTACTCATCCGTTTCCCCGAGATTAAACCACGCAGGTGATGGCATTCTCTCATAGTTAAATTCATGGTTTTCCTATTATGAGTATTCTTTTCTTACAAGCCTCACCGTTGATTTTATATGTGTGTTAATAGTTTTCGTATTTCTTTGGTGCATGAAGGTGGATGCTACGGTAATGAAATCTTCCGATATGCAGGACGATGGACCCTCGGCAACCCGACCTTCTTCGCCGCATATCAGGTAAGCAATTCATGCTCGATTGATTCTTGGGTGCGGTATTTGGGGTTTCCCTTTTGACTGTTGTGGCTACGAGATTTATACATACTCGTTTCCTTTTACTTGCTTTCAGATTTTCATAACTTGACCAGAAGTTACCCAGGACAGGGTCCTTGGGGTTTGCCTCCGAGGCTACTCATGTTTTTTCATATTCTCAGGCTTCGTTGTCTCGGCTTGCCTTGTTGGGTTGTGAGGAACAGTCAGTTCCCTTCAAACGGGAGGTGCCTTGGCAGTCCCAGTAATTTAAATATCTCGGTTTCCTTTCTGTATTTTATAAACCATTATCCAGCTGTAATTATTTAAGAAACAGAGTAGTAAAGACTACTAGCTTGGACCGGGTCGTGGAATATGGAACCTCTCTGTTTTCCAATGAATATTATTATTTTATTTTGAATTCACCGTTCTCTGGAATGATTGCTTAACTCTGTAAATGTAAATTTATTTCTTGAGTTTTTTTTGGAGAGTTTAATAGCAGACTAAACTTTACTGAGAGCCTTGGCTCCGGTACTTGGTGAACTCGACTTTCTGAAGTAATTTATGTGTTTTATAATATCATTACAGTCATATATATGTTCTCATGATTCTATGTTACGGCGGAACTGCCATTTTCTTTAAGGGAAAAACGTAGGCTTTCTGTTCTGTTTCGAATTATTGTTCTTCTTCGAACTGTTAGGGTTCCTTACTATCGAGATGTAATAATTATGATGGAAGGGTTATGTTTATTTCTGAAAATAAATGTGCAGTTGTTTTTTGAACGATAGATTTCCTTACCGCTGTCGCATTTTGCTACTGTGATTATGGTGAAAACATGCAGTTTGCAACTTCAATGTTTATTAACTAATGATACAGTTAGGGTCTGGTCCATTGCTTTCTTGAACCTTCCCTTAGGATTACTCATGCCTTTACTGTCTGTCTATATGTATTTTTTTTTTGTTTATGTTATATATATATATATTCGCTCTACAGTTTGTGCAGACTGTCATATATGATAAAATCTCGTATGGTCTCCCGAATTCCTTTAATGAACATACACACTGTAGCCGTTAAGGTTATTAGTTCCGGTGAGTTTTTCTACCACAGTTCTGGTAATCCCGGCTCAGGACCCGCTACCTTACCCTCTGCTAAGATGAACAGACTCATAGTCATCGAAGCTTATTTATTTCCTTTATATATGTAAATTAATTCCTCAGTATTCTATACAGTGATGATTGACCTCTGTTTTGTGTCTTGAAGTACCAATAACCATAACAGAATTAGGCCCTTCTTATCAGTCATTTATTGGTTCCTCTGTAATATTTGTTTTGAGCAGATAGCATTACAGCATGCATAATAACGATAGAAGAAATGTATATTTTCAAATGATTTCACATCTATTCTACTGTATTTAGGCTACTGTAATTTTCAGTTGACAATAATATCATGGAAGTATATTCACCATTGAAAATAATTTCTCTAGAAGCTTCTACTTACCTGGTCCGCCTGGGTTTGTAGATGCGCTACAGAAGTTCACCCGTATCCTTTGTTTGCTCTTGACCACCCAACCATGAGATCCGTCGCCAGGACTGGGATCTCCCCCCGAGCTATCTTGCAGGCCCAAAGCCCTCAACAAGATGCATGCAACTTGTGCCTGGTTATCTGGTCCTTACCAGACTTAACCAATTTTTTCGTTCTTTTTTTTCTGCCTTTCCTTACAGCCCAGAATTTTTGTCTCTCCCTTCCCTTTTCCCTGGAGGCCTTTCCAGTTAGGGAAGGTAGTTTGTGCAGTTTTCACAACTGATTCCCTCTTCCAACTTCCTTTTAGAAGTTGCCAGCATTTCAAGAAGTATATTTTTTTTTAATATATATTTTAATTCACAATAATAAAAATAATATGATTAAAGTTTTTAAAACAGTCTTCCAATTCTGTCTTTTACCACAGTAAAATTCCAATATTTACATTCTCCGGGGTCATCACAGTCTCTCTATCTCCTCCTCTCTCTCCCTTTCCCTCCTACCCTCCTCTCTCATCCCCCATCTCTCGCTCTCTCTATGCCCTCCAATCCTCTCACTATGTCCCTCCCTCTCTCTTTTTCTCTCTCCCCCCTCCATCTTTGTCTCTTCCTTTCCCTCTCTTACCCTTCTCTTCCTCTCTCACTCCTCTCCTTCTCTCTCTCTCTCTTCATTCCTCCTCTCCCCTCTCCTTTAGTTTATCTGCATCTCCCCCTTGTCACTCCCCCTATCTCTCCATCTCTATCACTCTATGTCTTTGTTCTTCCCTCCCATATCTATCTAGAGTTGATATATATCATGATATATTAATATATATTATAATATAATAAATTTAATATTGTATTAATCCAAAGTTATTAAATTTAATAATATTACTATTATAATATATTAATATGAATATTAGATTTAATAATATTACTAATTAATCCTTTAATATTAATATTAGGGTTAATAATAGTTTTTTGCATGGTATTAATAATAATTTGTCCCATGGTATTTGACCCACACACTTCACCTAAATAAAACCTCTTTCTTGAGTTTTGGTAAATATAAAGACGTTTATGGAGTAACTATAAAAAGTGGTTTTATTTATTTACCATACCTCTAGTTTATTTATATTTTTATTTATTTACCATACATTTTTTTAGTGTTTGTAAACCTCTTTATATTTTAAATTTATATTGTGTTTATACATAATAATAATTAGATTGATTTTTAAACAGGGACAACATTATGTTAAAAATGTTAAATATTAAATGTTAAACATTATGTTTATGTTTACATTTAAGTTTACATGTTTACTTTTTACGGGAGATGTACTCCCATACGAGCGCCTCTCGGGCAATTAAATTATTCTACTTCTACCCCCATTCGAGCGCCTCTCAGACAATTAAATTATTCTACCTCTACCCCCACTCCAGCGCCTCTGGGACAATTAAATTATTCTACCATTCTCACGTACTTCACTTCATACGACCAAATATGAATTTTTATGCTCTTTCCGACTTTGGTCAAATATCAAATTTGGACCATCATCTCAACTATGTTTCTTGTCTATTCTTGTTCTAATTGTAGGTTGTTCTCCCACATTTCATGCTAGTTACTCCAATGTAGGGCCAGTATGGTCACCTCTCATTAGTGTTCTGCAAGACTCTTCTTAGAATATCACTTGCATGTGCTATGCAGTCTCTACCGACTTGTACATAACACATTATTGATTTCCACCTCTCATTAGTGTTCTGCAAGACTCTTCTTAGAATATCACTTGCATGTGCTATGTAGTCTCTACCGACTTGTACATAACACATTATTGATTTCCACATCTAGATGCAGGTTCCCCTTCATATTCTTGATCGAATTCAATTCACTTTCATGGTCAATATGCCCTGAATGGAGTGTATATAGTTTGAGTAGCGTGTCGATCTTTCAATGCATTAAATCTATTTACACATTCCAAATTTCACTTTAAACAACAAGAAATTGCAATTTCACCCAAATTTTTATTACCAAATTTTGGTGAAATAGGCCAAAATTCTTATGCTTTGGTACACTACCTAACATACTCTAGCCTAAGCTAGCCTAGCCTAACCTATTCTAGCCTAGAATAACCTGACCTAACCTAACCTAACCTGGCCTCGCCTAACCTACTCTAGCCTAGTCTAACCTAACCTTACCTACCCTAACCTACCCTAGCCTACCCAAGCTTAGTGTTGCCTACTCTAGCCTAGTGTGGAAGTTGCAGGGCCATGGTAATTAAGAACTCAAGAAATTAACCCTTATTCTTAAAAATTAACAAGGTGGATGAGGCTCAGTCAAATCCATACAATTACCTTAATAGCAAATTCAGGCTCTGCAGAGAGGACCTGTTGACACCTTACGGAGAAGCCCTGCAAAAAAACAGAAGTAATTCCAGGTTGCAAAAACAAAGAAACTTGTGTTATTCAACTATACACATCCATTACATATGGATACCAATTAAAATCCATATAAAATTGCATTCTTATCAACAAGGTGGATGAGCCTTATTGAAATCCATATAATTACCTTTATACCCAATTCAGGCTCTGCAGAAAGGACCTGTTGGGACCTTTTAGAGAAGCGGCACCTTACTGAGAAGCCCTGCAGAAAATGAGAAATAATTCCAGGTTGCAAAAACAAAGAAACTTGTGTCATTCAACTATGTCGGCATGTGAGCAGGTCGAAATGGTGTTGATTAGGGTGTTTCGTTTGAAGTCAAAAGTGGTGCCCAAGTCGATTGGGAGAATTCAAAACTTCTGGTGAAATCTTTGCTCTGCAGGTCTAGCGATGGATTTATGGCATTTTACTGGGCACTAGTTTCTGATTGGGATCTCAAAAAACTTAGTGAAAGAAATGTTATAAGAGTGAGATGACAAATGGATGGTCATGAGCTAATTGAGCTCCAGAATGGAGCAGAGTACTGCATATGTGAATCCACGAACCCTAAAGATTTTACGGAAGCCAGTGATAGAGAACCTCCACTTCAGAACATCTTGAATATCTTGAAACCAGTGTACACGATCTTGAATATAGTGTGGATTGGCGTGAATATAGTGTGGATTGGCGTGAGTTCCCAGCATAAGTCTTGAAATTTTTTAAGGAAATTCAGCCTCTCAGATTGCGCTTCTAGATGGAGAGCTTGACGTTGAAGATCGTATTCTGTGTGAGTCAGAATAAGGGTTTCTGTAATTGATTCTCTATGTGAGTTGGGTTAGTTTCCTGTCACAAGTAACTGCTATGGCTACGGAAAAGGTTATCAAGGACAAGGTCGCGAAGGCGTTAAGTGAGAATGGAGAAAGCGAGTAATGAGGGATGAAAGCTTATTTTATTGAATCATTGTAAAGGGATCTAATGGATACCTGTATGAATTTAACAAAATTCAACTAATGAATAACAACAAAAGAATAAACAGAAAGACAGAAATTATACAAAATTTGACCAGGATTGAATAACACACCTTAAATGCCTCATCAGAGTTTTTGAAGTTTGAGTAGCTGGGGATGCAGGGTAGTCTCTGTGTTCCATTGCCATAGCTTTTGGACCACCACCACATATTTAACTGGTAGTCTCTGTGTTCCATTGCCATAGCTTTTGGACAACCACGTAGTTAACACCTTGAAAAGGGCGGAACGATCCTCATACTGATTCCAAATGAAATTAATTCTCATACCAGAAATGAGGGATTAATGTGAATATCTAACCAGAAAAACAGAAACACGCAAAGAAATTTACCTCCGCTGCACACAAATTTTGAATATCTCACAATTGGATTCAACGGTCACGCTTTTGCTTATTTGAAAGATGTGGGAAAAGCCTATTGGATTCCCAGTTTTAAAGCAATGCTTTTCTTGAAAAAGATAATTTTATGGTAATATTTATTTATTTTATTTTCTATTCTTATCAATATTTATTTATTTTGTTATTTTAATTATATTTAAAATATTTTATATTATTATAATATTTAATTATATTATTTTTAGGATTCATATTTTATATAGAATTTAGTTTTAATTATGTGAGAGAAATTTTGATGGTTTAATTTTACTTAAAAATTTATAAATAATATTTAAAGAATTAACAATAAATGTTTTTTAATTAATTAATTATATATATATATATATATAATTATTTTCAAACACATATATAATTTTTTTATTTTCTAAATCATTTTAGAAAATATAATCACAATTTATTTTTAAAAAAACATATTTTTAAAATTTTTTACTTGTTGTCTAAATAATTAAAAAAAATTATTAAATACTGAATTAATAAATTTTACGAATGAATTATAAAAATATATCAAATATTATTCAAAATATATTTATAATTCAATATAATATAAATGGAAATATTAAATATATTTTCATACTCATAATTTTTTTTAAAGGAGTAAATGGTAGAAAATGTATAGAGATAGTTTAATTCCAAAGAAAACTTCCATAAATATTACTAATTAGCTTGGTATAAAGGCATTTACTTACCAAATTTCTTTGTGGTTTCAAAGACTTTTTTATTTGGATTTATCATTCTTATAGTATATGTGATTTTTATTGTTAATGTTCATTTTCCAAATAATTAAAAGTGTTTATTAAATTTGGAATTAATAAATTTTATGAATGAAATATGCAAATATATTAGATACTATTTAAAATATATTCATAATTAAATATCATATAATTGGAAGTTTTAAATTTATTTTGATACTTACAATTAAGAAAAAACTAATGAATTACATAGGAGGATTAACTAGACCATACAATTGCAACAATCTAGGGAAGAGGTGTATAAAAAAACTCAACTTGTTCAAGACAACATCAAAAACATCTATGACATGAGAAAAAAAGCAGATGATTTCCAATTGGGTGACCTACAGTTAAAGTGGGAATCAAGGAATGAAGACAAAGGTGAGCATGGTAAGTTCGATAGTTTGTGGAAAGGGCCATATAAAATGAAGTTTTCAGAGGCAATAATGCATTTTTCTTGAAGGACATGATTGAAGAAGCACTTCCCAGTGGACCTCTAAATGGTAGACTTCTCAAATACTACTTTCCTCAAATTTAAATCAGTTTCATTTGGAATCATTGTACATATCATTTTACTATTCTACTACAAGAGTGACAGTGGCTCACATCATAAATTGGAGCCCGGAGAGAAGGCCCTAAGCTTCTGACGATTTTTTACCCATATTTATGATTGACAACAGGTGGATCAGATTCAGTTGCAGAATAAAGAGAGTTTTCCCACTGGATCAAGGCTATTGATCTGCAACGTTCTTGACACCTCACAAGGAGGGTGCCATCCCCATTGGAGCCATTGTTAGGGTCCTATATATCAAAGGATGACTTGATTGTAGCTGTAATTTTGTATATGAGATGTTGTAAATAATCTTCCATTTTGCAAATTTATTTCTAAAGAAAAAATAGAAAAGAAAAGAAATGGGGATATAAAAAATATATACATGTAAAAAGAGTAAAAAATAAAATATGAAAAAAAAAGAAAAACAATGAAAATACCCCATAAAAAATATGGATGCAAGTGCGCAAGTCAAAGTGCCACTCAAAAATGAAAATTTTCATTAGAAGTACCTTAGAAAATTTTCAATAAAGTGTGCATCTTGTTTAAATGCCACATTGAATTAGGAGAAGTATATTAGTTAGTTTAATCACATTGTTTAAACGTGATTAGACTGGATTAAATAAAATTAGTTTAGGTTAGTGAATGAATCAGCCACACAGTTTAATCGCAGTTGAATTAGATTAGTAAAAATAAAATTAATTAACCACAGTGTTTAAACATGGTTGATTAAGGTTTAGTGTTAAGATCAATTGTTAAGTTAATTTAATCGCAATTTTAATTTATGATCGTTGACCTTTGCTGCTCCCGCGCCACTAACCTCTTGCCATGTGGACTCCCCCGTCCCCACCATTCGCTCATATGCCATCCTTTCCCCTCCACTGCCTGTCTGCCACCTCATGCCTGCAGACCCCACCCCCCTTCTACCAAAGTAACCTCCTACCATTACTTTTCCCCCAATACAATGTTGTTATCTGGCACTCCCGCCACCACATCAGCAAACCCATTTCCATACATTTCGGCCACTTGTTTTGGTTGATCAATGTCAGGAATCCCTGCAGGTATCTAGTCAAGCAGATTGATACAAATGGTAGGAGACAAATTTCATTCGTGGAAGCTACAGTGTTATTCTTCAGGATCCAAAGTATGCCTAGGCATTCATCCCCAAAGCCATAGCCATTCTTCTTCTTCTTCTCGTCATGGCTAACCATTGATGTGTTATATGAGGACAAAAAATGGATTTGATGGTTAAAGAAATTTTTTACTGTATACTTCATTTAAAAACGTAGTATCTTCAATAAGTGATTTTCGGGCTCATTTTTTGGGCAACAAAGATGAATTTCTCAATTCCGAGACATGGGTTTTTTGCAGGATGGTCCCAATTTAGTCAAGCGATGAATATTTTGCAGAAATTGTGATCAAATAGAGATATTTTTCTAGTTTTCTGTAAGGCATATGTTCAATGCCATTTTCTGCAAATCTATATGCCATGTTTGCTCTGTGTAATCACCTTTCCAAGCAAGCTATCATTTTACTCATCAAGCAAGTCATTTGGTTAACCAAGCTAGAAGAAAACTTGATTTTCCCAAGGTCACTTTAGAGGTGCATCAATTCTCTCGAGGCAATTATATTTTTGACATTTATCTACAACCATGACACCTATGTAAAAAGTGAAGGAGGTTTTTCTTCCTTGGCCTATTTTGGACAAAAACCTCTCCCAGTTTTCAAAAATTCATCTTCTCTTGCTCAGAAACATCATTGGAGTGAATTATTGAGCCTTCCTCTGGCCTGAAAGTATTATTGAAGCACTTTGAGAACAACAATTTTCAAACCTTAGACCTAATGACCAAGTTGACTCTTTGCTTATCAAGTGATAAAAACAAGACTGTAAATGATTTCAAGACTATCTTAATGAACTTTAATAAACAGAGCTGAGCCAACAGGACACGGCATGAGGGATAAATGAATGACCAGGTCCTTCCATCAGAATATGGCATGCTCCTAAATGGAATGCAGGTGATCGAGCAGAATGGGACACCTAAAAATGAAATGCAAAAATATTTTTGATCTCTGAGGAGGACTGAAAAGACCGACTCTAACAGACTCTAACTTCCCTGCACATACAGCTGTAGGGGTCGGCGCACTCAGCTGCAAACTTCTACCCTAGGCCTCTATGCACTCAGCTGTAGAGCCTCTTCCTATGCTAAGATTCTTTGCTCTTAGCTCTCACATACCCATTACATCAATGACTCATCCATGATCTACTGAAATGAACTACTAAGAGACTCTTCTAGAACTTCTTTTTATACAATCCCATGGTCTGTGGACAATGGGTAGATCTCTAAAGCTGACATGACTTATAGAAAAGAAGGGCAGAAACCCTTACTAACTCTTTACATCTTCAGGCTCAACGACCACAAAATGCGGAGATGTTACATTCTTCATACAAAATTTGACCTTTCTTCCCCAAAATATGGGCTTTTGACCCCAAAATTGGCTCTAGGGGAATCCGTTCCCAACAACTTACTTCATCAATGAAGTTGACCTAAATAAATGATGTTGATAAATGTCAATTCAAGGAACACTACCAGGTCTCTGCAAAAGAGGAGAGGTAAAATCAAAGGAGGTACTTATAATTTAGAACTATGACCTATATAATTTTATAGGTCATGATAATGATCATAGAAACAATCTGCATAAATTAGAGACATTAAAGATAAAAACCATGTCAATTGTTAAGGTTTTGCAACATGCTTATAGAATTTTGAAAATGACAAGTCTTAATGACTCTGATCAATCTAGGGTTTGTATAAAATATGTTATTTCTAACAAGACCTTGAATACCTTAAAAATATAGGGTTTTGCATCTAACTATTTTGTGTGGTTGTACAACTTTATAGTTTGTAAGTGGTAGGTCTTGGTATCTAGGGTTTGTAAACCCTAGAAAAGTATGGAATGAAAGAATAAACCCTAGAAATAGAAACCCTAACTAATTTCCGCTTTGAAAGGAAAGGAACCTAGAAATTGGCAGATATTATATCATGATGATGTGAAAAACAGGATTTGATAAAAAGGGATCCAAGAGTAAGATGGAGTCAACCTTTCTCCAGAGATAAGTATTTGACACCTTGAGTATTATTAATGCTATTGTCTTTATATTTTGTCTCCTTTTCCTTTTATAAGTCTTCTAGTCAAAGTTACATGTCAAGGCTAAGTTCTATGTAAGGCTTGAATAAGTAGATGAAATACTTGAAGGAATGTGGCTTAGCATGAAGACTATGAAGGAAGGAGTAGTTTGATGTATGTATCGAGAAGGCTATCGGATGGGAAGCAAAAATAAGGAAAGATAGAGCTATAATGGTCCTAATGGTTACGATATTGAAGCCTACTGATTAGTTCGAATTGATTATTGAAAGCTAAAGAGCATAAAGTTGAAATATGTTGTAATATGAGATAGATTGTGCAAGGGATTATTGACCTTAGAGGGAGAAAGTAACAAAATTTGACACCTTGACTTGAGGCCATTATGGTTTGGCAAGGCTGATACTGATGATTTATTTTAGATGTGATTTGGCTCCCGAAAAAGCATATTGCAATAGTATATGAAAAGGATGGAAATAAATAATTTGTTGGATCTAAACTACGTGGTTTGATCATGGAACACATAGATTCTATGGATAGCACTATTGATGACTTGGATAAGCATGAGAGAAAAATTGATATTGGAAATTTGATATGACTTTTTGAAGAATATGAGGAATAAAGTTGTTATGAAGAAAGAATACATTTGTTAGAAGTTGTGAGGAAGCTCGGCTACTTGAAGATGATAGATGAACATTTTAATAATAATTGTTGAGATCTTGAAAGGTTGAATTTTGATATGATGTGATGCTATTAAGAGCCAAGAAATCCTATCATGAAGATGAAATGTGAGATAATTTAGCTCTGTAAATTATTTGACATCTCAGAAGGTTGAATCCTAGTAATGATGATACATGAGAAAGGGGCCTTGCATCTGCAACCATATATCCATGGAAGAACAAGTAGATGATGTATGCGACCAGCTAAGGATGGTGATGATGTCTCCTTGATTGAGAGGGAGAAATAAATCTCCTCCATTTTTTGAGGAGTAAGGATCTCCTCCCTAGTTGAAAGAGAGTGATGATGGACACCATATTCTTCATATGTGTCATGCCCTAGGCCATGATTAATTGCCACATGTCTAGTTTATGGCATTGGGAAGGAGAATGAAATATTGGATAAGCATCTAGTAATCATTACTCCTGGAGGATTGGGAATCCAGGATAGGAAGTAGTCCCATGGAATAAAACTCTTTGAGGATCTGATAACGTATCCAAGGTAAGATTGGTCGATGAGGAACGATATTTTTTAAGGATTGGGAATCGAAGATAAAAATAGTTTCGGAAGGAAATACCTTGTGAACATTCGAATGGGACATGTGCTTTGAGAGGCTATGATGGTGTCCATGTGTATGCCTCCCAACATTGTGCTCCCAACCTGGCTTATCAATATAACTCTTCTTATGATAATATTTCAATTTGAGAAGTATCCTTGTACCGATTATGTAATAATGAATACCTCCCTAGTTAAGAGGGAGTGTTGGAAAATGTAACTAGGTTTGGTATTCATAATGATCCATGTACTTATGTCATTGTATATTTTATGTAAAAGCAAAGAGAAGAAAAAAAATTACTATTATTAATTTTTAGTAGTTAAGAATGTTCATCATGCTTATAGGACTTGTTGAATCAAAATCCTCATTGGACTTCTTGTAAAGAAAAAGAGAAAATATGTAATGTTGGGTGAAAAATGCCTCTATATGTCAAGTCGGCCCTACCCAAAAAGGAATGCCTATTCAAACCCCTTTGGACAATATAAATATAGGGTGATATGAGCTCATTTGGACACACAATTTTCTTGATTCGTTCTGAAATTTCGTAGAAGAAGGAGGGTTCAAGTCTGAAATTGAAGAAGGGTTTTTGGAAGTTCTGCCTTATCATATCTCTTGTTTAATATTTGTTGTTGGTCTCTTGCTATTCATGATTTTTTTTTTTGTAGAAGGAGTGTTTGACTTGGAATCTAGAAGGTTGAAGTCTTGGATATCTTACTTTGATCTAATTCTATAAGAAAATATTTTTTCTCGATTTTCCCCTTGGAGGGGTTTTGGCCTGGCTTGGAGCCTATATCTTGTGTTCATTATTTTTCTTGTGATCTTCATGTTTACGTTTTGGTAATTTTTTGATGGAATAACATAATAAATATCAATAAAAGGCCAATGCACTTCATAAAAAAATATCAAGGAAAGAGAAATCTAATATAAATTGTAAGCCTCTTGATTTCTCAACAAGATGGGTGGTTGGGGGATGTTAGAAGAAAACATCTCTCTTATAGAAAAACTCATAAATCCATTAATTTGTCTTAGAGCGATCGATCTCTTTCCCATGCATGGCCTAGAGGGTCTTCAATTAATATGCATTAATTGTATTCTCACATGTTTCCTATTTCCTCGTTATATATTTACCTTCCCATAAATCTTTCTTTTCCTTATGTCTGCTTCCATAGTTTTTTTCCATTTTTTCCGATAGGTGTTAGTCTTTTGCAAGATATCAATCATCCAAATATTCTTCCTCCACATGATTCTCGAATCCCCATATTTTTGTTATTCTTCGTGCATCTTTAAATTCCACTATTTTCTATCTCAACAAGTTTAGTGATTGGAAGCTTAAACAACAAAGTAATATATTGATCTTAAAAACTACATCATAGAACTAGAAACAAACCAAAAACGTATATTGCAAACATGGGAAAAAAATAATTATATCTATCACAATGCCAAACGGTTAATTGTTGCCTATATCTTAAACTATAAAAAAGATTAGTAAAAAGGCATAAATGTGCAAAGGGGAAATCCAATGTTTCACCTATTTTTATCTTGGACCTAAAATTCAACCTAACAACTTATATATTGATCTTCATGACTACAACACAAATCTACAAACAAACCATAAATGTGGACAGAAGAAGTTTTATCCAATACAATGCCAAAGAGTTAATTGTATCCCATACCTAATTTCCAACATATCTATATCATAAAACGAAAAGTTTGAACTCTATAAACTAATGATGAAAATTAAGAGTAAAACACTGGCATAATAAAACAAATGTGAAAGTATTAAAAAAAATTGAGGCAACAGATAGAACTACATTTTAAGGTGTCAAATATTTGTTCATGGGAATGCAGTGGCAATGGCACGATTAGGTAAAGGGGTGTACCATATTTTATACATATATACATACATAACACAAAAACATTAAAATCATATTATTCACCACGTCTCATCAAGCATCAATATCAACATTGATAGTAATATAATATTAAATGGAAAGAGTCAGTATTGAGTAATAGGGGTATTATCCTAAGACGAGAATTTACGTTTTCAATTTTTACAATACTACAAATTAATTGAGAATCCAATTCAAAAGATGTTATACCTAGACATTTAAAACAAGGCTAGATTTCTCATCAAAACCATGATAGAATGTCATGAAATATGGAATACTTATTGTCCACATCCTATACATACTTCATTAAGATGCTCTCTTGGTTTTGGAACATTTATGAGGGCTTCAAATCATAGGCAACAAGAGAAGCCAAACTAGTTGAATCTCCTAATCGACATGCCATATTCATTGGTTGCATTTACTCAAAGGACCTTTTTGTACCATATCTATTTTCCAAAATAATCTTAAGGGTATTATAAACACAAAATAAGTTTGTCTACCTTCCTTGATCCCAATTAGGTGCTCTAATTCCTCTCAGGGGAAAAAGAATCGCCACATATGGGGGCGGCCATATAAAAAATTGTAGTAGCTCTAGGATATGTTCGTATGAAGCTTTCACTAGTTTATTGAATTCTACCAAACATCTCTATCATATAAAGTGTCTATTGTGCCAAATTTTCTCACTTGTAAGTGAATAGGCTAAACAAACTCCTAGTACGATACATGCTCTTCCTATTATGTACCTAAGCACCAACAAGGTAAAATTTGCCCATCATGAAAATAGTTATAGGCTTCAAATTATATCATATGAGTCAAATTATACCATATGAGTCAAATCATGCATAAACATACTTGCTAAAGCCATTATGTATTAATAGTTGAGTGCATATCAAATTTGATTAGGCATTATAATGCCTAGACAATGGATAGGACTAAACGGTCCCTGGAAAACGTTCATTTTTTCAATTTAGCGGCCTTAGTATACTTCAACTAAGAGCGTAATGCTTTGTGTAGAGTCAAAATGAACATTTAGTTTTAACACATTGTACCAAGCCACCGACAGAGGGCCCACAAATGGAGACATTGTCTATAATTAATTGTGCAAGTTGTTGCTTGATCTAGAAACTATTAAGTGAAGAGAGCTTCATTCTTGTTCTCAAAGTAGTTTTTCCACCATGATAACCCACTAAGGGTATATGGATGTTGAATTATTAACATTAATATCTAGGTGTGCATCATCGATGTCATCACTTCTATTGTTCGATATTGTTCAATAAGAAAGGCATTGACCTTTTTGGCCAACAAGTCGTGACAACATTCATTATCAAAATGGCAATATTTCCTATTGATAGAATCAATGTTTCTTCTTCCCTTCGCTAGTCAAACTAGGTGTTTCCTGATTATGAGCAAAAACGAGCAACTTAGCATCTTGGAATATATTTAGGAGGGAAGATCCAAGAAGGAAATTGGTAAGAGTTTTAGCTTTGTGTCGATGTGAGAAAGAAAACCTAAAGTATACTTTATGCAAAAGGGTTAGCTTTTGATGTTTAGTTGTAAAAGGTGGATACATTCTCCATTGGATGGGGCATATTTCCACATCCTACAATCCCAGCCCTACCATCCAAATTGGTATTCTATGATAACATCTAAGAGATAACTCATAGTCCTTATGAGAGGAGAAAAATGACGTAGAATAACTCATAGTGCTCATCAGAGGAGAAAATTGTCATAGCGTGAGGGCACTTTGATTATTTTAATTTGGTTCAATTATTTAATCCCTAAAATAGGATATGAAAATGTTATCACGATGACCTGATCTTACAATCTTTCTCATGAAATACATCATCGTTTGTAGGAACTGAGGTGACTGAAATAACCTAATTGGATATTAGAAGAATGGATTTTGAAATGTACTACATGGAATAATTACAACAACATGATGTTGATAAACCACTACAAACATAAAGTAAATATTGCTTCATGGATGCATCCAAAATGATATGGTTGGGGATGAGTGGTAGAAATTTGAATTTTTTCAATCAATTGTTGAGAAAGCAAGTTCTTTTTGTTTCCATTGTCTATGGTTAATTGTGCAAGTTGTTACTTGATCTAGAAACTTAGATGAAGTGAAGAGAGCTTCATTCTTATTCTCACAGTGGTTTTCTTCCATGAGAACCCACTAAGGGCAGGTGGAGGTTGAATTATTAACATTAATATCTAGGTGTGCATCATCAATGTCAACACTTATGTTGTTCGACGTTTTTCAATAAGAAAGACATTAACCATTTTTTCCTACAAGTCACAACATTCATTATCAAAATGACAATACCTCCAATGATAGAATCGATGTTTCTTCGCCCCTTCACAACCAAAGTGTTTCTTGATTGTTAGCAATAGCGAGCAGCTTAGCATCTTTGAAGATATTTAGGAGGGATGTTCCAAGAAGGAAATTGGGAAGAGTTTGAGCTTTGCATTGTTGTGAGAAAGCAAACCTCAAGTATACTTTATGCAAAATGGTTTGCTTTTGAATCCATGCTTTTCGGTTTTTTAAATTAAATCTTGTGCATCCATGCTGCTGAGACGGTTTCATATTCATATTCCACAGGAATCCTATGCTGATCCCATATTGCAGTCAGTGTGCCAAGGTATGAGATCCTCTGCATCGATGTGAGGCGGTTTTTAAAATTAAGTCCTCTGAATCCATGTTTCTTGGGCTTTTGAATTAAATCCTTTGAATCCATGCTGAGGCAGTTTCCTTTGGTTTTTTAAATTAGATCATCTGCATCCATGCTGAGGCGGCAACATAAATCCCTCGTTGCACACAATCGTTTTTGAGGAGAATCATTTTTTGACTGAGCAATTCCCCTTGCAAATATCATGTCTATGTGGATTCATCTCTCACAGGTAAGCCTATAAGCATTTTCTTGACGGACTATGTTAATTTTGTTGGGTGTCATTTTCGATTGCACCAAGGAGAATAGGGGATTTCACTGTACTTTCTTGTAAGATAATTCATTCATTTATGATGAATTTATATTTATAGGCATGGCTGTGATGATGTCATGATTCTGATAATAAATTTGTGTATTGTTGTGAATAAAATGTTGATTCTCCTACTCCAATCTTCCAAAATCTAAAATGGTCAAACTCCATTTGACCATATATCTTCTAATTTGAAAAATATTTGGGAACTTGGGTTCTGTCTCAGAACATCCTTGAAACTCATCTCCTTGCCCTTGCATACTATAGCTACGGATATATCATAAACCTGGGCCGAGGTTTCTCATAATCGACATAACCATAATTTATTTGGTGTTAGATGTGAGCAGCACCAAATAGACCTGAAAAATCCTAAGATGGCCTTTATTGGTGTTGGTCCAAGAGTGTTTTCTATTTGTCCAAATTTGCAGTTATTGATTTTTTGGGCTTGGGTGGTTGGATTTGCTTAACAGTTATTTGCAATTATTGATTTCTTGGACTTGGGTGCTTGGATTTGTTCTGGCTTTTATAATAAAGCTAACAAAATTTGTTAAATTATTCATTATATCCAGAGAACTTGAATTACAGTGGTTTTGGGAACTTGGAATACAACATAAATGCTAAATTAATTATTCATTATATTTGGAGAAGTTTGATTAAACTGGTTTTGGCCCCAATAGTGTTTTCTATTTTTCCAGATTCGTACTTTTATTGATTTCTTGGGTTTGGGTGCTTGGATTTGCTAACAGCTATTTATAGAGATTCTAGTCTAGACCACGGAACTCCAACTCTACTCCAAAGTTTCTAGGGAACTTTGCCTTTTGGTAGGGGTTGCATTTGTAAGAAATTTACTCATCTCTGTTAGTTTACATGCCTTAGAATAGTATGCCCACAGAAACTTTGCCTATTATTTTGGATGCATATACAGTGACACTGAATAATATGTTGGACTAGTTACTTTGTATTTCGTCTCCCAGTGCTTGTTTTCAAAAGAGGTTTTGAGTTGTGATTGATCACTCTCATTCATTCTTCGGTGTGTGTTTGTCATTATTGTTATATTCATATAAAATTCAATTGTTCCCCCTCCGTATTGGTGGATATCTTTCCAGGGATAAATTCAGTGTTTTTCATTATTGTATTCAATTGCTCCCACTCAGTGTTTGGTGGATATCTTGCCATTATAAAAAATAAAAAATAAAAAATTGGTGGATACATTTGGAATTTCATAAGAATTTATACACCATTATAATATATAAATAGATTATAGATATATTATATGCCAAATTGATGGTTTTTGTGTTGCCAAATAGACTATATATATTGTATGCCAAATTCATGGTTTTTCTGTTCTCCCAGTGCAGCGTCCGTTCTCCCAGTGCAGCAACGTCCCTTCTCCCAGATCATTCCTCACAGTGCAGCAACGTCCCTTCTCCCAATAACATTGAATCTAAGACCAGGGAAAAAAGGAAACCATTTAATTTCTTCCGTCAAAGGTAAGCAATTTTTTAATACATATTTAATGAGAAAAAGAATGTTCAGATTCATTTAATTTCTTGTATGATCCTTCAATATATGTATGTTGCATTAAATACATTTCCTCTTACTTTTATTTTTTACTTTTATTTACTCTTAGCTTTCAAAACCGTCAAACTCCATGTTGTGCTGGGAATGTTTGATTGATTATGTATTTTAATTAATTGGATGAATATGCCCAACGAGTTGTAGGCTATCCGCGAGTATGATGGCTTGTATTGCATAGATATATCACCGTTGTTGCAAAAAAGATACACCATAGTGCAAATGGTGAAAGGTTAATTCAAACCTTTATATCAACTTTCAATTTATTCATTGCCTTTAAGCTCATCATATCTCTATGTTCTAACCTGTGCATTCACTTAGCAAGTTATCAAATTAGGGGTTAGTCCCTTTGCTTAAAATATTAAATTTAATTCAAAAAAAATTGCTACTTTATAGATAACCAATAGATGACCACTAAATTTTAATAATTGTTGTGTTTTTTGCAGATGATTTAAGAGCCTGAAAAAAATACAAGCATGATAGGATAGATGAACTATCTACATGTCATGATAGAAGATATGAATTCATTATGTTATTATGACCCAAATTAAACTAGTAGTGATTTGTTTTTCATCTTTATTTTGTAATTACTCTAAAAACATTATCATTCTAATAAAAGTATTATTTTGTTTGAAAGGGCTAAAAGCCCTTTCTCATTGCTCTTGAGGATGGACCATGGCCGTCCTCAAGGGTTTGTGTCCTTCTCTCCGCCTTACTTTTTCATTTACTTATTTTAGAACTAGATACTTTTAGTTTAATAGATTGCAAACTAAAATCTTTTAATGCATAGATTGATTGATGTGTTTTTCTGTTACTTGAATTTACATGTAGAATTTTGTGGAATGATTGTTTTTTGAGTTTCATTTATACGATTGCGTTTACAATGAATTTCTAATGTCCAAAATTTGATATGCAATGTTTGTATCTTTGTGTGTTTACAATGTGTGGGATGGCCAAGACTTGATATCTAATATTTGTATCTTTGTGTGTTTACAATGCTTTTGTGATGTTCATTATTTGATGTGTATATTTTTGTGTGTGATGACCCAAATTTGATATGCAATGTTTGTATCTATGCGTGCTTACAATGTGTGGGATGACCAAGACATGATATCTAATGTTTGTATCTTTGTGTGTTTACAATGCTTTTTGTGATGTTCATTATTTGATGTGTATATTTTTGTGTATAGCCAAAATTTGATATTGAATGTTTGTATCTTTGTGTGCTTACAATGTGTGGGATGGCCAAGACATGATATCTAATGTTTGTATCTTTGTGTGTTTACAATGCTTTTAGTAATGTTCATTATTTGGTGTATATTTTTGTGTGTGATGACCAAAATTTGATATGCAATGTTTGTATCTTTGTGTGCTTACAATGTGTGGGATGGCTAAGACATGAAATCTAATGTTTGTATCTTTGTGTGTTTACAATGCTTTTAGTGATGTTCATTATTTGATGTGTATATTTTTGTGTGTGATGACCAAAATTTGATAAGCAATGTTTGTATCTTTGTGTGTTTACAATGTGTGGGATGGTCAAGGCATGATATCTAATGTTTGTATCTTTGTGTGTTTACAATGCTTTTTGTGATGTTCATTATTTGATGTGTATATTTTTGTGTGTGATGACCAAAATTTGATATGCAATGTTTGTATCTTTGTGTGTTTACAATGTTTTTTGTGATGTTCATTATTTGATGTGTATATTTTTGTGTGTGATGACAAAAATTTGATATGCAATGTTTGTATCTTTGTGTGCTTACAATGTGTGGGATGGCCAAGACATGATATCTAATGTTTGTACCTTTGTGTGTTTACAATGCGTTTTGTGATGTTCATTATTTGATGTGTATATTTTTGTGTGTGATGAACAAAGTTTGATATGCAATGTTTGTATCTTTGTGTGTTTACAATGTGTGGGATGGCCAAGACATGATATCTAATGTTTGTATCTTTGTGTGTTTACAATGTGTGGGATGGCCAAGGCTTGATATCTAATGTTTGTATCTTTGTATGTTTACAATGCTTTTTGTGATATTCATTATTTGATGTGTATTTGTGATGTGTATGACAATGGTTGTTGTTTGGGATTCATTTGCATAGTTATGTGTTTACAATGGATGTGGATGACATGATTGGTATGTACTTTGAAATGTGTGTGAATTTTCTTTAGCATATGGTTTTATTTAGTGTCTACATCAACTTTGTATGTTTGGATATTTACAATCTTCTATGTATGATGATCAAAATTTGATATGCAAATGTTTGTATGTATTTATAATTTTGTGTGTGTAATAAGAAATTTGATGGGATGTTTGTATGCTTGTGTATTTGCAATGCTTTTGATGTTCGAATGTTTGTGTATTTGTAATGCTTGTGTGTTTGTATTGTTTTTGTACTTACAATCTTGTTTGTAATGATTAAAAACTTGAATTGTACTCTTGATTATTTGCAATGCTTTTGATGTTTGAATAATTGCGTGTTTGTAATGTTTGTTATGTTTGCGTATTTATTGTGTGTTTGTATTTCTTTTGTTCTTATAATCTTGTTTGCAATGATTAAAATTTGAATTGTACTCTTGATTCTATGTTTGTACTCTTCATTGTATGTGTGTTGTGTACTCTTGATTGTAGGCATTTTTTATTATGTGTTTGTATTCTTGATTGTATGTTTTTTCTTATTGTGTTTGTTTGGGTATTTACAATCTTGTGTGTAATAAAATCTCAAGGAATGTTTATGTGTTTGTGTATTTATAATGTTTTCGAATGTAATGATGGAAATATGATATGATGTTTTAGTACTTGTGTATCTATATGGTTTTTAATGGAATGATGAAAATTTGATGTGATGCTTGCATAGGCTAGGCTATGCTAGAGTAGGCTAGGCTAGGCTAGGCTATGCTAGAGTAGGCTAGGCTAGAGTAGGCTAGGCTGGAGTAGGTTATCCTAGGCTAGGCTAGGCTAGGTACTAGGCTAGGCTAAAAATTAGAGTAGTCTACAGTAGGTTAGGCTAGAGTAGGCTATGCAAGGTTAGGCTAGGATAGAGTAGGCTAGGCTAGGTTAGGCTAGGCTAGAGTAGGCTAGGCTAGAGTAGGGTAGGCTAGAGTAGGCTAGCCTAGAGTAAGCTAGTCTAGGCTAGGTTAGGCTAGAGTAGGGTAGGCTAGGCTAGGCTAGGCTAGAGTAGGCTAGAGTAGTCTAGGCTAGGCTAGGATAGGATAGAGTAGGCTAGGCTAAGCTAGAGTATAGTAGGATAGAGTAAGCTAGGCTAGAGTAGAGCAGGCTAGAGTAGGCTAGGCTAGAGTAGGCTAGAGTAGGTTAGGCTAGGGTGGAGTAGGCTAGAGAACGCTAGGCTAGGCTAGAGTAGGCTAGAGTAAGCTAGGCAAGGCTAGAGTAGAGCAGGCTAGAGTAGGCTAGGCTAGAGTAGGCTAGAGTAGGCTAGGCTAGGCTAGAGTAGGCTAGAGTAGGCCAGGCTAGGCTAGAGTAGGCTAGAGTAAGCTAGCCAAGGCTAGAGTAGTCTGGGCTAAACTAGAGTAGCCTATGCTAGAGTAGGCTAGGTTAGGATAGACTAGGCTAGAGTAGGCTAGGCTAGACTAGGCTAGAGTAGACTAGGCTAGAGTAGGCTAGGCTAGAGTACGTTAGTCTAGGCTAGATCAGGCTAGGCTAGAGTAGGTTAGGCTAAGTTAGGCTAGAGTATGTTAGGCTAAGTTAGGCTAAAGTAGGTTAGGCTAGAGTAGAGTAGGGTGGGTTAGGCTAGAGTAGGTTGGAGTAGGCTAGAGTAGGCTAGAATGGGGTACATTAGGTTAGAGTGGGATAGAGTAGATTAGGCTAGAATATGCTAGGTTAGAGTAGGCTAGGCTAGGCTAGACTATGATAGGTTAGGCTTGGTTAGGTTAGGTTAGAGTAGGCTATGCTAGGCTAGAGTAGGCTAGGCTAGGCTAAAAGTAGGATAAGCTAGAATAGGCTAGGCTAGGCTAGAGTAGGCTAGGCTAGGCTAGGTTAGGCTAGGTTAGGGTATGTTAGACTAGTCTAGATTAGGTTATGTGAGAGTAGGTTAGGCTACGTTATGCTACGCTAGAGTAGGCTAGAGTAGGTTAGGCCAGAGTAGGCTACGCTAGGCTAGATTAGGCTTAGCTTGATTTGGCTAGGCTACGCTAGGTTAGGTTAGGCTAGAGTAGGTTAGGCTAGGTTAGGTTAAAGTAGGTTTGTCTATGTTAGGCTAGGTTAGAGTAGATTAGGGTAGGTTAGAGTAGGTTAGGCTAGGCTTCAGTCGGTTGGAGTTAAGAAAAAGTAGGCCAAGCTAGAGTAGGTTAGGTTAGGCTAGAGTGGCTAGGCTAGAGTAGGTTAGGTTAGAGTAGGCTATAGTAAGATAGGCTTGAGTGGGCTACGATAGGTTAGGTAGGTTAGGTTAGGTTAGGCTAGGCTAGGCTATGTTAGGCTAGGTTGGGTTAGGCAAGGCTAGGTAAGGTTAGGTTAGGTTAGGCTAGGGTAGGCTAGATTAGGCCAGGTTAGGCTAGGCTAGGTTAGGCTAGGCTCGATTAGGCTAGAGTAGACTAGGCTAGTCTAGAATAGGCTATAGTAAATTAGGTTAAGCTAGAGTAGGCTAGGTTAGGCTGGAGTAGGGTAGGGTAGGGTAGAGTAGACTAGGCTAGCTTAGAATAGGTTGGGCTAGGCTAGAGAAGACAAGGCTAGGTAAGGCTAGAGTAGGCTACACTAGAGTAGTCAAGAATAGAGCAGTCTAGGCTAGAGCAGACTAGGCTAGAGTAAGCTAGACTAGACTAGAGTAGGCTAGGGTAGACTAGACTAGGTTAGGCTCGAATAGGCAAGGGTAGGCTACCTTAGCAAAGAGTAGTATAGTTTAGGTAATAGTAGGCTAGGCTAGGATGTGTAGGCTAACCTGGAGTAGACTAGGCTAGGGTAGGCTATAATAAAGTAGGCTAATCTACGTTATGCTAGGTTAGGCTAATTGAGAGTAGGCTAAGCTAAGCTAGGATAGAGGAAGCTGAGGTAGAGTAGGCTAAAGTAGGCTAGGTTAGGCACCAATGGGCTAGGCTAGGCTAAGTAGACTAGTCTGGACTAGGTTAGGCTAGAGTAGGCTAGGGAGTGTAGGAAAGGCTGGAGTAGAACAGGCTAGTCTATGCTAGGCTAGGTTAGAGTAGGCTAGGTTAGGATAAGCTAGTCTAGGCTAGGATAGAGTAGGATAATCTACACCATGCTAGGTTAGGCTAACCTAGAGTAGGCTAGGCTATGTTATGTCGTAGTAGTTTAGGCTAGAGGAAGGTAGGCTAGGGTAGGGTAGGTGAGACTAGAGTAATCTTGACTAGGGTATGGTAGAGTAGGCTAGGCTAGGATAAGGTAGAGTAGGCAAGGATAGGCTAGGATAGAGTAGGCTAGGCTAGGAAAGATTATGCTAGGTTAGGCAATAGTAGGCTAGGCTAGGCTAGAGCAAGGTAGGGTATGCTAGGGTAGGCTAGGTTAGGCTAAGAGATAGTAGACTAAGCTAGGCTAGAGTAGTCTGATGTAGGATAAGGTAGATAAGGCTAGAGTAGAGTAGTTTATGCCAGAGTTGGATGGGCTAGGGTAGAGTATGTTAGGTTAGGTTAGAGTAGGTTATCATAGGCTAGATTATGTTAACATCTAGGTTAGGTTAGAGTCTGCTATGAAGGAGTACTCTAAACTAGAGTAGTCTAGACTAAGGTAGGTTAGGTTAGGATATGATACCATATAGTAGGCTAAGATAGGTTAGGCTAGAGTAGGCTATGCTAGATTAGGGTATGCTAGGGTAATCTAAGATACTAGTTTTGAGTAGGCTAAGTTAGGCTAGACAAAAGTAGGTAAGGCTAGAGAAATTTAATCTAGGCTAGGCCAGGCCAGGCTAGAGTTGGGAAATTTAGGCTAGGCTAGGCTAAAGTAGGTTATTTTAGACTACTTTATGTTAGAGTAGGTCAGCATATGCTAGGCTAACCTAGGCTAGGCTAGGTTAGGCTAGGCTTGTGTAGGCTAGACTATGTTAGAGTAGGCTAGGGTATGCTCGGCTAACCGAGCCTAGAGTAGGCTAGGCTAGGTTCGAGTAGCCTAAGCTATGCTAAAGTAGGTTAGGCTATTTTATTCTACAGTAGGCTATGCTAGAGTAGCCTATGATATTCTAGGCTAAGCCAGGATAGAGTAGACTAGGTCAGGTCATGCTAGGCTATGTCGGGTAAGAGTAGGCTAAGTTAGGCTAGAGTATGCTAGGTAGTGTACACAAGGCTAGAGTAGGCTAGGCTAGTCTAGGCTAGGCTAGGTTAGAGTAGGCTAGGTTAGGATAGGCTAGGCTAGGCTAGGATAGAGTAGGCTAATCTAGTTTTGGCTACAAAAAGCTAGGCTAGGCGAGACTAGATTAGGCTAGGATGGTTAAGAGTAGGCTAGTTTAGGAAATAATAGGCTAGACTAGGCTAAAGTAGGATAGTGGAGGGTAGGGTAAGCTAGGTTAGGATAAGCTAGGGTAGACTAAGCTAGGCTAGAGTAGTCTGATGTAGGATAGGGTAGAGAAGGCTAGGCTAGAGTAGTCTAAGCTTCAGTAGGCTAGGCTAGGGTAGAGTAGGTTAGTATAGGATAGAGTAGGTTAGGCTAGGATAGAGTAGGCTCTCATGTAGGTTAGGCTAGAGTCTGCTAGGCAAGAGTACTATAAGCAAGAGTAGTCTAGGCTAAGGTAGTTTAGGTTACGATAGGATACCATAAATTAGGCTAAGCTAGGCTAGTCTAGAGTATAGGCTATACCAGAGTAAGGTAGGCTAGGGTAAGATAAGCTACTGGGATTGAGTAGGCTAGGCTAGGCTAGACTAAATTAGGTTAGGCTAGAGTTGGGCAATTTATGCTAGGCTAGGCTAGGATCGTCTAGGGTAGATTAGGTTAGGCTGGGCTAGAGTAGGTTATTTTAGAGTATAGACTATGTTAGGGTAGGCTAGCATATGCTAGGCTAACCTAGGCTAGACTAGGCTAGGCTAGGCTTGTGCAGGCTAGAATATGTTTGAGTAGGCTAGGGTATGCTAGGCTAACCTAGGCTAGAGTAGGCTAGGCTAGCTTTGAGGAGCCTAAGCTATCCTAAAGTACGTTAGGATATTTTATGCTAAAGAAGGCTATGCTAGAGTAGCCTAGGATATTTTAGGCTAAGCCAGGCTATAGTAGACTAGGTCAGGCAAAGCTAGGCTACATCAGGTAAGAGTAGGCTAAGCTAGGCTAGAGTATGCTAGGTAGCCTACTTAAGACTAGAGTAGGCTAGGCTAGTCTAGGCTAGGGTAGGTTAGAGTAGGCTAGGTTAGGATAGGCTAGGTTAGGCTAGGAAAGAGTAGGATAATCTACAACATGATAGGTTAGGCTAACCTAGAGCAGACTAAGATAGGCTAGGCTGGAATAGTCTAGGCTAGAGAAAGTTAGGTTAGGGTAAGTTAGGCAAGACTAGAGTAGGCTTCACTAGGGTGGGATAGAGTAGGCTAGGCTAGACTAGGCTAGGGTAGGTTAGGGTAGGCTATTCTACAATAGACCAGGCTAGGAAAGAGTAAGCTAGGTTAGGCAATAGTAGGCTATGCTTGGCTAGAGAGGGGTAGGCCAGAGTAGGGTAGGCTAGGGTGGGGTAGGCTAGGTTAGGCTAATATAGAGTAGACTAGGTTAAGCTAGAGTAGTCTAATGTAGGATAGAGTAGAGAAGGCTAGGCTAGAGTAGTCTAAGCCAAATTAGGCTAGACTAGGGCAGAGTAGGTTAGGTTTGGCTACATTAGGTTAAGTTAGACTAGAGTAGGCTAGCCTGCAGGTTAGGATAGAGTACGCTATGAAAGAGTATTCAAAGTTAGATTAGTATAGGGTAAGGTAGGCATTGACAGTTCTGTACCCGCAAACATTTAGGGGATCTCCCTGGTATGAAGTCCCAATTAGACCTCACACCATTTGGTGTAGGTGTCCCATTTGGTATAAAGGCTCAGTTTCCAAATTCTTAAATATGTTCCTTGGCTCTAGCTATTAGCAAAAGAGAGGGATGAAATGGTGTCTTCAAAAAGCAAGGGTGTGTTGAAGAATCTAGGGAAGATAACATTAGTAAGATTCTTCTAGACTTGATAACAATTTGTGAAGTGTTTTTTTCAATTTGTCTTAGATTGATCTTCTTCTTATTATTAGTGTGTGTGTTTACTTCATCAAACTGCTATCAAAACAAAGGGACGAGAACTCAACAAGTTGGCATTTTGCCAAGGCCAAAGCCTCTCCCTCTTGGAGAGGAAAACCTACACGCAATTCTTCTTATAGAGATTCCAATCGAAGAACACCAAGACCTTGATACTTTAACCTCTCTTCCACTCCAATAACAAGACACCATTCTTCTTCCTTGTCACTACCGATATCATCATTATTGTTGCACTATTGACATCTAACATTCACGAAGGTCTTTGTCATACCACTGAGATATCCATTACTTGATACAATGTCTTCATTAAGATCATGATTATCATTGTCCAAATGTCGAGACAGAGTGTCATGTGATCTTCATCAAGACTATGATTGTGCACTTCTTGCATGGATATACTATTGTTTCTTCAATGATTTTGCACTCCTTGCACCGAGATACTGTAGTGCTGCTTTGATATTGTATTGTACTTTGAGACAGTGATCACCTGAGAAACACTTGACCATTGTACTCACCTAAGATTTTGAGCCACTGTGTCATCCGAGAAACTACAGGTATCCTTCTTCACTAAAAACTTGAATGACTATGTCACTTTACTTGATCGAGGTTTCAGATAAGAATGTGAGGATGTCTCTGTGATTATCATCGAGATTTCAAAGTATGTTGAGGTTCTATTCTCTTCCACAATTACAAATACTTGCTTGAGTTCCTTAGTTTCTGTGGTGACCCCAACAGGGTATTTATAATGTGTGTCTCTGCAAATAGGTCGACGTCTCACCTTGAATTGTTGTGTCTCCACATATGAGCCGACATGTCATATAAATATATTCTGAGTCCGACTTAATTGATCTCTTCATCGTTTGGTTTGCAGGCTTCTTCTTTGAAGGATGGTGCTTGCCTTGGAGGATTGCTTGACATTAGGTTGACTCATGTTTATTACATAAATGCTCAAGAAGAGTTCCTCAATATAATTTTGACTCTTTGAGTTTCTTAGACCTATAGAATGAGCTAGAAACTCGTTCATATAATTTATAAAAATAATAATTATTTTTCTTGATAGGTACAAAGGTCAAAATTACATTGACAAATATCGAACCTAGTTACCCTTTTCTTCAACACTCCCTCTCAACTAGGGAGGTATTTCCAATGGTACTTGGTCATTCTCAATATGAAGAATTTCTCATAAGAAGAATCAGGTTGGTAATTCCATCTGTATAGCATCATATCAATCTGCATTGTCATAGTGCAAGTCCTTGAATAAGAGCTCCATCTCTCCATGTGACCATAAGCTACAATGTTGGTGAGACCAATGATTTATAGACACCTTCATCATTGTCTCTCAAGGTACATACCCACCTGGGTGTTCACTGAGTATGACCTTATGGAACTATTCTTATCTTGGGTTCCCAACCCTCAAAGAATATTGGTCCTCCTATCTACTCATGTCTTGGATTCCCTACACATCCTCAAAGCGTCTTGAATGCCAAATGATTATCCAATCCTCGACCCATTATTTCTTCCCAAGTGAAGACAACAGTGTTTTTCTACAATGTGTCTACATTTCCATTCACGACCTTCATCTAGACTTACGGTTGTTAGTCGTGGTCTAGTGCATGACACATGATATGGAAAAACACAATTTTCACTCCTTTGTAATCAAGGGTGATCTTAATTCAAACGCCCTCTTTATCAAGGACTTTTCAGAGCTCCCTCTTACCAAGGTATTATATTTTTCATCAACATCTTCTTCTTCCTGGGTCCTTTAGTTGCTTTATCAACTTCTCCCCTTGATTTCACAAAATTCAGTTGAGCGTCTTTCTTGTATGGCATAGGCACTAAGATGCTATAGTGCTGCTTTGATACTGTATTGTACTTCGAGACAGTGATCACCCGAGAAACACTTGACCATTGTACTCACCTAAGATTCTGAGCCACTGTGTCATCCGAGAAATTACAAGTATCCTTCTTCATTGAAAAATTGAATGACTGTGTCTCCATCCGAAATTTGTGTCACTTTACTTGATCGAGGTTTCAGAGTATGATGAGGTTCTATTCTCTTCCACAGTTACAAAGACTTGTTTGAATTCCTTAGCTTTTGTGGTGACCCCAGCAAGGTATTTATAATGTTTGTGCCTTTGTAAATAGGTCGACGTGTCACCTTGAATTGTTGTGTCTCCACATATAAGCCGACGTGTCATATAAATATATTCTGAGTCCGACTTAACTGATCTCTTCATCGTTTGGTTGCAGGCTTCTTCTTTGAAGGATTGTGCTTGTCTTGAAGGATTGCTTGACACTGGGTTGACTCATGTTTATTACATAAATGCTCAAGAAGAGTTCTTCAATATAATTTTGACTCTTTGAGTTTCCTAGACCTATAGAATAAGCTAGAAACTCGTTCATATAATTTATAAAAATAATAATTATTTTTCTTGACAAGTACAAAGGTCAAAATTACATTGAAAAATACCGAATCTAGTTACCATTTTGTTCAACACTCCCTCTCAACTAGGGTGGTATTTCCAATGGTACTTGGTCATTCTCAATCTGAATAATTTCTCATAAGAAGAATCAGATTGGTAATCCCATCTGTATAACATCATATCAATTAGCATTGTCATAGTGCAGGTCCTTGACTAAGAGCTCCATCTCTCCATGAGACCATGAGCTACAATGTTGGCGAGACCAATGATTTATAGATACCTTCATCATTGTCTCTCAAGGTACATACCCACCCAGGTGTTCACTGAGTATGACCTTCTAGGACTATTCTTATCTTGGGTTCCCAGCCCTCAAAGAATATTGGTCCTCCTATCTACTCTTGTCTTGGATTCCCTACACATCCTCAAAGAGTCTTGAATGCCAGATGATTATCCAATCCTCACATTCTTTCCTCCCAAGTGAAGACAACAATGTTTTTCTACCATGTGTCTACATTTCCATTCATGGCCTTCATCTAGACTTACAGTTGTTAGTCGTGGTCTAGTGCATGACACATGATATGGAAAAACACAATTGTCACTCCTTTGTAATCAGGGGTGATCTTAATTCAAACTCCCTCTTGATCAAGGACTTATCAGAGCTCCCTCTTACTAAAGGATTCTATTTTTCATCAGCATCTTCTTCTTCATGGGTCCTTTAGTTTCTTTGTCATCATTGTTTGTTTCAAGGATTTCCATCCACCAAATGAATGCCAGTTCTACTTGTACTTACAACTCTTGTTCCAGTAGCCCTGTATGAACACATCCAGATATTATTCATGAAATCAAAGCATAACATTAAATCAAATAGTACCTTACGTGATGACTCTTCATCTTGACATATTCCTGTGGGTATCAACATCCTGCATACATGTTGACACATCTCCCAAAGTTATCCGTTGTCAAGGGTCTCCTTATTTTTCAGACTCTCATCAGAGCCTTCATATCCTTCCGGGAGATTTCCTAGTCAAATCTTCTTAGTCTATTGGATGTTGATTGCCTCCATCATGGTTGCATATCTCACGATCTCTTCCTTCCTTAATCATTCCATTCCAGAAGCTTTCAATTAGAGTTTCTTAACTATATTCAACCACCTCATACCTCAAATGAGGACATATTATGTTGACTTCATCTTAGTGTGACTTTATGCCTTCCTACATCCTTTTAGAGGAGGAGATCCTTTTTTCTCTTGATCATGCTTCTCAAGATAGAAGTAATGATCCATGTTAAATGCAACCATATGACATGACATTGTAATATTAAACACAAGAATACATACCTAATTTTACCTTTAGGTCATCTAGGCTTCTTCGAGCAACTTCCTTGATTGAAAATATTTTTAATCCCTTGATCTGCTTCATTTCTCATGTCATCATACCATCATCCCATGAATTCCATAAGTTGGAGTTTCTGATAAAACACTTGGTTCTTCTATAGATTAGTGAACCCTCCTATGAGGATTCCATCGAAGAACCTTGAGGATCTTGTATATACCCATCTGGAAAATGTTTCCTTCTTGATGTATGATGAGCCTTGTCTTGGATGTCTTTATCCTTTCATACAATGTCCAATGAGGTTCCCAAGAGATATATCCTTCAAGTTTGATTGCCATGGATTTTGTCCTTCATGATTCCCATTGTGATGTCATGAGCTCTTGTTCCTAATGCTTCCATGATGCCACAATGCATCTTATTATCATGATAATATCTATAACACTAGATTTAGGAGCTTAAGATAGGACCCTTTTGTGAGGGATACTATCTTACTCATAGGAGAGAATTGTTACTCCCTCTTTCCTTGGCCCTTTTCTTCAGCTTATTCCATCTTTCAATGATATGAGCTTCCAAAATTTTTCTATGGCATTGAATCTTAAATATACTTATTAGGCTAGAGTTGGGAAATTTAGGCTAGGCTAGGCTAGGCTAGCCTAGGTTTTTTAGAGTAAGTTATGTTAGAGGAGGCTAGCATATGCTAGGCTAACCTAGGCTAGACCAGGCTTGGCTAGGCTTGTGCATGCTAGAATATGTTTGAGTAGGCTAGGGTATGCTATGCTAACCTAGGCTAGAGTAGGCTAGGCTAGGTTTGAGTAGCCTAAGCTATGCTAAAGTACGTTAGGCTATTTTATGCTAGAGTAGGCTATGCTACTATAGCCTAGGATATCTAGGCTAAGCCAGGCTAGAGTAGACTAGATCACACCAAGCTAGGCTACATCGAGTAAGAGTAGGCCAGACTAAGATAGAGTAGGCTAGGCTAGGTTAGAGTAGGCTAGGTAGGATAGGCTAGGCTAGGCTACAATAGAGTAGGATAATCTACAACATGCTAGGTTAGGCTAAACTAGAACAGACTAAGCTACGCTAGGTTGTAGTAGTCTAGGCTAGAGAAAGTTATGCTATGGTAAGCTAGGCAAGACTAGAGTAGGCTTCACTAGGGTAAGGTAGAGTAGGCTAGGCTAGAATAGGCTAGAGTAGGTTAGGTTAGGCTAGTCTAGAGTATGCTAGGCTAGGAAAGAGTAGGCTAGGTTAGGCAATAGTAGGTTATGCTAGGCTAGAGAAAGGTAGGCTCGAGTATGGTAAGGTAGGGTAGGGTAGGGTAGGTTAGTCTAATCTATAGTTGACTAGGTTAGGCTAGAGTAGTCTAATGTATGATAGGGTAGAGAAGTCTAGGCTAGCGTAGTCTAAGCCAAAGTAAGCTAGGTTAGGGTAGAGTACACTATGCAAGAGTATTCTAAGCTAGATTATTATAGGGTAAGTTAGGCATTGATGATGTTGGATCCACAAACATTTAGAGGATCTCCCTGGTATGAAGTCCCAATTAGACCTTACATCGTTTGGTGTAGGAGTCCCATTCGGTATAAAGGCATGGTTTCCAAATTCTTAAATATTTTCCTTGGCTCTAGCTATTAGCAAAAGAGAGGGATGAAATGGTGTCTTCAAAAAGCAAGGGTGTGCGCCTAGTGAGTTGTCAGTTGCAACTATGTCAATGTTCCTCTACTAGAGAGGGGGGAAGAAAAGTGAGCCTCTAAGTGAGAGGTAATTGTACATCCCACGAAGAGACACACATGAACCCGAAGGATCTGTCTAACATCCAGCGGAATAGTCCACAATGGATGCGACTGTCATTACAACCAATAAATGAGGAAATATATATCTAGTATCCTGAGGAATATTCCACAAGGATGGGAAAACAATAACAACCATTATAACACATTCTCAATAAGATAAGCACCAAAATAACAGAAATACTTCAACTATCTTAGCACATGTGAAAGAAAACATGAAATAAAAATGTCCACATAATAGTCTTACAAACATTCATATTCCATGCATGAAGAACATGTTGTCCTTAAAGGATTATGTTAATAAGTAAAAGTTCCAAGACACATGTTTACAATGTACATCACTAGTCCCAATAGTGGGACATTAGAACCACTCCCTGCTCCTCAAAGAACTAGTTGATCTCTCTAATGCCTTGCGGGAGGAGCCTAGGTGAAAATCCCTTTGCGCATACAATGAGGGAGTATATATAACCAAGGGTGACTCTTTAACTGCCCTCCTGGTTGTTTGACTTCCTATGAATTTTCAACTTACACGACTCTTTACATTCCATGTGTGTCCTTTGGACTTCCACTTTACAATACATTTGCGTACCATATACATGGTCCACAATAGTGATGTGGCATATGACCACTCATGACATGACACTGCTGACATGGACTACTTGACGATGTGGAAATGTGAATTCATTGTTGGTGCTACGTGCTGGATGTCTTCTTGGATATGCTTTCTCTTCATCTCTGCATGGCTTGGTGATGCAAAATCTTTAATGATCTTTAGTATTGGATGGTGGTTGCAATGTCCCTTTGCTTTCTCTCAATTGATCAACTTGTGGGTTCAACTAAAAGAGAGTATTTAGGCATGCTTCCCTCATGTTCTCCTTCTCCATCACCTTTCCATGACATGATAGTGTACATGTTCCTGCAATTCACTCATGACCAAATGACATCAATCTAAAAACCCTAGTCTAATATGATGCATTTTGATCCATCAATTGATCCTGGGACAAGTGATGGGATGGGAAGAGGGGCCTAGTGACTATGCATTATACAGTTCCAGTAGTTAGGTGGAGAGATTGGGTTGCGAAACTGCGCAATGTGCAACTTAGGGCAACTTGAATGATAGGGTTGCCCAATTTCTGGAGGTAGTGGGGTCAGGCTGAGGGAAAGGACATTGGGAAAGACAACTACATAGTTTTGGATGTAAAGAGAGGTTGCGCTTCTACACATTATGCAATTCCAATAGTCGAGGTAAAAGCTTGAGGGTTGAAGATATGAAATGTGTCATTCAAGGCAGTTGGGAGACATAACTGTGCAACTTTGAGGGTCAAGGTTAAGAGCTAGGCACAGGAATTGCATAGAGCATTAGCTTTGGGAGACATGGACTGTGCATTGTGCAATTCCAAGCAATAAGTTCACAACTTATAAGTCTTAGATTGTGCAGTGCGCAGTTCAGTTGGGCCTTGATGAAGCTAAGTTTTTTGGTCGTGAAGATTTTCTGAAAATGGCTAAGTGTGGGATAGGTGATGAACTGTGATGAACCTTAACTGCAATCACACACTTAGCATACTTTGATGACACAACAACATAGATCATCGAGATAGGTGAAGGAATAATTTCCCTTTGTGTGACTACCTAACAATAAGATATGACAATTGCGGCACTTAAGATAGACTTTAGGATGACCGTGATGACACTTGTGAGACAATGCTCAAGAATTTTTGTATGGATGGGACATATGTTTACATGTTTGGGGAAACTCATATACATGAATACCGACCTTCAAAACCATCACAATAGGCTTGAAAACATTGCATGACAACCAAGCATGCCAAAATACGATAGTTAACCCAATATGAAAAAGGGACCAGAGCACTACAAGAAAGCTCATGAAATGAGCTCTAGTGTTTGCAACAACAATATACAACCTTTAGCTTGTTGAACCTTTTTTTTAGTTTATTTTTGGAGCTACCTTTGTTACCTCAACTCTCTCATAATCTTGCACATTTAGAGTATTCTTGGAGCATTCTTTAATTGGGGGAAATAGGGAAAAGGAAGGAAAAGAAAGTAAGAGGAAGTAAGGATGAAGCAAGGAAGAGCGAGACTCAAGTAGCTATAATGGGATTACTTGCAGCTTTCAAGTTGCATGTATGATTTCCTTGATATTTTTTTCATACATGTTACATGCATCTATTTTTTTGGTTCTCTTTTTTCCATTGGCATGGGTTTTCCAAGCGTGTCAGTGGTTTTTAGCCTTCCCTTGTCATTTCTGGATAGCCATGGTGTGATGGGGTTCTCTAGTTTTGGTTGAGCTAGATTGTCGACTGGATTCAAAGTTGAGTTGGGTCGTCATAAGATTAATCACAAGGCCTTGGAATCCCTTGATGGGATACACGGTAAAACTTGGTTGTGAGTACCCTTGATTGGACCTAGAAATCCCTTGACCAGTGATGGTGGGATACACAGTAAATCCAAGACAATGGTGACCTTGTAGGCTTAGGAATCCCTTAACCGGTAATGGTGGGATACACGGTAAAGCTGAGAGGTGGAGACAAAAAAATTCCTCATGTTTTAGGTGGATAGATCTAGAGGCATCCATTCTTGTTTAGGCCCTAGTGATCCGATGGGATTGTGTTAAATCCTGGTTATAATGATGAGGGTTTTGGGCATAGGAATTGCTTGGTGGATATCTGGTAAACCTCAAGGAAGCCTTGATTCGTTCTGTTGTGAGTCCCACATTCATGCTTGGAATATGGCACGGGGTTGATTGGATGAAAGAAATATTTGGTTCAGCCCAATCTATGGTCGGGTGGTTCATGGAAGTCCTTGACTTGGTTGGATTTGCATTTGTTAATAATATCTCTTTTCCTCGTGTTCTACATGTAAATGTACTTATTATTATGTTATTTTTATGGTTGTCCTGTATTTGTTATCATTTTGGTTATAAGCATGGTTCATGATAGAATTTGGTTATGGATCTCATCATGATTTCATTAGTACAATAAATGTGAATCAATATATGGCCTAATAAATGATAATGCAACTATTATGATAAGGCATAAATTACTACTGACAATTCGTAGATAAGTATGAGACCCCTATGCTCTGATCTGTTGTTATGGCCTGTAGATTACATGTTTATGATATGTTTGACAAAATTCATGCTATGGCTAGTAGGGTTTAGATCAATTCCTTATACCAATGTTCGCATTGATACAAGGAAAATTTTAAGGATGGAAATTTATTTTAAAGTTTAGAAACCTTGGCGAATCGCACTAGTACATAATATGCAATTTGTAAAATGTTTGACATTTTTTTTGTAAAAGTATTCAAATTTCTAAAATTTTTTTTTGGAAAAATCATGGAAAATTAGCCCACTTGCGAATATTAGCCCCTAAAATTTTCCCTTCTTTAATATCTTTAATTCATTGTTATTTATCATCTCTAGAAGTTCCATGAAGTTTTGGGCAGAGGCCTGAGACCAAGTCCTGAAAAAGTAGAGCACAATTCGGGGTTGCTAGCTCATAACTACCTGAAGAAGGTCACAGTCGCATGCATGCCTTGCTTGGGGAGTGATCAAAGGGTCTCATTAGTCTTCTACAAGACTCTTCTTATACTATCACTTGCATGTGCTATGTAGTCTCTACCTACTTGTACATAACACATTATTGATTTCCACATCTATCCATTGAAAAATATTGATACGGATTCCCCTTCATATTCTTGATCGAATTCAATCCATTATTTGATGTCTAGGTTCACCCAAACTTGAACTAGTGTAAAGATATGAAAGCTTGAAAGAGAAAGGAAAGGGACAATAATGAATAAAGAATCTCGCACTAAATTGGGATACCTCATATCCACTACCTTAAAAATTCCTCCATCGTCATGACCATGAGATATTAACATTAGAATGAATAGCCCAAAAATTTAAGGGTGCACTCTAATAAATGGTGTGACCCCTTTCTGTGAATTTTTCATGGTCAATTTTTCCTAAATGGAGTGTATATTTTTTAGAATCACAAGTTTGAGTTGTGTAATCTATATAGTTTGAGTACCCTTTTGATCTTTTAATGCATTAAATATATTTATACATTCAAAAATTCACCTTAAACAACAAGAAATTGCAATTTCACCCAAATTTTTATTATTAAATTTTGGTGAAATAGGCCAAAATGCTTATGGTTCGGTAGATTTAACTTCTTATCTTTCCTCCTAGGCACATAAATCAACTTGTGAATCATTAAAGTGGCACACTAATTACAAATTAATTTCAAGGGAGAGGCACTAGGATAGGTAACTCCCCCATTTTATATATCTCAAATTTTCCTTCATGTGTGCTCCTACATTGGTCAAATAATGGACCACCAACTTATGTGTCCTTCAAACATGAAAAAGAGTGGCCTATACAAATTGTGTTACCAAATCCATGAATATTTGAATTAGTATTTTTTAATGCCACTTTAGGAGTATATTGTGAAAAGAGATATCGAATAATGATGGACACTAATTGACAACTACTATATGATGTCGAATAAAAAAAATTCTACAAATATGACATTTCTGGGATATTCAAAATAATAGAAAGGGTTATTCTACAAATATGACATTTTTGGGATATTCAAAATAATAGAAAGGGACACCAAAATTTTGCTTCAAGTGTAGGAAGAATCATTTGTGATTCATGGATTTGCATACATTGAATGTTGCAATAGGACAATTTGGTTTTAGAAGCTAGATTTACAATTAGAATTAAAACAACAACTTCATCAAGTCAAATTTACATTCTTGGTCAAAATGGTTTGACAAATGGAAAACTAAAAATATTGAATTTATTAGAATGTTTATCCATGGTTTTATATGATTTATCATTATTTTTGTTGCACTTTCACTACCATGATACAGCACCACTAAAATTTCAAAATTATCAGTGGTAATAGTTCCTCACCATTGCATAACATTTATGGAAGTCTTCATTGGAATTAATTTAGATGCTCCATACATTTACTAGCTTTTAATTTTTTTTTTCTTAATTGTAAGTATCAAAATAAATTTAAAAGTTCCACTTATATCATATTTAATTATGAATATATTTTAAATAGTATCTAATTGTTGGTGTCCCAAATTTCCCTATTTTCTACCCCATTTTAATCAGGGATGTTTTCCAAAGTTAATCTATGGCCAAGCGAGATACATGTTCCATTATAACTGATCGCCGATTTTGTAATTTTGGTTGCTTCGTCTGTTTGGCCGAAAGACCTAAATAAGAAAATGTATGTAATTAGGGAAAACAACTAAGGCCAAAAGGATGTATAAGATATAGATCATAGGTAGGATTAGCTAGTGAACCATCGACTGTAATTTCATTTTCATGTAATCTAGATATCACCTCAGCTCTAGGGATCGACTTGCACCATATGTACATTTGTTGAATCAAGTAATACAAGAAATCCAGCATGATTTTCATACACAACATTTAATTTATCTGTTATGCATATTTGAGTGCTGAGCCTTTTCATTTCTTAGACGGGAAACGAGCTGGTTGGCTAGGGCCCAGCCAACCCAGCTCGTTTCCCCCATGTACTTTCGTTGTTCAGAAAGACAGTGTGAATATTTCCTTTTGCAACTGTGTGGTGTGATAGTTCTGATATTTATTTCTTAAATTCTGACTTAAATCTCTTTTGTGGTTAAAGTGTGAAATGGATCTGTGGCTTTGGGAGTTAGCTGAGTTTATTTCGTTTATGAAATTCTTTTCTCGCATTTTCTTTACTCTCAATCCTTGTCTCAATTTGCATTTGCACGGATCGTGCAGGAAGATCTTTCCTGCACTAGTGCATGTAGTTTCCTGCACTTTGGTTTAGTTCTTCATTTTGCAACAAACATTGAATTACTTTTGTGCATATTATTTCCAGTTATTTTGCAAGTGAATGAACTACTAACTTCAGTAATTGTCTCCATCATTAAAAGTATATCTACAGAAGATCTAAGAACAGTTGCATGAACTTACTATAAACATGTTATACTTGAATTTTATATCTTATGAACAAGGAACATAAACACTTTGAGTAGATCACCAAAGTTAGTTGACACATGCAGATCACTTAGACCACTATCTTGATTCGTTTAAGTTACTTTCATTTCATGAAGTTTACTTCCTTTGCAGGATTGAATTAATTAGAGCATTTCTTTTCCACAAATAATTTACTTCAGGATTTCATTTGTAGTTGCAATTCTTTTTTAGCACATCTTTTAGTCCTTTCAAAAGTAATTTGGAAACTGAGTAAGGGAAACTCTGCCTCGGTGCAAGAGATGGTCTCTTGTCACAGAACAGAGTGCTCTAAGCCCTGAATCTGAGAGCACCTCCACTAAGATATAAATCTTCAATAAGGAAGGTCAAATATACTTTTACACATAGACACTGTACCTGCACTAGTGCAAGCAGATTGCAACAGTGTAAGAATAGGTTGTTTGTGTAGAAGGAAGATCAAGAGGGAAACAGATCTTTGCAAGGGCCCACTTGTTATACTGTTAGCCATCCATCTGAAGATGAACATAGCATTTCATTCCATCGTTTAAGATTGTTTCAAATGTGTGAAAACTCCTTTACTTGATTTACTTGCAAATTGTTCTTTTACATTTCAGCACTAGAGTTTCTTTCGTGTCAATTTCCTTTATGATTGTTTTCTGTCTGATTCTGCAAGCATTTCCTTTAAGAAGTAGGATTAGGAACAGGAAAAGTTCATACCACTTCTGGCATTGCTTGTGCTTCTTCTCTAAGTTTACGAAACCCCTGGGTTGACAATTAAGTGTTGAGGAGTTTGCTTAAGTGCAATTCCTGCACCTAACATTTTGGCGCCGTTGTCGGGGAGGTGATTTGAATTGGTAATAATTTTCCATTTTCTTGCAATATGGGTAAGTCTGCTATTATTTTTTCCTGCAGTGTGCTAATTTATATTTTGAAAATTGCAGTTTTTATTTGAATTTCGTTTTGTCATTTTTGAAATGAATGCCTAAAAGAGGTAGGGGTCCAAAGCCCACTAGGGGCCAAAGAAATACTGACAAATCTGAAACCAAAACTCATATTGGGCCTTCTTTTGCAGGCATAAAATCCAAACAAACTCACACTCATCACGCAGGAACAGTTGACCTAGGCTCTGGCAGCCGTGGTCCAGGTGTGACACAACCCATAAAGGGGAAGAAGGGGACTGTTGGAATCCATAGTCAGCGTTCTCAGCCTGTTGAGAGTGGTTTGTGTGGAAGAACAACAATGGCAGATATGGAAGACCATGTAGAAGGAAGTGGTGAAAATCAGGTAAATGAGGAACAATCCACTTTCCGATTCCCGATTATGGATCCTGATACACAAGTACAGATGAAAAATATTTCACCAGCATCTCTTCCTCATTTTTATGGTAAGGTACATGAAGACCCAAACTCTTTCTTTTTTGAGTTTGATATTTTGAGTAGAAGTTATGATTACTCATCTGATGCCCAAAAGTTAAAGTTGTTTCCTGAAACTCTCAAGGACGCAACACTCCGCTTGTTCATGGTACTGGGAGGAAATGTTGTATCTTCTTGGGAGAAAATGAAGAGAGTGTTCTTGTTAAAATATCAGGAATATTGTAACTCTCAAGATATTCAAGATGAAATCTTTACTATTGTGCAAAATGATGATGAGACTCTAGAGGACTACTTGGAGAGATTCTTGTATATCCTTCAAAGGTCAAAGCAAAAATTTGATCCAAGTACCATTAGAACCTTGTTCTTACGTGGGCTCACTGATGATGCTAGAAATAATTTAAATCTGTTAGGACAAGGGGATATTGCTCAAAATACTTTTGATCAGATCTGTGACTTGTGCAGGAAATTCTCGAGGAACCAATATAGATTTGGTAAAGGAATTCGGAATAGAAACAGGAAAACCAAATCTACTGATTCTATGATTATTGGACTAGAAAACAAAATGGATAATATGAAAATTGAAATAATGAATATTGTTATTAAACAAATATACTCTTTGAAGTTTCAACGAAAACTTGTAGAAGAGCAAGATATATTGTCTATTTACTGTCCTAAATGTAGGAGAAAGCACCCTTTAAGAGAATGTCCTTTCGATATTAAAGAAACTAATAAATGTGCAATTTGTGCAGATAACCATGCTACAAAAAAATGTCCCTCCATACCTGGGCTGAAAGCTATACTTCAAGGGAGAAACCTAAAGCTGAACCACTACATGTTATGGGAGCACGAAGAAATTGGCCTCAGGTAAGTGCAGGTATGGTTCATGAACCTCCATCATTTTTTTTTGGTTATAATGCACACTCATATTCCTATCCTAACATTGGTCACTCTTAACATTGGCAGCATGGGAATCAATATCAGTATCGACAACCTTCCCAATACTGGAAACAAGGATGGAGAGGGCCAAACCATTCACATCATTCACATCATTCCTATCCTGCACCTATGCAATCATACCCTCCTACATATGCACCTTACCCAATGCCTCAACCATCATTACCTCAGCTAAGTCAACCTATGCCATCATTACCATTACCTTCACCATTTCAACCTTATCAACTGCCTGCTCAACCTTTACCCAACCCCAATAATAAAGAAGTACAGATGATCCATTCTATGACCCCACTTTCTTCATCCAGATTTCAGACTATGCTATTTGGAGTCAATGATCTCCAATTGAGATCAGGGAAGATAGTAACCTTAGAGAATCAAAAGAAGACCATGGTGATTATCGATGAGAATGGAGGGGAGGAAACTCCTGACCATTCTGAAAAAAATGACACCATTCAGCCTATCCCTGTACATTCTGAGCCCTTGTCATATTCCTCCAACGAACCTCCCTATCTAGATAGGTTAGTTGTGGAGAAGAAAGACCACATTCCTGAGTCTAGCCTGGCTTCTGAGCTTAGAAACCTTTTCATAAGGGTACCTTTGCTCAAAGCTATTAAATAGATCCCCATGTGTACAAAAATTATTAGGGAACTTTGTCCTAAGAAGCCAGGAAGGAGAATATTGGAACCTCAAACTATTCAATTTGTTGGTAGAGCAACAGAGTTGATGATGGGGTGTATGCACAGGGAAAAGCATACCGACCCCAGAAACCCTGTTGTTTCTGTTTAGATAGGTGATGTCATTGTCTCCAATGTACTTATAGACCTAGGGGCAGCCATTAATGTTATGAGCAAGCAAACCATGGATCAAATTGGATTGGGAAATTTTCGTCCTACTCCCACTGGGAAATACAAAACATATTTTGGTTTGTACAGATTTTGTTACAAAATGGGTAGAAGCTAAAGCTATTTCTTTTGCTACTGAAAGAGTTTTTGCTGATTTTCTTTTTACTGAAAGCTTTACTAGATTTGGTGTGCCTAGAGAAATTGTTTCTGACAATGGACTGCAGTTTATTTCTTATCTGGTACAGGGTGTGATGCAATACAAAATATGGCATAGGAAATCTACACCATATCACCCACAAGCAAATGGTTAGGTGGAGTCCACGAATAAGGTGATTGGGTCCATCCTCACAAAGACGGTAAACATTCACAGAAAGGATTGGGTTGAAAAATTACTGGAAGCATTATGGGCCTATCGAACCACTTGGAGAAACAAAACAGAGCACACACCATATCAGCTGGTGTTCAGAAAACAAGTCCTCTTGCTGATAGAATTCCAAATCAAGACTTTCAGGACTGCAGTCCAATTGGTACTAGATCTCTCTGAAGCACAGCAGCAACATCTTCTATAATTAAACGAGTTAAATGAATTCTAAAGGGATGTTGTTCAACAGAACATCTTGGTTCAACAACAGTGCAAGAAGTGGCATGAAAAGTCCATTCAGAAGAATCAGTTCCAACCAGGTGATTGGGTACTCCTTTACAATTCGAGATTCAAATGTTTTAAGGGAAAATTCCATACACGTTGGATGGGACCCTATGAGGTGGGCATAGTATTCGAAAATGGAGCGGTAGAATTAAATCTATTGATGGATGGAATTCTGTGTTTCTGGTAAACGGGCATAGATTGAAGGTATATTTTCAGCCCCTTACTAAAGGAGTGTTTGTTTGTTGTTTGTTTGTTTGTTTTTTTTTTTTTTTTTTTTTTTTTGCGTAAATACTAATTCTATTAAAAGAGAGAAAATTGTATACATGGAGGTCGAGACCTCAGAGGGGGCAGAGGCCAGCCCTCAGCCAGAGATTCTGAGACATACATTTCATACTATCTGTCATTTTCGGATTACAGACTTCAAAAAAATTTTGTTAGACAGTGACCCACTAAAAATAATTCTGTTCTGAGTCTAACATGACATAACTAGCGCCGTCAGAGGCTTTACTAAGACACATGCTATCATGCCCGTCATGAACAAAAGGGGCAAAACATAATCCATCAAACCCAGAGTTGTTGCTGCAAACTGAGAACAGGTTGGCTAGTGCCAATAACTTAAACAAGAACTGAAACTAGACACAGGACCAGAGACCTAGAAACAAAGACACATAGCAAAAAACAAACAGAGCGAAGGCAAGAATGCCACCCGTCGGTGATGAAACCGCCTTAATCTGCATGTTGCGGAGAGTCGGGCATGTCCTTATCCACCTGGCTAGACGAAGCAACCCAGGTGATGAAACCATTGTCTTCAATTCCTTCAATGCCACCTTCTGGAGGGGTTACCAGGTTGAGAATGCTACTTGCACAATGAGACGGTCCACACGCAAGAATCTCGTGCTGTGTTGAATCGGCCGGATGCGGAGGCGCTTCAGAAACAGGGTTGTCATCCTGCCTGTTGTCAGCATTAAACACCACCCCAGCCATCTCCCCCTGAAGGACACTGTCTTCCTGAGATTGAGAGGTGGTGGTGTGGGCCAAGTTGTTGGCATTCTCCTCTTCCTCAGCAAAAATAACTGTGATACTAGCAGAAAAAACTGGCCTGTTGAGCCTGCTGTGGAAGGTGAACCAGGTCGTTTGAAAGGAATTGTGCGGGAGAGGCCCAGCGTGACCAGGGGGCGGTGAGGATGGGGAGGCCGAGGTAATGGGGATGACATTCTGCGGAACAGACCGAGAGGTTCTGCCTCTGTTCCCGGTGATAACTCCTCGGCGTGAGACTCCTCGACGGTGAGGCATTCTCAGAATGACAGACCCGCTGAGAAAGGGAAGATGGCGGAGCTGACGGGAGAGAGACTGAGCACAGAGGAACCTAGCAATACCAAATAACCAGGCGAGCTTCCAAACAATCTGAGCCAGGCAGGGGTGCGGGAAGAACAATGGGCGGAGGTAAAAAGAACCAGGTGCAATGGCTTGAACCAGAAATGGATCCATACATAAAACCCTGAGCATGAGCTCTCGAACCAGGCGCACATAAATGCCAATTTGTGCGACCAACATTCCATCCAGCAGCCGATTAAATGCGCATGCCATGGAGATCGTCCGCCAGCCAGGTGCAGGGCCAGCTGCCTGCCTTGTTCGAACCCTCATAAATACTATTTATTAACACCCACATCCGAGTCCCTTACTAAAGGAGATTTTATGCAGCAAGTCCAAAAGCCATTTGAAAACGAGTTGGTAGGTGGTAACACCAACCTTTTGAAGATTTGATTCCTTCTTATCCTTATTGAAAAAATAATAAAAGAAAAAAATTACAAAAATAAAAAGTATAGAAAGAAAAAAAATTCCTATAATTATGAAAATCAGTTGACTGACATGATTGTAGAAGGATCAACCTGAAAACTAGCATGCTAGCAAGAAGATCGTAATTTTAATAAAAATTGAATGTTACTTGATTTCTAGATATCATGGCTACCACCAAGAAGAAGCAGGTTCACGAAACCGAACACTTACCCAAGTTTGGGGTAATTAGCATGGAAATTTTTATTTCAAGTAAACACTTACTTCCCGTTGCAATTATTTTTTTCCTGCACAAGTGCAGGCATATTTCAAGGTAAAAACATTTTCTTTCTTCTATCTCCCATTTCGAAAATTCCCACTAGTTTCTTTTCTAAAATCCCTAATGAATTACCTTCCTCTTTCTTCCAAGAAACTACCCTTGCCTGATTTCGTAAAATCCCTCTTTTCCCTTGAATTTTTTTCCACATCCCATTTCATTTATCCCTCTTGGTGATATTGTTTCTGGAATCCCTGTTGTAATATTTCTTCCCATCTTAAAAATTTTTACCCCCTTCCCACTTCTTTATTCCCTCATAAATTGATTGTAGAATTGGATGCAGTCAATCCAGAAGGTATGCTTGTGAAACACAAAAGGATGGCAAATAAATTATTTTCTTGTAGATTGAGGCAAAAAAAATTTAAGTCCAGCTACATAAGTATGTCCTATCAGATTCTCTATTTTGGTAAAAGTCTCTGGTGCAAGCACAGTAGTGCAAGAAATTTTAGTGAAGGAACACAACTGACTGTGAAAGAAAGTAAAAATCACACAATCCTGGAGTGTTTTATCAAGGATATTTATGGACCTGTATTTCCCTGTACATGTGTACTAATACATCATAGCATTGCATGTTTTAATTGATACTCTGTTTCATTATTTACTAACCTAAGAAAAATCTTTAAAGTGGAAGATGTATAGGGTTTTGAAATCATACTTTTTAACAAGTGATAGAATATGTCTTGATTAAATTATGATGTTGACTGTGGGATAGTATTGTTGTCCGATCGCCTATATTCACCCTCCTTGAAATAATTCCGCATTGCTTGTCCATTATTACCTTACCCGTAATCTGATCATTATAATTGTTGCGTCACCGCCACCTACACCTCCATTACACCCAATCATTATGATTCACCCGTAGCGAGCTGACACGAGTCTGCACCTAATATGAAGGGTTGTTCCATCATGAGCGGGTAAGTGGGCCTGAAAAGACAGAGGGCGACGAACCTCCGGCATAAAATTCTCGGCAAACATTAGAGCCACTCACAATTATTTCGAGAGTGTGACTAGAAGGGGTGAAGTGCAGTTTGAAATGGCACCTGTAAGGAGTGAACCGTTATCTTTGCAAGAGATTAAGCAAACCGCAGAGTACAGGAACATTCTTGCACTATTGCAAGAATCTGGGTTCCTGCCATTCCTAAAGAAGTTTGATGGGTTCGACATGGTTGTGGTACTAGAGTTCGCAAGGACATTCAAAGAAGGCTAAGTCAGGGTTAGATTGTTGAAGTTCAATGTTATAGAGGAGTCTATTGTGCAAGCCACATGCTTGCCACTTACAGGAGAGCACTGGTTTAAAAAGGAGCGGCTCCCGAAGAAACGATGGCATCGGTTCCTGGTCGACAAGAAGATTAAGGTCGACTGGAGGAAGGGACTTCCATAGAGTGCCATGGTCAGGAAGTGGCAAGACCTATTGTTTATACTGCAGAAATTTGTAATTGGGAAGGGACGCTATACATTGGCATTTGTATATCACCTTCGGTTGTTGCTGCACTTTGAGCCAAGAAAATTGATTAATTTCCCTTACTATTTCCTCAGGAGTCTTAAGAAGATGACGAAAGGCGTGTAGAGTGGAAATGTAAGTCAAGTTGCAACCAAGCTCTACCATCATGGGCTTATCACGATTCTGGTCAAGAAGAAGCTGGAAGAAAAGGGTGTAACTTGGGAAGTATTTCTGAAAGAATTTCAAGCGAGGGGTGCAGAGAATCCTGCTAGCACGAGTACAATTAAGAAGCGAAAGCAGAGACATCGTCTCCCACCAAGAAGCGATATGAAAGTACACCAGTGCAAGCAGAGAAGAAGACTGTTGAAAATACTCCACCCACAACTAAAAAGAGAAAGACCAGAAGCTCAGTGAGGAGGAAGACCATCTCCCAAGGGATGAACTAATCAAGCTCTGCGATCATAATCGAAGAATCACCCCAAGTTTCCCCTACAATTCATAATCTCTTGGTGCTTGCAGATGCAGTAGAACACACTGTGGAAGATGAAGAGAATGCAGAGGATGACGTAATGTTGTCAACTTTCGTCAGCGGATTAAGGAAAAGGAAGACGACGCTGAGTACTGGTGAATTCCAAGAAGAGGGTCATTAGGATGAAGAGGAACAACATGTAGAGAGCCTTGATAATTTCAGTGAACCAGACATGGATTTTGAGGAATGGGGTATTGAAGCCCCTACTGTTTTAGAAGGACAGGGTACTGAAGCCCCTGCAGTTTTAGAAGGACAGGGTACTGAAACCCCTGCAGTTTTAGTAGGACAAGGTACTAAAGACAGGGTGTTGAATCCCCTGAGAAACTGGAAGAACAGGGTGTTAAAATCATTGAGGAATTGAGTGCACAAGGTACTGAAACCCTTGGCACAAAGAATGTGGAGGCAATCAAAACCCTCGATGACATGAAAACTCCGAGAGTAGAAACCCTCGACGATGTCATAATGCAGACATTTGACAACCTTGACCTTGATGACGATGGGACCTGTTTCGAGTCCATTGCAGAGAATACATTCACACCTTAAGGTCTTAGCACGACACCCTCCACTCTCTACCTCAACATCTGAATAGTAGATTTGGAGCAGCAAGTTCATGACCTGGAGGCTTTGAACCAAGTCCTGAAGGAGCAGAGTTGGCAGAAGCAGAGAGAGGTGGAGTTACATGCAGAGGTAAAAAGGAAGAAGCAAAAAGTAAAGGTATGGAAGTATCGGTTCTCCAAATGCTACAAATGCCTCAAGAAGGTGACTAAGCAGCTGCGAAGAGCCCAAGATAAAAAGTCGAAGATAGTGAAAGCAGGAATAAACATTGAAGTTCAACATTGAGGAGCTGGCCGTTCATTTTTGAGATTTTTTGCAGAAGGTAAAACGTTGTGTGAGGACACACAACAACTTAGGGATGGGAGGATTTTGGTGTCCCAAATTGCCCTATTTTCTACCCCATTTTAACCTATGTTTTATCTCAACATAAACCTCTCTTTCCTGCACTAGTCCAAGATAACTACCTATTCCTGCACATGCTTCGTATTTTATATTAAGATTTATTAAAGTGCTTTATTAATCATTTTTATATGGATTTCATGCCTATTACGTACCTCTTGTAGCTTATGTTATTTTTCTAGAATTAATAAATTAGTATTAATTATGAATAAGTATGACTAGTGCAGGTAGATTCCTACACCGCCACGAGGACTGTCTGAGATTTTTGTGAGCCAAATCGCTTCACGAGGACGGGTTTTGATCCTTGACTCCGAGTCTAGTTTCGGATGAACTAAAGAAGGATACTGGTGGTGTGGAATCAGGGAATGTTTTCCAAAGTTAATCTAAAACCAAGCGAGATACATGTTCCATTATAACTGCTCGCTGATTTTGTAATTTCGGTTGATTAGTCTGTTCGGCTCAAAGGCATGAATAAGAAAATGGCTATAATTAGGGAAAACAGCTAAGGCCGAAAGGATGTATAATATATAGATCATAGGTAGGATTAGCTAGCAAACCATCGACTGTAATTTCATTTTCATGTAATCTGGGTATCGCCTCAGCTCTGGGGCTGGACTTGCAATATATGTACATTTGCTAAATTGAGTAATACAAGAAATCCGCCATGATTTTCATACACAACGTTTAATTTATCTTTGATGCATATTTGAGTGCTGAGTCTTTTCGTTTCGTAGACGGGAAACGAGCTGGTTGGCTAGGGCCTAGCCAACCCCGCTCGTTTACCCCGTGTACTTTCTTTGTTTAGAAAGACAATGTGAATATTTCCTTTTACAACTGTGTGGTGTGACAGTTCTGATATTTATTTCTTAAATTCTGATTTAAATCTCTTTTGTAGTTAAAGTGTGAAACAGAACGGTGGCTTTGGGAGTTAGCTGAGTTTATTTCGTTTACGAAATTCCTTCTCGCATTTTCTTTATTTTCAATCCTTGTCTCAATTCACTTTCGCTCGGATTGTACAGGAAGCTCTTTCCTACACCAGTGCATGTGGTTTCCTGCACTTTGGTTCAGTGCTTCATTTTGCAGCAAACATTGAATTACTTTCTTGCATATTATTTCCAATTATTTTGCAAGTGAATGAACTGCTAACTTCAGTAATTATCTCCAGCATTAAAATTATATCTATAGAATATCTAAGAATAGTTGCATGAACTTATCATAAACATGTTATACTTGAATTTTATATCTTATGAACAAAGAACAGAAACACTTTGAGTAGATCACCAAAGTTAGTTGACACATGCAGATCACTTAGACTATTATCTTGATTCCTTTAAGTTGTTTTCATTTCATGAAGTTTACATCCTTTGCAAGATTTAATTAATTAAAGCATTTCTTTTCCACATATAATTTACTTCAAGATTTCATTTGCAGATGGAATTCTTTTTCAACATATCTTTCAGTCCTTTCGAAAGTAATTTGGAAACTGAGTAAAGGAAACTCTACCTCGGTGCAAGAGCTGGTCTCTTGTCACAGAAATAGGGTGCTCTAAGCCCTGAAGCTTAGAGAACCTTCACTAAGACATAAATCTTTAGTAAGGAAGGTCAAATATAATTTTACATAGAGACACTGTACTTGCACTAATGCAAGAAGATTGTAACAATGTAAGAATAGATTGTTTGTGTAGAAGGAAGATTAAGAGGGAAACAAATCTTTGCAAAGGCCCACTTGTCAGACTGTTAACCATCCATCTGAAGATGAACATAGCATTTCATTCCAGCATTTAAGATTGTTTTAGATGTGTGAAAACTCCTTTACTTGATTTACTTGCAAATTGTTCTTTTACATTCCAACACTAGAGTTGCTTTAGTGTCAATTGCCTTTTACGATTGTTTTTGTCTGATTCTGCAAGCATTTCCTTTAAGAAGTAGGATTAGGAACATGAAAAGTTCATACCACTTTTGGCATTACCTGTGCTTCATCTCTAAGTTGACGAAACCCCCAGGTTACCAATTAAGTGTTGAGGAGTTTGTTTAAGCGCAATTCCTACACCCAACACTAATATATTTGCATATTTCATTCATAAAATTTATTAATTCCTAATTTAATAAACATCTTTAATTATTTGGAAAATAAACATTAACAAGAAAAATCACATATACTATAAAAATGAGAGATTCAAATTAAAAAGTCTTTGAAACCAAAAAGAAGTTTTCTAATTAAATTCCTTTAACCCTAACCAATTAGTAATATTTATGGAAGTTTTCTTTGGAATTAAACTATCTCTATACATTTTCTATCTTTTGCTATATATATATATATATATATATATATATATATATATATATATACCGCAGTAAATTTAATATTTCCATTTATATCATATTAAATTATAAATATATTTTCAATAGTATTTGATATTTTTTATACTTCATTCATAAAATTTATTAATTTAGTATTTAATAAACATCTTTAATTATTTGGACAATAAATATTAATTATAGAAAATATTGATCAATATCCACTCTTGTGGCTATATTTTCTAAAATAATTTAGAAAATAAAAATATTATATATGTGTTTGAAAATAGTAAGTTATTTACATCTATAAAATTATTAAAAAAAGTTAAAATATTAATAAGTAAATAAATATTTAATTAAAAAATGATCTATTTTTAATTCATTAAATACTATTTATAATTTTTCATGTGAAATTTGACTATCAAAATTTCTATCACATTATTAATTAAAACTATGAATTCTATATAATATATGAATCCTAGAAAATAGATTCCTTAATATATGAATTCTATTTAATCATATCCATAAAACAATTAGAATTTAATCTTTAATGACATGGATGCAAATTGTTGGATTTGGTCCCATTATTTTATCTTTAACTCAATTGCTAAAACATGTTGAAATTGTACCCCAAAAAAATTTGTTATTCTAGCGTGAACACTTTTCGCTTTCAATGTGTTTTTCATCCCTTTTGCATAAAAAAATGGTTTTTACTGCCATTTTTAAAAAATGTTGAAAAATTACCCTTAAAAAACATCATTATGGAATACACACTTTTTGGTTTTGGGATCTTTTTCATGTTTTTTGGGTATGTTTTGTCTAGTGTTCTCATTTTAAGTTTACAGTGCTCGTTTGAAAGTTTACATTGTTAAATTTGAATTTAAAATTGTTTAACAATTTTGTAGCCAAAAATCCTTTATTAACCTTTGACCAACATTCCTTAAAAATGGAGCAAAATAATTTATATTTGAATGTTTATCTCCATATGAAACCAACTTGCCATTCCTTTAAAATTTAATAACTTACCCTTAAGTAATTAAATTTAATTTTCTTTTGACCTTTTACAAAGGATAAAATTCTTCATCCTTAGGCCGCCTTATTATGTCATTTCACCTCATCTCCCTTTGGGAATTTTTTCAAAATTAAGGGGCTTGGAGTTTTTGACCACACATATCTTCAATGGTGAGGCCTCTAGTGACAACCCACATACCATTTGAATTGGCGTGATGGGGGAATCCAATGATATAGGTCCTGAGCCCAATATCCTTATCTTCATCACCGAAAGCTTCAGGAAGTGTGAGGCTTCCAAGTCTTTGACCATTGTAGCGTCCAAATGATGTTGAATATTATGAGAATTCAATAACTATCTTTGGCATCATTGACAACACCACTCATCTAATTGATAAGAAATACTTACTTACCCCTTCTCAGTATTTGCAATAAGTTCCTATGGATATATTTTGTTGTATTGATGAAAGTTCTTGTGACATGAACAAAGCTTTCTATGGCACCTATCTCTGTGATGTAGCAAATTGATTGACTACCTTGTGGATAGATCATGAAAAAGTTTGGAGGGTTTAATTGGCATTTGGATCACTGGTTAACTTGACTTGGATTTCTCTTATAAATGAATAATCTATAAGGAAATGATTGATGGGTTTTCCCTTTGTGGGTTTTTCCCTAGCCTTTGGCCTAATTTTTGTTTTCTCTTCTTCTTTTATGAATTTTAGTTGTACAATTGGTTGATGACATAATGAATGAAGTAAATATTAAACGATTTCCAATAATTCCCATTAAGTCAAATTCACATTAAAGTGATATGCCATATATAGGTACTTTCAAATGTGTTACCACTCGAAAAGGTATCAAAAGGGGTTATAGAAGTTTCCAACAATGTGTAGCCATGTGCAGTTCCAGTGTGTATCCTTTCTTTACCATAATTTTACTCATTAAATGACATATTGCTATTTTATCTAAAGACACTGGAACATGTCTCTAAAAAAAAAGTGTTTGCTAACCCTAGAAAATGTTCTTTAAGTCACTAAAAATTAACTAGTCAAAACACTAACTTCCACATGATATATATCATAAAATGTAGTGAGTCAAAATTTGGAAAATATTCAACATGTAATTAACTATGTTATCTCGATGTTTTCAAACTTTTAGAAATTGACACTTCACCGAAAATAATTCATACTAAAAATTCGAATATGACTCTTTTAAAGTTTATCTTAAGATTAATCAAAAAACCTATCTTCCATAGCATACCTATGAAAATGTAGTGAACCAAAGCCTAATTTTTTTAGGACTAGTACCATGATATTCTGCCTCAATATCTACAAAATTTTACTATCTAAAACATTATATAAGAAGAATTATAGCAAAAAATCCAATATCACTAATTTTGACCACCTATTCCTTGAAATTTATCCTTAGATCCCTCAAAATTTCATTGTTTGAAACTTCCCTCATAGAAAGTTATCCAAATAATTCCAAGATATATTAATTGAAGATGGAAAAACCTAGAACCATAGATCTAATACTACATGTTAAGAACTAAATTTCTTAAAAACGATGAAAAATGAATAAATAGACTATGTTATGCTAGCCTAGCCTAGCCTAACATAGTCTAATCTAAGGAAGCCTAACCTAACCTAAGCTAATGTAGCCTAGCCTAGCCTAGCATAATCTAGCCTAACCTAATCTAGCCTAACCTTGTCTAACCTAGCCTAACCTAGCCTAGCCTAATCTAATCTAGCATAGCCTAAGGAAGTGTAACCTAACCTAGCCTTACCTAACTTATCCTTTCCTAGCCTAGCCTAACCTAACCTAGCCTAACCTAGCCCGACTTAACCTAGCCTAACCTAGCCCAGCTTAACCTAGCCTAGTCTAACCTAGCCTAGCCTAGCCTACTACAACAAATGGACTAAATGTATAAATGGAATGATCGAAATGAAATGGGTGATTGGATAGAGAGAAACTACAGTAATGGCTGAAGAAACCAACAAAAAATACTCTCATAAAACTAAAAGAAAAAATGAAATTCCCTTCACTAAAAGTAAATTCTCGAAATATTCTTCTCAATGAATATCTCGATGGAGGTGATCGTAAGGACAGATCATTTAGCCTAATGTTGCTTTTTCCAATCAAGATAAAAGCATAATTCAAAATTATTTGGAGAGAGCCAATTAATATGAACTAGAAAAAATATTTTTTTATTAGTGAGACAGTCAAAGCCACAGCTTACCTAAGTAATATTCATAATTGCTAGAGAAAATTGACACCCAAAAATAAAGGTAAAAAAATAAACTGCAAAGGCAATCTCATAAAATTGACACCCAATTACAGAGATAAAGAAATTCCACCCAACTATAGAGAGGTAAAAAACTAAACTATAAAGGCAGTATCAGAAAATTGACACTCAACTACACAGGTAAAAAAATTGTCAGAAAATTGGCACCCAACTACACAGGTAAAAAATTGCCAAGAAAAATTGGCACGCAACTAGGTAAAAAACAAAACTACACAGGGAGTATAAACTTATAGGCAAATAAACTACGACCACAAATACACTAAATACATAAATGGAATGAACACAACCAAATATAAAAATAATGAATTACTCCCAGCAAAAGAAATCAACAGAAAATCACCATTCTTCCCTCACTAATTTATTTTTTTTATATTTTTGATATTCAGTAAAATTATTACATAGTCAAAACTAAACCATATTGATATTGGTCCTGTGTTAAATTATAAGAGTAGAAATTTGCAATTTCTTTTTTCTTTTCCACAATCCTAGCCAACACAAATTTAGATACTCTGGCTCCATATTTAAAACTTAAATACAAAAGATTACACTACTTACAATAAGATGTTCTATCAACAAGTGTAATTAGTAAATATCAGTCCTTATACGTTGTTCTCTATTTCTATTTTTTTTTTGCCTAGTGTGGAAGTTGCAGGGCCATGGTAATTATGAACTCAAGAAATTAACCCTTATTCTTAACAATTAAGAAGGTGGATGAGACTCAGTCAAATCCATACAATTACCTTAATAGCAAATTCAGGCTCTGCAAAGAGGACCTGTTAGCACCTTACGGAGAAGCCCTGCAAAAAAACAGAAGTAATTCCAGGTTGCAAAAACAAAGAAACTTGTGTTATTCAACTATACACATCCGTTAGATATGTATACCCAATTGAAATCCATATAAAATTGCATTCTTATTAACAAGGTGGATGAGCCTTATTGAAATCCATATAATTACCTTAATACCCAATTCAGACTCTGCAGAGAGGACCTGTTGGCACCTTACTGAGAAGCGGCACCTTACTGAGAAGCCCTGCAGAAAATGAGAAATAATTCCAGATTGCAAAAACAAAGAAACTTGTGTCATTCAACTATGTCGGCATGTGAGCAGGTCGAAATGGTGTTGATTAGGGTGTTTCGTTTGAAGTCAAAAGTGGTGCCCAAGTCGATTGGGAGAATTCAAAACTTCTGGTGAAATCTTTGCTCTGCAGGTCTAGCGATGGATTTATGGCATTTTTCTGGGCACTAGTTTCTGATTGGGATCTCAAAAACTTAGTGAAAGAAATGTTATAAGAGTGAGATCACAAATGGATGGTCATGAGCTAGTTGAGCTAGAATGGAGCAGAGTACTGCATATGTGAATCCACGAACCCTAAAGATTTTAGGGAAGCCAGTGATAGAGAACCTCCACTTCAGAACATCTTGAATATCTTGAAACCAGTGTACACGATCTTGAATATAGTGTGGATTAGGCATGAGTTCCCAGCATAAGTCTTGAAATTTTTTAAGGAAATTCAGCCTCTCAGATTGCGCTTCTAGATGGAGAGCTTGACGTTAGAAGATCGTATTCTTTGTGAGTCAGAATAAGGGTTTCTGTAATTGATTCTCTATGGCTACGGAAAAGGTTATCAAGGACAAGGTCGCGTCCTTGAGGAAGGCGCTAAGTGAGAATGGAGAAAGCGAGTAATGAGGGATGAAAGCTTATTTTATTGCGTCCTTGAGGAAGGCGCTAAGTGAGAATGGAGAAAGCGAGTAATGAGGGATGAAAGCTTATTTTATTGAATCATTGTAAAGGGATCTAATGGATTTCTGTATGAATTTAACAAAATTCAACTAATGAATAACAACAAAAGAATATAGACAGAAAGACAGAAATTATACAAAATTTACCCACAAGTAATGAGGATTGAATAACACACTTTAAATACCTAATTAGAGTTTTTGAAGTTTGCAGTAACTGGGGATGCAGGGGTAGTCTCTGTGTTCCATTGCCATAGCTTTTGGACCACCACCACATATTGGGGATGCAGGGGTAGTCTCTGTGTTCCATTGCTATAGCTTTTGGACCACCACCACATATTTAACGAGTAGTCTCTGTGTTTCATTGAGATAGCTTTAGGACCACCACGTTGTTAACAGCTTGAAATCCTCATATTGATCCCAAATGAAATTAATTCTCATACCAGAAATGAGGGATTAATGTGAATATCTAACCAGAAAAACAGAAACACGCAAAGAAATTTACTTCCGCTGCACACAAATTTTGAATATCTCACTATTGGATTCAACGGTCACGCTTTTGCTTATTTGAAAGATGTGGGAAAAGCCTATTGGATTCCCACTTTTAAAGCGATGCTTTTTTTGAAAAAAATAATTTTATGGTAATATTTATTTATTTTATTTTCTATTCTTATCCATATTTATTTATTTTGTTATAGTAATTATATTTAAAATATTTTATATTATTATAATATTTAATTATATTATTTCTACTATTCATATTTTATATAGAATTCAGTTTTAACTATGTGAGAGAAATGTTGATAGTTTAATTTCACTTGAAAATTTATGAATAATATTTAAAGAATTAACAATAAATATTTTTTAATTAATTATATATATATATATATATATATATATATATATATTTTCAAACACATATATAATTTTTTTATTTTCTAAATCATTTTAGAAAATATAATCACAATTTATTTTTAAAATTTTTTACTTGTTGTTTAGATTTTTTAAAAAAAATTATTAAATACTGAATTAATAAATTTTATGAATGAACTATAAAAATATATCATATATTATTCAAAATATATTTATAATTCAATATAATATAAATGGAAATATTAAATATATTTTCATACTCGTAATTTTTTTTAAAGGAGTAAATGGTAGCAAATGTATAGAGATAGTTTAATTCCAAAGAAAACTTCCATAAATATTACTAATTAGCTTGGTATAAAGGCATTTATTTACCAAATTTCTTTGTGGTTTCAAAGACTTTTTTATTTGGATTTCTCTAGTAAATATGATTTTTATTGTTAATGTTCATTTTCCAAATAATTAAAAGTGTTTATTAAATTTGGAATTAATAAATTTTATGAATGAAATATGCAAATATATTAGATACTATTTAAAATATCTATGGAGCGAGAGAGGAGGAGGGAGGGAGGGATAGGGAGATTGAGTTAGAGGGGGAGAGGGGGAGGATAGAAGAAATACATAGAGAGTGAGAAGTGGAGAGAGAGGGAGTGATAAGGGAGAAATAGAGAGAGTGTGTATGTTTTGGGTGAGATAAAGAGACAAAGAAGGAGAGATAGAGAGAATGGGCAAGAGAAGGAGAGAGGAGAGAGGGAGGGATATAGTAATAGAGTTGGAGGGTGGAGAGAGAGAGAGAGAGAGAGAGAGGAAGGACTAGATTAACCTAAGACATATTTAGCATATTATAAATGATTATATTAATATTAGATGAATTTACATGTTATTGGTTGCGAATGGAGAGACTGGGGAGCGGGAAGAGCAGAAGATCGGAAAAACAGGGTTGAGGGTTTCTGCGCGTGTTTTTCTCCATGGACGGTGGTCGAGGAGGGAGCTCCACTCCCTCCTTCAAAGAGGTAGTGGTTAACAAGGGCAAGACTCCCCCAGAATCAGGCAAAGGTAGCAAGATGGAAGGAGGAAAAAATAGGGAAGAGGATATAGAATGTAACAAGAAGAAGGAGAATGAAGGCACAAAAGACAAGGAGGAAAATGACAAAAAATAGGGAACAAAAGACAGGAAACAAAAGGGACTGTGCAAACCTAAAGCTGAAATCACTCCCAGAGTAATCTTAAATAATCCACAGCTACAGGCCCACAGGGAGCACATGCAGACTTATGCAATCATATGCAAATTCATGGGACTATGGCCCACCGAAAAGGCTTTACAAACATGGATCAGATACCACTGGAAGCCTAAAGGAAGCATCGATCTTCATCTAGGATCCAAGGGTTTTTTCACTGTGGTGTTTGCAAACATTGAGGACAAAGACAAAGTGTTTGAAGGTGGGCCCTACTTCTATGCAGCAGCAGGGCTCTACATGCGGCCGTGGATGATGAACTTCGTGCCGGAGCGGGAAACCTTTACCCCAGTCCCGGTTTGGGTAAGACTCTATTCGCTACCTCTGAATTACTGGCAAATAGAATCACTAACAGCCATAGGCAATAAAATAGGTAGGTATGTCAAAACTTCTGAAGCTACAAGAAGGGGTAAATACACCTCCTTTGCCAGGATCTGTGTAGAGATGGACCTATTTGGAGCACTTCCGAACGAGGTCATACTGGAGGTTCATGATGAGGAATGGGTGCAAACTTTCGACTAAGAGCATATTCCATTTAGATGCCGAAAATGTCACAAACACGGACACCTTCTTAGAGACTTCCCTCTCAGTAAGGTAGGGAACAAAAGAAAACCTAACATAATGAAAGAAATAGATGGATTTCACAAGGTAGCTCACAAAGGAAAAAATGGAAAAAAAGGGCCAAATCATCACCCAAGAGATGACCAAAAAGGGAGGCTGAATCAGTTCCATGTTCTTGAAGAGGAGGAAGATACAGTAGGTGAAAATCAAGTAATGAAGGAGGGATATCATAAGCAGGAAAAGGAAGAAGAACAGGATTAGGAACAGGTAAAGGAAAAACAGAAAGGGATAATGATGAATGAATCAGAGATGGACATGGATCAGGAAATGACTCAGAGCGAGATGGAACTGGAAGACAATGAGTTACAAGAGGTTCTGGACAGAGAAAACCTATATCTACAAGGGTTCTTGAGTAAGGGAACAACGGGTGGGGTAAAATCTCTACCACAAGAAGAATTCAATCGAATAAAGCAGTTATTCTTATGGAAAACATAGGCAAAGAGCTTGGTAGAAAATAACAGCATTGAAAGACCGGGTAATCATGGAAGGAAAGCAGTAAAATCAACCTTAGAATTAGCTCCAAGAAACCCGAGGAAAAAAGGGGCAGAAAAAAGCAGAACGAGCTTTTAATGGAATGTGGAAAGCTCATGATAGACTCAGGTAAGATGAAAGATCTAACCAGTTACTCCTTTACCAATCTGTAATTATGAAGTTTACAACTTGGAACGTAAGAGGTCTAGGAAGCAAAAGAAAACAGAGAATGTTGAATAATAGAATGAATAATAGAATGAAACAGGTAGCTCCGGATATAATTTTTGTCCAAGAAACAAAATTCTCTGTTCAAAAGATAAGACAAATCAATAGTAGGTGGCTCAGCAGATATGAGTTTATAGAAGTCAAAGCAGAAAATACAACAGGGGGTATCCTCATCCTTTGGAACCCCCAAAAAATAGGTATTATTGATGCGGAGGCATCAAGAAATTATTTATCAGTTGTTATATAGCTTGTAGGAGACAGGGACACATATCTTGTAACAAATGTTTATGGCCCTCAAAGGTTAGATGACAAAATCAAGTTTATTGATTCCTTAGTGGACCTTCGGAGCAGATTCGCAGGGTTACCGTGGGTTATAAGAGGAGATTTCAACATGATCAGATCTCTCTCGGAGAAAAAAGGAGGGACAAGAGCACTAAACAAAGATTCCTCAGCTTTCCATTGTTTTTCAGAAAACATGAAGCTAGTGGACATTGAGACAAAAAATGGTCTGTGCACATGGAACAACAAAAGAGGAGGGGATTCCCAGGTAGCTTCCAAGCTAGACAAATTCATGATCTCTGAAGAGCTCCTGCTTCTAGACAAGAAAATAATAGCTGATATTCTTCCTTTTGGAGGCTCAGATCACTGGCCTATTCAAATGGAGATCAAGGGCATTGGCACCCCATGAAACAAACTGTTTAGGTTTGAAAATATGTGGCTTTCAAACCCAGATTTCATCGGCAACATTGGAAAATGGTGGGCTGAAGACCTGCAGATTCAGGGATCATCTATGTTCTTGCTACATAAAAGATTAAAACACATCAAGCAGAAGCTAAAGGAATAGAACCAGAAAGAATTTGGCAATATTTTCACATGTAAAAAAATCATGGAAATCAAAATCCTAGAGCTCAATCAAGCTTTGATAAAAAATGACTTTGACAAAGACAAAAATGATCAAGCAGAGAAATACCACCAAGAATAGGAAAGGATGTGCAAACAAGAAGAAATTTTTTGGCATTTTTAGTAAAGCATTTTGGCATTTTGAGGAGATAGAAGCAGTGTTAGTAAAGCATTTTTGGGACATTGCCAAGGAAAACTTTTCAGGAAGAGAACCTTTCATTAAGAATTTAATTAAACACATACCTAAATTGGTAACCAGAGAGGATAATGGTAACCTCAACAGACCTGTAACTGAAAAGGAGATCAATGAGGTCCTCAAGGAAATGCAAAATGGCAAGGCACCAGGCCCGGATGGATTTAATGTGGATTTCTTCAAAGCCTGCTGGAATATTGTTAAAAAGGATATTGTAGAGATAGTAGAAGACTCCAGGCGGAACAAGACCATTTTGAAAGCTCTCAATACTTCCTTTATTGCCCTTATTCCAAAACAGGATAATGCTCAAACACCAGAGAAATTTAGGCCCATCGCCTTATGCAATGTTGTCTGCAAAATAATCTCTAAGGTGGTGGCCAATAGACTCAAACCCCTACTACCCATGCTTATCTTCGGGGAACAAACATGGTATGTTGAAGGAAGACAAATTCTGGACAACATAATTCAAGCTCACGAGGTGGTTCACTCATTAACTGGCAACAAGAGAGAGGGAATGATCATGCAACTAGATATAGCCAAAGCATATGACAAAGTGAATTGGATATACATAAAAAAAGTGCTCACAACGTTTGGTTTTGATCATAATTGGGTCAGATGGGTCATGGCCCTTGTAACTTCGTCTAGCTTTTCAATTTTAGTGAATGGCTCTCCTTCTGAGCTTTTTCTCCCTTCCAGGGGTCTAACACAGGGAGATCCGCTCTCTCCCTTTCTCTTCATCCTCATGATGGAAGGGCTGGGGCGGTCCATCAAGCATGCAAGAGTAACGGGAAGAATTCGAGGTCTCCAACTTACAGAGAATGGGCAAGTTCTAACTCATCAACAGTTTGTAGATGATACCATGTTATAGGGAATTCCTACAGTCAAAGAAGCACTTGCTTACAAACAGATTTTGGACGACTTCACGGAAGCCACAGGTATGGAAGTTAACCTTACCAAATCAAAAGTCTTTTTCTTTAACACTCATATTGCCATCCAGAGAAATGTCTCCAGAATTTTAGGCTTTCAAAGAGAATCTCTTCCCTCCAAGTATTTGGGAGTTCCACTTATAGCTAAACCCCGACACAAGAGTATATGGGATCCATTAATAACTAAAATGCAAGACAAGGTCAGGAAATGGACAAACAAATCTTTAAATTTAGCTGGTAGACTGGTTCTTACTAAAGCAGTTCTCCAAGCTATCCCAATCTTCATGCTATCATCCCTCCCAGCTCCAATAGGAGTCTTGCAGCAATTTCAGAATATTCAACGAGACTTTTTGTGGGGCAAAGAGGATTCTAGGAAAAAATGGGCTTTAGTCTCTTGGGAAAAGGTTTGCAAACCCAAGAACCAAGGAGGCCTGGGTTTAGACAACACAGAGATTCTCAACAAGGCTCTAGGAGCCAAACTTTGGTGGAGGTGGGTTAAGGATCCTAAAGCTCAATGCGCAAGCATATGGAAGGAAAAATATGCCAATGCCTCGCCAGATTCGGATATCATACGTATGACAGGAACAGTGAAAGGCTCCCCCATATGGAACAAGGCCTGGGAGAACAAAGAAGTGGTGCAAAAAAATAGTTTATGGGAAATCAGAGAGGGAGATCAAGCACTTTTCCGGGAAGAAAAATGGCAACAAGAACCAAATCTACTAAAGGAAGAATTTTTAGGCCTCAAGCAAAGATTGAAAATCAAGGATTAGTAAAAGTGAAAGAACTTTGGGAGAACTCACATAATGCAGGAAAGTGGAGAATTTGGAAAAAAATTGAGGGCAGAGAGGACAGAACCCTCAATAGTAATGCAGAATCCCTTAAGAGACTGCTGGATCAGAGAATAATTTTAGTAATGGAAGGGAAAGACCAACTGAGATGGGGCAACAACAAAGAGGGCAACTTTAGTATCAAGGAAGCTAAAGGTTTTCTCCTTGATTTGGAACCCCAAGCTCCTAATAAAACTTGGCAAAAGCTTTGGAAGCACAAAGGCTGGGTGAAAATCAAACTTTTCATGTGGTTAGTTCACCACAGAAAAATTTTAACCTGGACAACCTTAAAAAAAGGGGCATCCTGGGACCCTCTAGATGTCAAATTTGTGAGACCCAGGAGGAGACTATAGAGCATCTTCTCAACAACTGCATTTTCACCGATAGGATATGGGAATTTTTTACCAAAATATTCAAACAGTCTGATAGAGACAAAGAAAGTATTGCCAACACTCTAAACAACTAGAGGAATAATTTTTCAGATAATGAAATTCTCAACTGTGTTTGGAATCTTCTGCCGAGTTTCATCATTTGGAATGTGTAGAAGGAAATGAACAAAAGAATATTCAAGGAGGAAAAGTCTGCCTCTCTTAGCCTGGTGGAGCTAATCATAAAACAACTAAAGGAGACAGTGGGTACCACGGTTAGGAATCTCCCCAAAAGTCCTCCCTCAGTTGGAGAGTTGAGAATCCTCCAGCTGTTAGACTTGTAGGGGTTTATTCCTCAAGGTCTAGACAGGATAGCAAGCATGAGAGAAAAGGTGGAGGAATTCTGGTATCCCCCCCCTGAAGTTTTTTTAAAGTACAACATTGATAGAGCTTCCAAAGGCAACCCAGGAGATGCTGGTTTTGGGGGAGTTCTGAGGGATAATACAGGTAGCATTATCTCCCTCTTCCATGGTCACTTAGGAAAAGCCACTAACAACATGGCAGAACTAATCGCATTGGAACAATGCTTAGAATTTTTGATACAGAGGAATTGCCAAAATGTCATAATAGAAGCGGATTCAGAGTTAGTCATAAACGATGCAAGGAGAATCAGTAATGGAACAGGGCCGGAAAAGGTCACAAAACACTGGAGGTTAACTAGAGTCCTTCAAAGAATTCAAGTGCATCTACAGGAACTTCGTACTCTTAGATTTATTCATGTGAGGAGAAAGGCCAACAAATTGGATGACATTCTAGCCAACCAAGGTGTTAGCAGCAAGGACAGAGAAATCTTAAGGAGGAGGAATACAATGGTGCATAGTAACGTGAAAAAACTCTGCCATAACCAGGCGGAGGAGGACAAAGAAGAGTACAGACGCAAAATGACAGATCCCAATTAGTAATGGTCAGCGGTCAGAGGGCTACACCAAGTGGGACAAAAAGGTGCACAATGACAGGTAAGACAAGGTTATAGGTAAAGTGGACCACGTTCAGGACAATTCTAAGTGACGGGCGTCAGAGCTACACAGAAAGCAGCATCAAAAACTTCCGCATCATCCTAATTTTTCAGTGATGGAAGTCAAAACTGCCTCTGGGCGGTTTTGTAGAGATCGCACCGCTCTCAGGTTAAAAGTGGTTTCAGATTTTTGGCAGCGATGCCATAGAAATCATGCCACGTGGTGGAGATCCTGGTACAAAAACCACTTTCCCCACGCCATAAAGGTCAATTACATCGGGCGTGCAATTTTCTGCTCTGCCATTCGATGGCACAAGGTAAATCAACGCTTAGGATCCATCGAGCAGTTTGGTAGGGCCCGAGGGTTTGTTGGGGTAGGCAGTTTCGTAGCAATCACACCGCTGTTTTGTTAAGAGTGGTTTTTTGTTTATTGGCAGCAATGCCATAGATATCTTAACATGTGGAGAAGGGCCCAATCCTTAAAGCACTCTCCCCGCGCCCTAAAGATCGACGACTTCGGGCGCGCGATTTCCTGCTCAGCCATCCAATCGCACTTGGTAATTCAACGCTCTGGATTCATCATGCAGTTTGGTGGGGCCGTGGGCTTGGTGGGGTTCGCGGTTTCTTCGAGCAGTTTTGGTGGTGTGATACTTCGGGGTTTCATCCATATGCGCGGGATTGTGTTTACCGTCAGATCGATTGGTGCTTTTGGATGGGGCCACGTGTCCTGGTGGGCTTTTCACCTGAGTTACTTGGATATTTGTTTGCTGGAGATCAGGCCTTTGTTTTGATTGGTTCAGCCAAAAGTATGTAATGAAAGTTTTTGATGTTTGTTGTAGCGGGGTGATGCTTTACTTCTGTTTCATGCCCTTTGTTTACCTGTCACCTCTTGGAGTTCAAGGTTCTTGTATATTCTGTAAATTTATTCTCGATATTATGAAATAGAAGGAACTACTCTTGCTTTAGCAAAAAAGAATTTACATATTATTAACAAAATTAATCATATATTTGTTAGATTTTCTTTGGCCACACATGACTGAAACTAGCCTAGATCCATCTTAACTCTAGATCTATCAAGCGCCAAGAGGGATAAAATCTCTCAAGAAGCAAAACTTTCCTCAAGTTTTACACTCAAAAAAGAGGTTTGCACTTCGAGAGATTTGATCCCTCTCATTGCTTGATAGATCCAAAGTTAAGATGGATCTAGACTGGTTTAATGGAAGCCAAGGTTAACAATATATAGAATTTTTTGAATACATACATGGAGGGAAATGGACACTTGGTCTTTCCTCAACAAAATTGACCAAATATACCAAGTGAAGCCAAATGGGGAACTATTAATTTTGCAATAGTAGCAAGTATTCATCTAGGAATATTAATTGAATGGATAGAAGACTTTGAGGTTCAAGAAAGGGTCTTATACGTGATAACATTAAAAAAAATTAGTATATATTTTCAACTTCTAGTTAATTTCGGGATAGTAAGTACATAAACTTACATACCATATCAGAATGTATAATAGTTAGTGGGATAATTCAATCTATTTAGGTTGTTTCTACTCAATTTGGCTTACCCTTCACTTGGTCTATTACTATTCACTTCTTGTCACCAAGTTTTCTAAATCCCTTTGATAATTCACTCACCCTCACACGTGCATAGCCTCAACAAAAAATTCAATTATTTAACTTTTTATTCATAGATTAATGTTAATTTTACCGTGGGTATTGATCCATAGTATTAGCTCATGATCAATCCATACTTTTACCGTATCAGAGATCCTTCGAAGCCCCCAACTCCAAGTGTTATACGAATCAACATCCATGACAGAGTGATATGACCTTTTCCAAATATCCATACCATATACCATTCAAATTCCTTACCTCCATGTGCTAGATGATTAAGAACACATGATCGTGGGTACTCACAACATCCTATTATCTATACCATATATTGATTTTCTTCTTTTTCTCCAAGTTATAGCACCCAATATTGTAGGCTATAAACTCGATTTTATATCCATATTACTTAGGTGTTCTTCGTTCACAGATATTTGGTATACATAATGATAAATGAAAAAAAATCCAACTTTCCAGCAATGGTTAAAAAATTTCTCATCACATTAGACTCCTCATACAAGACTATTCTCAGGTAGCCCAACATAGGGCCCACACTAGGCTAGCCATTAGATATGCTAACTATGGTGCAAATAATTGGTTTTTTAGAATTTTGGCCAAATAAAAAGTACACAGGAAAACCTCGGCAAGCAGGGTCTTGACACAAGTCCCGAGACCTCATGGATTTCCATGTTAATCCATGGTTGAACCTATCACAACCTACTATGTGTTATTTTTCTGAGTAATATTTGCCCCATCATACTTGCCAATAAATATTAGATATTGGCCATGACTTTTAATATAAGAATTGCACTCCAATGTGTTATAAAATGTAACTATGTTCAGACTTCAATAATGTACTTGATTCATTATGTAATGTACTTGTCAAAAGAATAACGAAAATAATTTTATTATTGAAATAATGAATTATTAAAGCATGGGTTTCATGCTTGGGTCATCATTATATTAGTTGAAGTCCCCATTTAGGACTCTTAGGATTAATATTGAGTTTATATATTAACTGTATATTCGAAGAGACCCTTATTGGGCTTTTGAACCATTTAAAAAGGTTTTGTATCAAGTCAAATATGAATTATGTACCCTCCATATCATGTTAGCCTAAGGGAGATCAAGTCGGCTTAAGGACCCCCATTTGACCCACAAGAATCCTATATATTGAAGGAGGTCAAAGTCATTTGAACCAACTCACTCTCAAGTAAGTTCGCTATCTCAAGAGGACTTGGAGAAGTGCGAAGTTTGTTTTCAGGAGAAGGAAATAAATGTGTATTTGGGGAAGTCTTTAGAGAAGAAGAATATTGAACTTTTGGTGCCTTTTTACCTCTGTTTTCTGGTTTGTGTTGGGAGATCGAAGTCTCCTAAGATTTTGTTATTGTCAGAAGCTGCATGTTGCCAAAAGTCGATGCCTAGTCGAAGTTGTTGGAAGGGGTCGAAGGTCTGGGAGGCTAACATGGTGTGGAGGGAAAGTCTGGTCTTGGTCTAGGGTAAAGGGTCTCAAATAATACTCTTGAAAGGAAGAATTATCTTGACTGGGTTTTCCACTCGAGGGGGGTTTTTCCTTTGTATGTGCCTATATATTGTGTCTCTTGTTTTGTGATCTTCATACACCTTTAATTTCTTGATGAAATATTAGATAATAAAGAAGTAAAAGAAGCCAACACACTCACAGGTAATTATCAAGAAAGGAGAATCAAACCCTAATATAATATCTTTAATTTTCCAACATGGTATCAAAGCTAGGGTCAAGAGAATTTGAAGATCACTTTGTTGGCATAGGTTCTTCCTCTATGGTGAACTACATAAGATTCGGTTACAACACTACTGCAAGATGGATTAGGAATGCCGTATATTACTTATTCCACAAAGTCAAGGCTCAAGGATTCTTGGTTGCCCTTACAGGATTTCTTACTAATGATAATGCATGGATAATTGATAGTGGGGCATCGAGACACATGACAGGTGAAAGAAAGAAACCTTACATGCTATCAACGAAATCATCCTCTTATGCGGTGGAATTGGGTGAAAACAAAAGCTATGTTATTAGAGGCCTCAAATCTACATCATTAAAGCTAGATAATGGTTCAAAGTTGCATCTCAACAACATTCTCTATGTTTCAGGTTTGAAAAAGACTTTACTTTAGATTTCTTTTTTAGAAGATAAATGTGAAAGAATTTCTTTTGTTGATGTAAAAGCATTGGTTTAGGGAAAGAACTCTAGTATGGAAAAAGCTAGGGTTATTGGCATTCGTGAAGGAAGCTTTCACTGGGTTATCACTCCATCTCCTCAATCTTTGGTTCATATGGAAATAAGTCCCATCGAACTATGGCATCGAAGGTATGGTCATCTTCATTATAGGGTAATCCATGCTCTTAGTCAATTGGTTCATGGTGTTCCTGATATGAGGTTGGATCATGAAGGTCTATGCAAGGGATGCTCTTTGGGGAAGCATAGAAGAAAGCCATTTCATAATAGTGAAACTAGGTCTAAACAAATATTAGACCTCATCCATTCTGATGTATGTGGGCCCATGTTTGACAAATCACTTGGAGGTCATCTCTACTATGTAACATTCATTCATGAACACTTGAGGAAGACATGGCTTTACCTACTCAAAATTAAAGACGAAGTATTTGATAATTTCAAGGAGTTCAGGGCTGAAGTGGAAATCCTAACTAAAAGGAAGATAAAGACTCTAAGGTATGACAATGTGGGGAAGACACTTCTAAAGAGTTAATTTCATATTATAAGGATGGAGGTATTAATAGGGATCTCATTGTTCCCTACTATCCCGAATAAAATGGATTGGCTGAAAGGAATAATAGGAAAATTGACGAAGGCATTTAAATAATGCTCCTTGATCAAGATCTACCAAATTTCTTATGGGGTGAAGCAATGATGATTTCGGTGTACATTCAAAATAAAATTCCTCATAAGAGGCTTGATAATACTGCACCTTATGATGTATGCACATGAAAGAAGCCAATTGTTGATCATCTTCATATATTTTGAATTCCAACATATATCCATGTTCCGATGGACAAGCGAAAGAGGTTGGAATTGACAAGCATAAAGGGAATATTCATTGGTTATAGTCTTTCCTCAAAAGCATATAGAATTTACATAAATGAAGGAAGACAGATTGAAGTAACAAGGGATGTCATATTCGATGAGGATCAAGCTTACAAGAAATCAAAGGATATTCCTATTGATTCTAATGATAAAGAAGTTGCCATATTTGAAGAAGAAGAGGTTCATCATGAGAACTCTACTGCAAATGATGAAGAAGAAGGACAAAGTGAACCTATTCAATTGGTGGTTATCCCAACCACAAGGAAGAGGCCAAATTGTTTGAAATCTACATTAGAATATGTTGAAGGACATGAAGCTGTGAAAGGGTCCTCCAAGGAAAGTAAGAAACCGAAAAAGTATTATGGTTATGCTGCATATATAACAAAGTTTATTGTAGTCGAACCATTTACAATCCAGGAAGTTGAGCATGAAGAGGTTTGGAAGAAATCTATTCAGGGATAATATCAATTCGTCAAAAAGAATGGGGTTTGGAAAATCATTCCTAGACCTAGTGAAAAATTGGTTGTCACATCAAAGTGGATCTATAAGATCAAATATGTTATTGCTGGAAGTATAAACAAGTACAAAGAAAGGTTCATCGCTAGGGGTTTCTCCCAAAAGGAAGGCAATGAATATGAAGAAACCTTTGCACCTACAACAAGATACACTACCATTACATTGTTGGTTTCATTGGCTGCTACAATGGAGTGGAATATCCATCAAATGGATGTTAAGACCACATTTATAAATGGAGGCATTGATGAGGAAGTGTACATTGAACAACCTGAAGGATTTGAAGAGAATAGAAGGGGCTCTCGTTTTTGCAGACTCAATAAGTCCCTATATGTCTTGAAACAAGAACCAAGCGCATGGTATGAAAGAATGGATTCATATCAACTCCGAATTGGGTTCATGAAGAGTATTGCTAACCTGAATCTATATATCAATGTCGTGAATAATGAGCCCATAATTATTCTACTATATGTGGATGATATATTCATTACTAGTGTAGAACAAAGAATTCAAGAATGCAAGAAGATGTTGGAAGATGAATTTGAGATGAAGGATCTAGTACTGATGCATTACTGCGAAGTCTAGAAGACTAGCAAAAATCTGGGGAGATAAATTTGGGGCAACGAAAGTACAACATCAATTTATTGCATAAATTTGGGATGATGGACTCTAACTCGACGACTAATCTTATGATCATCAACCTCAAAAAATTGAAGAGCTCCAAATCTAGTCTCGTGGATCCTACCTCATATCGACAGTTGGGGGGTACCCTTATGTATCCGGTAAATACTAGGCTAGATATATGTTTTGCAATGAAAATTCTTAGTCAGTTTCAGCTGGAGCCTCGTCATGATCACTGGATAGCTTCCAAACATATATTGAGGTATCTTCATGGAAGTATACATCACTTCCTAAAGTATGATAGTAAGGAAGTCAAGCTAATTGACTTCACAGACTCTGATTCTAGTGGCAGTGAGGGCGATGGAAGGAGAACTACTAGAGGATGCTTTAGTCTACGAGATGCTATGATATCATAGATGAGTAGGAATAAATATCTCATTGCATTGAGTAGTGTCGAGGAAGAATATGTGGCTTCATGTGAAGTACGGATAGGGGTTGTTTGGTTAAGGAATCTTCTAGCATATTTGTTTGAGAAGTTTTTAGGTCCTACTGTGATTAATTGTGACAATCAAAGTTATGTCAATATGTTTGGAGATCTCATGTTTCATTCAAGGATGAAACATATCAATAATAATTTCCACTTTATTAGGAACTTGGTGGAGGATGGGATCGTGAAGTTAGAGTATGTTTCGATAGATGAACATGTAGCAAACATTCTGACAAAGGCTCTTTCTAATAAGAAGTTCCAATATCTAAGGAATCTATTGGGTTTGGTAGATATTTGTGATTGTATTGATGATAAGAAAATGGAAGAGATTTTTTGAGGATATATGAGTGAAGCATTTCCTGGGAGACATTTGGCTGACACTCTGTGTTGATGTATGGAATCCCGAGATTGAAAAGGTGGTGTTGTTTATTGAGCTTTTTGTTGCACACACACCTTTATGTTTGGTTTGGTGGTTAGCAACTAAGCCTGATGGTACCTAGAGGGGTTGAAAGCTTGAGTCCACCTTAGTCCCTCTTGGATAGATTTCCCTGGTGAGGAATCTAGTTCATGGCATTGTAGTGCCTAGATTTCTGAGTGTCTGGTTCGATAGATGGCCCTGGTTAAGAATCTAGTCCATGTCATTATGATCCCTAAAAGTTCTTCATGTTTTCATATAGCTTGGGATCTCCATTCTATATGTACATTATGAATACCTCCCTAGTTAAGAGGGGGTGTTAAAAAATGTAACTATGTTCAGTATTCAATAATGTAATTAAGTCATTATGTAATGTAATTGTCAAAATAATATAGAAAATATTTTTTATTATTGTAAATTGACTTATTAAAGCACCAGTTTGGGTCATCATTATATTAGTCAAAGTCCCCATTGAGGATTCCTAGGATTAATATTGAGTTTATAGAGTCATTGTATATTTGAAGAGACCCTTCTTGGGCTTTCAAACCATGTAAAAAGGTTTTCTGTCAAGTCAAATATGAACTATGTACACTCCACATCATGTCGGCCTAAGGAACCCCAGTTCGACCCACAAGAAGCCTATATATTTAAGGAGGTTGAATTCATTTGAACCAATTACTATCAAGTAAGTTCGATATCTCAAGAGGAGATGGAGAAGTGTGAAGTCTATTGCCAGGAGAAGGAAATAAGTGTGAGTTTGGGAAAGTCTTTAGAGAAGAAGAAAATCAAACTTTTGGTCCCTCTCTCTCTATTTCATGGTTTGGGTTGGGAGATCAAAGTCTCCTAATATTTTTTTGTTGCCAAAAGTTGTTGCCTAGTCGAAGTTGCTTGAAGGGGTCGAATATCTGGAAGGCTGACATGGTGTGGAGGGAAAGTCTTCTCTTGGTCTAGGGTAAAGAGTCTGAAAAAATATTATTGAAAGGAAGAATTATCTTGACTGGGTTTTCCCCTCGATGGGGGTATTTCCTTAGCATGTGCCTATATCTTGTGTGTCTTGTTTTGTGATATTCATACATGTATAATTTCTTGATGAAAGATAAGATAATAAAGAAGTAAAAGAAGCAGACACACTCGCAAGTAATTATCAAGTAATGAGAATCAAACCCTAATATAATATCTTTGATTGTCCAACACAATGCCCCATGCCCTGGTACCCTAATGTAAGGCCCGCTAATGATACTTCACTTGCCAAGTCGGATGCTTCAAAAAATTAGATTATGCCTTATGTTTGAGTGTTGACATGTACCTACAATGTGTCACTTTCCAATCATCAAATGAGTTGGCCAATCATCAAATGAGTTGGCCAAATTAGCCAAAAATTAATCTAATGTGTCACTCCCCTATGCTACCACATCCTCGAATCTACCACCTATTTTTTCATATGGGGCGATGTCATAAAGCTTCCATATCACACTAGATACCAGATTAGGTGCATTCCCTACTTCAACTTCCATGCATGTGTGAGGCCAATATGGATCTATATCATTAGATTAAGGTGTGCTTAGTGATTGGATCCATCACATACACATATGCATTAGAACCACCACACACGTTGTGAGCATGATATTGATCTAGGACATTGATATATGGCAAGGGTTATTTTCATGGAAACACTATGTTTTGGTCTATGAAACTCTTATTCACATAGAAATCCCACATGATCATTGCATGAAAACACTTCCAACACCTTGCTTTGGCTTTTGCTCCACAATCTTAGTTGGCTCCCTACTCAAATTACCCTTATTTCCCATCTGTTGCACGACCTTGGCTTGGCTCCCCATAAGCTTGAAATCAATAACATTTCCTAACTTGACATCAATTACATATGTGCAACAATCTCCTCCTTTAGAATTGATGGAAACACCACTAGACATAATATAGTTATTGATGTATTTTCGTTGAACTATTCTTTTGTTTTCTTGTTTCGCCTTAAAAATGACTATTTGATCCTGATGCTAATTAAGGATTCTTGTTTGATCTCAATGCTCATAATGTATTCTTTTTTCTTCTCCTTCGACATAAATCGAAAAGGATGGAATCTAGCTACAAATGGCTACTTCTTCATTTTGGAATTGCTTCCCCTAAAATCACTCTTCTATAACTATTGTTAACATACACAAGATGTGCCCTCTATGTGCATGATTACTTTGATGAGTTGATGAAATCACTGCCAATCTCTTCACCATTTTTTCACTAATGTGTGATCTAAGCTTGTAATCTATGGACTATTGGTGTCCATTTGGCATATTGTTTGTTGAAGTATTCCATCTACAGATTAATGTTACCCATTTTAATAAAAAAAATTATTATTGAACTATACAATTTGTTGAATATTATTGTCCATTTGGAAAATTTGTTCAGACTATTCAAACTTTAAATTTGACAATCATCATCAATTCCCCACTTTGTCAACTGAAAAGAGAGATAACATCGATTTTGATGTGGGTTACCATTAAGGAAATCTTCATTATTTTTGGTGTATTTCAGTTTACCACTAGCCATATTCATTTGGTTTTGTAGTTTTATACTATCACTAATCATATTCACTTGATGTATGCCCTACCCCACATAAAGTGCAGACAAGTTTCATCATTGTGCTCCCACATTTGAGTTACAAGAAGTGACATTCTAATTTCATTGTTAACCATAAGAATTTTTTCCTCTAGATTGAATTTACAGTAATACTGATATAGATTATTTTGTTAAGGCCCTATGACCCCTTTGTTACATAACTAATAACCATTCCTGATAATTTTATTAGTTATGGTTAAGTTGGCATAATGGTACTTTACATCATCCCACTTTATCTCATATCTGTGATAAATTAGGTTCATCTCTATAAGCATCAAATCTTGTCATGTACATTGGATTCACTATAAATGAGGTTTGACCACCAAAGTGGACTATATTTATTCATTTTTTGTGATTTTCAAGAAATTTCGTTCTTAACATGTAGTATTAGATTTATGGTTCTAGGGTTTTCCCTCTTCAATTAATATATCTTGGAATTATTTGCATAACTTTCTATGAGAGAAGTTTCAAACAATGAAATTTTGAGGGATCTAAGGATAAATTTCAAGGAATAGGTGGTCAAAATTAGTGATATTGGAATTTTTGCTATAATTCTTCTTATATAATGTTTCAGAGGTATGTCATGGAAGATAGGTTTTTTATTGATCTTAAGATAAACTTTAAAAGAGTCATCTTGGAATTTTTAATATGCATTATTTTCGGTGAAGTGTCAATTACTAAAAGTTTGAAAACATCGAGATATCATGGTTAATTACATGTTGAATATTTTCCAAATTTTGACTCACTATATTTTATGATATATATCATGTGGAATTTAGTGTTTTTACTAGTTAATTTTTAGTGACTTAAAGAACATTTTCTAGGGTTAGAAAACATTTTTTTTAGAGACATGATCCAGTGTCTTTACATAAAATAGCAATATGTCATTTAATGAGCAAAATTATGGTAAGGAAAGGATACACACTGGAACTGCACATGGTTCCACATGGTTGGAAACTTCTATAACCCCTTTGATACCTTTTCAAGTGGTAACACATTTGATAGTACCTATATATGGCATATCACTATAATGTGAATTTGAATTAATGGGAATTATTGAAAATAATTTAATATTTACTTCATTCATTATGTCATCAAGCAATTGTACAACTAAAATTCACAAAAGAAGAAGAGAAAACAAAAATTAGGCCAAATGCTAGGGAAAACCCCACAAAGGGAAAACACATCAATCCTTTCCTTATAGATTATTCATCTATAAGAGAAATCCAAGTCAAGTTAACCAGTCATCCAAATGCCAATTAAACCCTCCAAACTTTGTCATGATCTATCCACAAGGTAGTCAATCAATATGCCACATCACAGAGACAGGTGCCATAGAAAGCTTTGTTCATTACAAGGAAATATGTCACAAGAACTTTCATCAATACAAAGAAATATATCCATAGGAACTTATTGAAAATACTTAGAAGGGGTAAATAAGCATGGAAAATTTTAAGGATGGAAATTTATTTTAATGTTTAGAAACCTTGGCAAATCTCACTAGTACATAATATGCAATTTGTAAAATGTTTGGAAATGTTTTTGTAAAAGTATACAAATTTCTAGAAATTTTATATAGTATCTATATAGAATTTTGGAAATTTTTAAGGTAAAACAATATTATACTATAAAATTTTGGTGAATATGTTTTAGAAAAAATGGAAATTAACGAATATTTTTTTGGAAAAAACATGGAAAATTAGCCCACTTGCAAATATTAGCCCCTAAAATTTTCCTTGTAAATAAGTGTTTCTTATCAATTACATGAGTGGTGTTGTCAATGATGCGAAAGATAGTTATTGAATTCTCATAATATTCATCATCATTTGGAAGCTGCAATGATCCTGAAGCTTTCGGGGATGAAGATCAAGGATATTGGGCTCATGACCTATATCATTGGATTCCCCCATCATGCAAATTCAAACGGTATGTGGGTTGTCACTAGAGGCCTCATCATTGGAGATATATGCATGGTCAAAAACTCCAAGCCCCTTAATTTTGGAAAAAATCCCAAAGGGAGATGAGGTGACATGACGTAATAGGGTGGCCTAAGGATGAAGAAATGTATCCTTTGTAAAAAGTCAAAAGAAAATTAAATTTAATTACATAAGGGTAAATTATTAAATTTTAAAGGCATGGCAAGTTGGTTTCATATGGAGATAAACATTCAAATATAAATTATTTTTTGCCCCATTTTTAAGGTTAATAAAGGATTTGTGCCTACAAAATTGTTAAACAATTTTATATTCAAAAATTTAACAATGTAAACTTTCAAACCAGAACTGTAAACTTAAAATGAGAATACTAGACAAAAAAAACCCAAAAAATATGAAAAACGTCCCAAAAATGAAAAGTATGTATTCCATAATGATGTTTTTTTAAGGGTAAATTTTCAACATTTTTTAAAAGTGGCAGTAAAAACCAATTTTTTATGCAAAAGGAATGAAAAAACACACTGAAAACCATTATGCAAAAGGAATGAAAAAACACACTGAAAGCCAAAAGTGTTGACGCTAGAATAACAATTTTTTTTGGGGGTGCAATTTCAACATGTTTTAGCAATGGCATCAAAGATAAAAACCTTAAAATTCCAACAATTTCATCCATGTCATTAAAGATTAATCTTAAAATTCCAACAATTCTCATCCATGTCATTAAAGATTAAATATTGCGACTCTAAAAAACTCTAAAATTCTAATTGTTTTCATGGATAGCATTAAATAGAATTCATATATTAAGGAATATATTTTCTAGGATTCATATATTATATAGAATTCATAGTTTTAATTATGTGATAGAAATTTTGATAGTTAAATTTCACATGAAAATTATAAATAATATTTAATGAATTAATTTTTTTTTTTTAATTAGATATTTATTTACTTATTAATATTTTAACTTTTTTCCGGATGTTATGGCAAATGGAAAGGACAGGGAGCCACATGCCACGCATGGGCTACCCCGTGTCGGCACCTTGCCCACCTGAAGAAGGCCGGCAGATGATTAATGAAGCCTTGCTGAGTGAAGGCATTTAATGGCAAGAGGGCAGAGTAGATGGATTTGCAGAACGGAGTTAATGTCCGCCTGCATCGAGGAATTGAGGCAGTATTATACAGGCAAGATGGATTGGGCAAGAAATTATTGCCTGAAGAGAGGTGGAAGCCGCGGAAATACAGAGGGCCGTGGCTGTGGCAGTTACCATCACCCGGAGGCTCGGATACCTGGTGCGATTGCCACTCAGGTCGTTGGTCAAGCAGACGCAGGCAATTGGCTCAAGTGCAACGCAAGTTATGGAAGAGGTTTAACCTGCAACCAAGGGGAGAATTGCAGAAAGAAGATTGGGTGCAAGAGAGAGTTCTGGAAAGCAACTGGTTCAGTTATCCATTCCAAACTCATTCACAAGTTTACAGAAGAAGAATTGGACTCACCATGGTCAAATTCCGAGAGCGACAGCCATGTAGGAGAGGTCCAGCAAGAGGTTCCTCCTCACGCGCCCCTGCAGCAGATGAGCATCATCACTGCTGCTGCTGCTATTGTCACAGGAGAGTCAGGGCCACCCCGCTCCCTATTAGGCAATTCTTGGAAGTGGGGAGTTCCAATGAAGGAAGACTGGAGCTTCCCTCCTTCGGTTCGGTGGTTTTCAACCTGCAAGGCTCTGAGAACTACCCAGGGCTCACTGCTCACATATCAGTCATGTTCACAGCAATTCCGGAAGGCAATGGGGAGGACACCCCTCAGAGCTTGTCGGAGAAGCAACCGGAAGGCAAGGGGAAGGAAATTGACAGAGGAGACAAAGAGGTGGCGGAACAAGGCTCAGCCATGGAGACTCCAGCGTCTGAAGCTGGGAGCAAGGAAGACAAAGACCCGCAAGACACCTTTCCTCCAGTGGGCCCACCCCCTCCAGGCGTCGACGAAGAGGTTTGGAGGAAGATATGGGAGGGACGACCAGAGGGTGATGGCTGGGCGTATATCGTTGAGGACAAAAGCCTTGCTGAAGAGGCAGAGGCCCAGCTCGCGGCTCTCCTTCCTTCGACAACTCAACTCCAGGACTAGCGTGGACGCGGGTATCTATCTCCTGTTATCACTTACTGTTTGCTGGCAGAGGATGCTTACATCCTCGCCATATGTTATCTTGTTCAGTCTCTGGTCTAGTTTTAATTTCAAATGGTCTAAGTTAATAGCTGAGTTTCTGAGTCAGTCCATTTTGGTTGTAAGCCCCTGCGTGGGCAAGAATGCGTTGGGTCTTCATTCTGATGCTCCTCAGGGAGTCTGATCTTTTCTGGAACTGTCTTGAAAAGTTGGTCCGGTGCTGCCCCTGCGAGGGAGCCTATGATGTTTTGGTGAAGCTACCCCTTCAAGGGAGCTTTCTGAATCATGGTCAAAGATCCCAGGGTGCTACTACAGGCCCTGGAAGACATGCTCTACTGTCTGTAATTTTCACTTGTACATATAATATATGAATTAGCTAGTTTTTTGCCGAGAAAAAAAAAAAATATTTTAACTTTTTTAATAATTTTATAAACGTAAATAACTTATTATTTTCAAACACATATATAATATTTTTATTTTCTAAATTATTTTAGAAAATAGAGTTATAAGAGTGGATATTGATCAATATTTTTTATAATTAATACTTATTGTCTAAATAATTAAAGATGTTTATTAAATATTGAATTAATAAATTTTATGAATGAAGTAGAAAAAAATATCAAATACTATTGAAAATATATTTATAATTTAATATGATATAAATGGAAATATTAAATTTGTTGGGGTAATTATAGTTTTTTTTTAAACAAGTAAAAGGTAGCAAATGTATATAGTTAGTTTAATTCCAAAGAAAACTTCCATAAATGTTATTAATTGGTTAGGGTATAAAGGCATTTAATTAGAAAACTCCTTTGTGGTTTCTTAGACTTTTTAATTTGAATTTCTCATTCTTATAGTACATGTGATTTTTCTTGTTAATGTTTATTAAATTAGGAATTAATAAATTTTATGAATGAAATATGCAAATATATTAGATACTATTTAAAATATATTCATAATTAAATATGATATAAATGGAACTTTTGTAGTTATTTTGATACTTACAATTAAGGAAAGAAAGAAAAGTTAGTAAATGTATGGAGCATCTAATTTAATTCCAGTGAAGACTTCCATAAATGTTATGCAATTGTTAGGAACCATTACCACTAATATTTTTGAAATTTCAGTGGTGGTGTATCATGGTAGTGAAAGTGCAACAAAAATAATGATAAATCATATAAAACCATGGCTAAACATTCTAATAAATTCAAGATTTTTAGTTTTCCATTTGTCAAACAATTTCCACCAAGAATGTAAAATTGATTTGTTGAAGTTGTTGTTTTAACTCTAATTGTAAATCTTACAACATTCGACGTATGCAAATCCATGAATCACAAATGATTCTTCCTACATTTGAAGCAAAATTTTGGTGTTCCTTTCTATTATTTTGAATATCCCAAAAATATCATATTTGTAGAATATCCCTTTCTATTATTTTGAATATCCCAAAAATGTCATATTTGTAGAAATAGTAGTTGTCTAAGGATTGTCCATCATTATTTGATATCTCTTTTCACAATATACTCCTAAAGTGCCATTAAAAAATACTAATTCAAATATTCATGGATTTGGTAACATAATTTGTATGCAACACTCTTTTTTCATGTTTCAAGGACACATAAGTTGGTGGTCCATTATTTGACCAACGTAGCAGCACACATGAAGGAAAATTCTATATATATAAAATAGGGGAGGCACCTATCCTAGTGCCTCTCCCTTGAAATTAATGATTAATTAGTGTTCCACTATAATGATTCACAAATTGATTTACGTGCATAGGAGGAAAGATAAGAAGTTAAATCTACTGAACCATAAGCATTTTGGCCTATTTCACCAAAATTTGATAGTAAAAATTTGGGTGAAATGGCAATTTCTTGTTGTTTAAGGTGAATTTTTGAATGTCTAAATATATTTAATGCATTAAAAGATCGAGAGGGTACTCAAACTATATATATTACACAACTCAAACTTGTGATTCTAAAAATATACACTCCATTTAGGAAAAATTGACCATGAAAAATTCATGGAAAGGGGTCACACCATTTATTAGAGTGCACCCTTAAATTTTTGGGCTATTCATTCTAATGTTCATATCTCATGGTCACGACGATGGAGGAGTTTTTGAGGTAGTGGATATGAGGTATCCCAATTTAGTGTGAGATTCTTTATTCATTATTGTTCCTTTCTTTTCTCTTTCAAGTCTTTATATCGTTACACTAGTTCATGTTTGGGTGAACCTAGACATCAAAAAATCGATTGAATTTGATCAAGAATATGAAGGGGAACTTGTATCAATATTTTTCAATGGATAGATGTGGAAACCAATAATGTGTTATGTACAAGCCGGTAGAGACTACATAGCACATGTAGGTGATAATATAAGAAGAGTCTTGTAGAACACTAATGAGATGTGACCATAGTGACCCAACATTGGAGTAACTAGCATGAAATGTGTGAGAACAACCTACAATTGCGAGAAAAAGAATAGACAACAAAGTTGAGATGGTGGTCCAAATTTGATATTTGACAAAAGTCAGGAAGAGCATAAAAATTCATATGTGGCCATAGAAAGTGAAGTACGTGAGAATGGTAGAGTAATTTGATTTAATGGAACCCAAGGTTGACAATATATATAATTTTTTGAGCACATACATGGAGGGAAATGGACACGTGGTCTTTCCTCAACAAAATTGACCGAATGTACCGAGGGAAGCCAAATAGGGAACTATTGTGTTTTTAATAGTGGCAAGTATTCATCTAGGAATATTGATTGAATGGATAGAAGACTTTGAGGTTCAAGAAAGGGTCTTATATGGGATAAAATTAAAAAAATAGAATATATTTTCAACTTCTAGTTAATTTCGGGATGGTAAGTACATAAAATTACATACCATATTAGAATGTATAATAGTTAGTGGGATAGTTCAATCTATTTAGGTTGTTTCTACTCAATTTAGGTTAGCCTAGCATATGCTAGCCTACTCTAACATAGCCTTCTCTAGAAAACCTACTCTAGCCTAGCCTAGCCTAAATTTCCCAACTCTAGCCTAATAAGCATATTTAAGATTCAATACCATAGAAAAATTTTGGAAGCTCATATCATTGAAAGATGGAATAAGCTGAAGAAAAGGGACAAGGAAAGAGGGAGTAACAATTCTCTCATATGAGTAAGATAGTATCCCTCACAAAAGGGTCCTATCTTAAGCTCCTAAATCTTGTGTTATAGATATTATCATGATAATAAGATGCATCATGGCATCATGGAAGCATTAGGAACAAGAGCTCATGACATCACCATGGGAATCATGAAGGACAAAATCCATGGCAATCAAACTTGAAGGATATATCTCTTGGGAACCTCATTGGACATTGCAGGAAAGGATAAAGACATCCAGGACAAGGCTCATCATACATCAAGAAGGAAACATTTTCTAGATGGGGATATACAAGATCCTCAAGGTTCTTCGATGGAATCCTCATAGGAGGGTTCACTAATCTATAGAAGAAGCAAGTGTTTCATCAAAAACTCCAACTTATGGAATTCATGGGATGATGATATGATGGCATGAGAAATGACGCAGATCAAGGGATTAAAAATATTTTCAATCAAGGAAGTTGCTCGAAGAAGCCTAGATGACCTAAAGGTAAAATTAGGTATGTATGCTTGTGTTTAATATTACAATGTCATGTTATATGGTTGCATGTAACATGGATCATTACTTCTATCTTGAGAAGAATGATCATGAGAAAAAAGGATCTCATCCTCTAAAAGGATGCAGGAAGGCATAAAGTCACACTAAGATGAAGTCAACATAATATGTCCTCATATGAAGTATGAGGTGGTTGACTATAGTTAAGAAACTCTAATTAAAAGATTCTAGAATGGAATCAGTAAGGAAGGAAGAGATCGTGAGATATGCAACCATGATGAAGGCAATCAACATCCAATAGACCAACAAGATTTGACTAGGAAATCCCCTGGAAGGATATGAAGACTCTGATGAGAGTCTGAAAAAGAAGGAGACCCTTGACAATGGATAACTTTGGGAGATGTGTCAACATGTATGCAGGATGTTGATACCCACAGGAAGATGTCAAGATGAAGAGTCATCCTGTAAGGTAATATTTGATTTAATGTTATGCTTTAATTTCATGAATAATATCTGGATGAGTTCATGCGAGGCTACTGGAACAAGAGTTGTAAGTACAAGTACAACTAGCATTCATCTGGTGGATGGAAATCCTTGAAACAAACAATGATGACAAAGTAGTCATATGACGAAGGTTCCAGATATGTATCAGGAAGGACACTTTCCATGAAGAAAGGAATGGTGTGACGAACGAAGAAGGAAAGTGATGGATGGCCTATGCCCTACAAGAAAGAAGCTCAACTGAATTTTGTGACATCAAGGGGAGAAGTTGATAAAGAAACTAAAGGACCCATGAAGAAGAAGATGTTGATGAAAAATAGAATCCTTTGGTAAGAGGGAGTTCTGATAAGTCCTTGATCAAGAGGGAGTTTGAATTAAGATTACCCCTGATTACAAAGGAGTGAAAATTATGTTTTTCCATATCATGTGTCATGCACTAGACCATGACTAACAACCGTAAGTCTAGATGAAGGCCATGAATGGAAATGTAGATACATGGTAGAAAAACATTGTTATCTTCACTTGGGAAGAAAGAATGGGAGGATTGGATAATCATCTCGCATTCAAGACTCTTTGAGGATGTGTAGGGCATCCAAGACAAGAGTAGATAGGAGGACCAATATTCTTTGAGGGTTGGAAACCCAAGATAAGAATAGTACTAGAAGGTCATACTCAGTGAACACCCAGGTGGGTATGTACCTTGAGAGACAATGATGAAGGTGTCTATAAATTATTGGTCTCACCAACATTGTAGCTCATGGTCTCATGGAGAGATGGAGCTCTTAGTCAAGGACCTGTACTATGACAATGCTGATTGATATGATGCTATACAAATGGGATTACCAGTCTGATTCTTCTTATGAGAAATTCTTCAAATTGAGAATGACCAAGTACCATTGGAAATACCTCCCTAGTTAAGAGGGATTGTTGAACAAAAGGGTAACTAGGTTCAGTATCTTTCAATGTAATTTTGACCTTTGTACTTGTCAAGAAAAATAATTATTATTTTTATAAATTATATGAACGAGTTTCTAGCTTATTCTATAGGTCTAGGAAACTCAAAGAGTCAAAATTATATTGAAGAACTCTTGAGCATTTATGTAATAAACATGATTCAACCTAGTGTCAAGAAATCCTCCAAGACAAGCACCATCCTTCAAAGAAGAAGCCTGCAAACCAAACGATGAAGAGATCAGTTAAGTCGGACTCAGAATATGTTTATATGATGCGTCGGCTCATATTTGGAGACACAACAATTCAAGGTGACACATCGACCTATTTACAGAGACACAAACATTATAAATACCTTACTGGGGTCACCACAAAAACTAAGGAATTCAAACAAGCCTTTGTAACTGTGGAAGAGAATAGAACCTCGAAATACTCTGAAATCATGATGATAATCACAAAGACATCCTCACATTCTTATCTGAAACCTCGATCAATTAAAGTGACACAGATTTCAGATGGAGACACAGTCATTCAAGTTTTCAATGAAGAAGGATACATGTAGTTTCTCAGATGACACAGTGGCTCAGAATCTTAGGTGAGTACAACGGTTAAGTGTTTCTCGGGTGATCACTATCTCGAAGTACAATACAGTATCAAAGCAGCACTACAGTATCTTGGTGCAAGGAGTGCATAATCATTGAAGAAACAACTGTATCTCCATACAAGAAGTGCACGAGCATAGTCTTGATGAAGATAACATGACACTTTGTCTCGACATTTGGAAAATGATAATCATGATCTTAATGAAGACATTGTATCAAGTAATGGAGATCTCAGTGGTATGACTAAGACCTTGGTGAATGTTAGATCTCAATAGTGCAACAATAATGATGATATCATTAGTGACAAGGAAGAAGAATGGTGTTTTGTTCTTGGAGTGGAAGAGAGGGTCAAGTATTAAGGTCTTGGTGTTCATCAATTGGAATCCCTATAAGAAGAATTGCATGCAGGTTTTCCTCTCCAAGAGGGAGAGGCCTTGGCCCTGGCAGAATGCCAACTTCTTGAGTTCTCGTCCCTTTGTTTTGATAGCAGTTTGATGAAGTAAACACACACACTAATAATAAGAAGAAGATCAAGCTAAGACAAATTGAAAAAAGAACTTCACAAATTGTTATCAAGTCTAGAAAAATCTTACGAATGTTATTTGCCCTAGATCCTTCAACAAACCCTTACTTTTTGAAGACACCATTTCATCCCTCTCTTTTGCTAATAGCTAGATCCAAGGAAAGTATTTAAGAATTTGGAAACTGAGCCTTTATACCGAATGGGACTCCTACACCAAACGATGTGAGGTCTAATTGGGACTTCATACCAGGTGGTGGGCCCCAGTATTGCAGCAATAATGCTGCAACTCCTGGAACTCCATTCTTTAATTTTATCAACCCGGTAGTTCGTAACAAACTTGGAAGCGACAGTGCTGTATGCACAAGTACCAGCTCTTGCCACAGCTGTCACTTGGTCAGCTGGCACAAGTCTGCTATGGGCTCAAGCAGACTTCTATGAGATCTGAGAAGAATATTTTTAACCGATGGATGGAAGCTAACTCGAAGGAAGCTAATTTTCTTGCGGAAAGAAACTGAAAAGCTGAAAGAAAAAGCAAACCCCAGCAAACCCTAATTTTACCAGCTAGCCCTACTGATGCAAGAAAGAGGATGCAAGCTACTGAAAGAGATGTCATTGACTTCTAGGAAGGTAAAATGCATGTGTCTAAGCTACTTCTACAGTAACATCTAAAAAAACATCTTTTTGTATTTTTGAATAAGTTGCCAGAATTATCATGCATGCGATTTGACTGTTTTTTACTGTGCAGAGGTGGATTTGCGAGAGGAAATTCTTGGAGGAGGTCGGGAAGGTTTAGAGAGGGCCTAAGGGGTCCCTAACATCCTTCCAAAGAGTTTCACAAAGTTTGGCTATCAAGAAACCTCATTCGTGAGCTTCTACAGGAAGTCTATAGGGGTTCTACAGGATGTTCTAGAATTTCTATAGGATGCCTGTAATTTTTCTACAAGATGTTCAGAAATGGGATTTTGGAGGATGGATGGAGGAAGAAAGATGAAGGAGTGGGTATGGAGGTGAGATAAGGGTGTGAGGAGGTCCAGGACTTGGGGAATGGAGCTGAGAAGTGGCGAGGATGGTTAGATTTGTTCAAGGAGAGGTAGAGCAATGTTGCACAACAATATGTGAATTTAGGGCAGAGTGAGCAAATGGCAAACATAAGGCAAGGATTCTAAGTAGAGGATGAAGCAGGTGGGATTGATGGAGAATGGGCAGATAAAGAAGGATAACAGGTGCTCTGCAAGTTGTTTTTCAAACGAAACAAACAAGGATTTGGAAAATCAAAGACCTAGTTACGTTAGTCTATTCTGACCTAGATAACAGCAAAGAAATGGAACAAAACTTTATTTGTACTGAAATCAGATGAAATAACTATGCAACGAAGCAATCAAGAATCTGAACATGTAACCAACTTCTACAAATAAGAATCAAATACTAATGATTGCATGGTGAAGCAAAGACAATGTTTTTGTGGGCAGCAAGGTCACCTTGATCCCAGCTCCTGATCCCACTGAGGAAGAGGTGAAATCAGAGGTGCTTGATGGCCGTTTTCTAAAGATCTTCCCTGTTATTAACCTATCAACTCAATCTGAACATGAAAATCCTTTTTAATCATCAAAAGTAACCTAAACAACAAAACAAGATTTAAATCTAAATAGCAGATTTTATTCTAAGAATGCAGCAAGAACACATAAAGGTAAGCAAAGGAGGTACTGGGCACTTGAGATGGGCCCAACCCCAAGGGCTACAGCCTCCTAAGAGAGATGTAGAGTTGGTGCAAAGCTGGATTCATCTTTATTGATCAAAAGAATAGTGACATTCCAAAAATTGTCCACAAGAATAACTTGAAAATGTGCTGAAATGCAGAGCTAACCTATTGCCTAAAAAATGTCTAAAATCGAACTACAAACTAGCTAAATTTTGCCTACAAAGTGACTAACTGAAATGAGGCCCTAAGCCCTCTTATTTATACAAATTGAGGACCCAAATAGCCCTCCTAAACTTTAGGAACTCGGCTGCCAAAACTTGTAGTTAACAACACTTTTACTAGCACTTGCTCGGCTGCCCTTGTGATAATTGATTTGGTGGCCCTTGAACTCCGAGCTGATGGTGGAGAATTCAAGGCAAGGGCCCATAAATGAAGGGGACACCTTCCTACAAATCCTCTCCCTTGTTCTTCCACGAATTTGACTGCCAAGTGCTCATTAAAACCTTTGATTTTGTCTCAAAATTGACTAAAAATCTGCACAAAGCACCCATTAGACTTGTTGGCATAATGACTAACCCAATTCACTCTATTAGAATAAATATAATAAAAAAACATGCAATAAACTAATGAGAATGGTGGATTAAGTTGAATTAGGAGGTTGAATGAGCCCATATAATTATCCATTTTTGGGGCTCATCATCACCCCCTACTAAAGGTGTTGCTCACCCTCTGAGCAACTAATCTATCTCCTCATCTTTGATGGCCCTGGTGGCCTCCCTGTCATGCCAATATTTTGAAGTGATGTCCTCTTCTCGGTCATGAAACCATGCTTTTCTCTCTGCTTCTTCCCACTTCCTGTGCTCCTTTTCTTGTAGTAGTTTTGTTAGCACCTCAACCTCAGCCTGCCGCTTGTCCTCTCTTTACTGTTCATCATATGTTTCCTTGTCTTTCCTTCTTCCTGTGATTGTTTGGCCGCCTTTCCTCCAATTGTTCGGTCTCTCTTAGCTTAGCTAGCGTTTCCTGTAGAACAGTCTCAGCATCCTGTAGAGAGGCTGTTGTGTCCAACATTTTCATTCTTTCTCTCCAGGTGGATGTCTTCGGGCTTCCCCGTTCATAGGTGATGGATGCCTTTGAGGGAGACTTTTCCTTTTGTGTAGCTGGGGTGTCTACAATTGTAATTGGCTCTTTTGACTGTGGTTGGGGTCTGCCAGTTTTTATCCGCATGCTCCTTCTTGCCTTAAAATACATGGAAGGCTCCCTCTTTCGCTGCCCTTTTTGCTTTGGAGATGTGCTAAGGGTAGCCAGCATAGCTGCTGCCTCCCTGGCTAAAATCTCAGGCGATTTCTCCTTTTTGTTCCTCTGTTTCCATACTTCCTGTAGAAAGTCCTGTGTCGACTGTTTTCTGTCTTCCTGTAGAAACTGTCTTCTGGCTTTCTGTAGAACCTGTCTTCACTGTTTCGGTCTGCTTGGTTGGGGGTGTCTTGCCTTTTAATTGTGGTGTGGTTGCCTTGGTTGTGCCCTCACTTGTTTGAACTTTTGCAGTCCTCACCTGCATCAAATTTTCATATGGCACCTTACTCTGTTTTAACAATTATGTTCATGCCTGCAAAAGACCCTGACCAAGTTTGTTCTTCGGTTCTCTTTTCCAGAAAACCTCCTTAATACCTGCAAAAGTCCATGTCCAAGTTTGTTCTTTTGTTCTTTTCTTTTTTTGGTAGAAAGAGATCTCAAGGACATTAAAAATTCTTCAGCTATCTGGTTATGAGAGGAAGAGTTTTGCTTCTACAGCCAGAGGACAGAGACTAAGTTTTCTTCTCAGGACACATTCGAATATGAAAATTTTAAAATTTTCATCCACAGGCTGGCTCTCACAGTTGCATATGCCTTCCTTATAATAGAATTTTAGATCGGAAACGTGGAGAGGAATTTTGATGTAGAAAAACTGAGAAATTCCGTGCAACACACAATCACACTGCTATTTTTGACTTACAGGCAGACTTGTCTCTAATTCTCCTACTCCAGACAGTTCAATTCACCACCATTCAAAATATATCATGCATGGAAGAGTGTTTTCGAGGCTACCTATCTCGGAACTCCAAATTTGACAAAGGAAAGCTCAGGTTTCTCTGTTCCAGAAGGTTGTGCCGTACTTCCTGTAGAAGACCCCCCCCCCCGTTTCCTGTAGAACGCCCTTGCGCCTCTGAGTGAGCCCGATACATTGGAGAATTTTGAACCAGGCTGAAAAGCTCAGTGGAGGACGATAGGTTAATCACTTGGTGCATACTTCAGTTGAGATGTTGCAAGTGCAAATGAACAACAGTTTGTGAGTTTCAGTTGAGCATTTTTTAATTGCTCCGTGATTAGTGGTGAGGTGGCAAAAATGTACGCTGGCCCATGCAGACGGCAGTGCTGTCACGAAACATCATGTTTCCTACCTGTGATCACTCCCATCAATTATGTTAAAGGCTAAACAGTCACCACTACCTGTTTCCAGATTTCCTCCTAAGATGGCTGAGCACACGTGTCGCTTTGACCCACCAAGCGTTGTTTGAACTGGATGACGGTAGCCAGTTAGCTAGCCACCGATTTTTTTAATCCCAACCATCTCATTGCTCATGCAGTTTTCAAATTACATTCATGCAATCAGAGGAATGAGTTTTAGTCACGTACCTGGAAGTCGAATGTGGTTGTTGTGATGTGTTGTGGCCTTTCATTTGCTGCATGCAATGCTTTCTGTGGTTGCATGATGGTTTGGTTGCTGATTCATGGTTATTTTCCTTGTGCAGGTGTCCTCCGGTCGGATCCACGCTACAGGAATTTGTTTCCACGTTCAGATCTGCACCCTCAAGCTGCTGATGTTGAATTTCCACAAGACAGAAAATCGTTTTCGCCGTTGCTCCCGAACGATAGACCGGATCGATCTGAAACTTTTTGAGCATGTTCCTATCGTCATTATGCACCTCCCATAGAAAAATTGCGATCAATGGATGCACAGATTTCGAGAAAAAATGAAAATGGATTAATATTACAGAGATCAATTTCTCGGAAACCGTGCATCGGAATCGGCTGAAACTGCTTGGGTAGGCTACTATCACCCATGTGCATCTCCCCATGAAATAGGTTTTGAAACGGATGCACAAATATGGAGAAAATGAAAAAATGGCTGAAGGTGATGGAGGCTGATTTCTTGGAAACCGTGCACCGGAATTGGCTGAAATTGCTCAGGCATGTTGCCATCGTCCCTATACAACTCCCCCTGTAACAGTTTTTCAAATGGATGCATGGTTTTCAAGCTAGGGAAAAAACAAATTCTGTTCTATGTATTTTTTCTTCAAAGCATTCTGCAAGTTTTTGCATGGTAAAAAAAAAATTGAGCTTGGGCTGTGATGCAGGCATGGAGATGATGGAGGAGGAGTTTGAAGATTGCAGGAGGCCTTTTGAACCCTTGAGGAAGCTATCATGTTCGCCAAACTACCTTTTTGAAATCCATTTCTAGCTTCCTGTAGAAATCCTGTAATTTCTACAGGAACTTCCTGTAGAACACACAGTTTTGAGGAGAGAAGCACAATGAGATAGAAAAAATGATGGAGAAGGGTGAGGGATGGAAAAATGGATGCTTGCAGGCCTCATGGACATATTCCTAGCCTTCTGGTCCTCTTCGGAGATCGATTTTTTCTTGTTTGTAGGCTTCCTGTAGAGGACACATAACTTCCTGTAGAAAACACAAAACTTCCTGTAGAAGGCACAAAACTTCCTCTGTCTTTGTTTTGAGCGATCCTCCTGACCTGCAATGTCCTTGCTATAGCCTGCAATTATTCAATGGAAATTAGGTTTATTTTTATTTTTCTTTTTCTCTTTTTTTGAAAAACAACTAGGGCGCCTCATGGAGGTTTTCACCATAATTGCCTGCCCTGGGCACCTCCAAGGGAGGTTTTCACCCAGGGATCTTATTCCCTTTTTATTTTCTCTTCTTTCCAACCCATTGACTACCTCATGGAGGTTTTCAATCAATGAGCCAACCTAAGGCGCCTCCGAGGATGTTTTCACCTTAGATTTTTATTTTCTTCTTATTTTCATTTTTTCTCTTTTTTTTTTCTACCCTACCCTACTTGAAAAACAAAACCATTTTCAAGTGTAAGAATACTTCCAATGGAGCCATGTGCACATTGAGATTAGAGACAAAATGATGCGGAGGCTTGAAATGCATGCTTTGACAGCTATCCGGATTTCAGAGACCAAATGATCTGACTTTGAAGGGATCAAACATAGCTGAGGGAGAGAGTACCGCTGCAACTTAGTAACCGTCTGAAACCATATCTCAATATAGCTCTGATATCCTTTGTCCTTTTGCTGATGTGGATCATGTTTCATGTCACCTTCTACCATGAATTTCTCATCTTCCTCTTTTTGCTGATCTTTCTCTTGAATACATGGAAGATTTGATGGTAACCATGAGGGAACTCTCTCGATCTCCAATTTTGATGCCTTCTCTTCATCAAGTGCAACCCATGGTTCTTTGATCTTTTCTTTTGAATCTTCTTTTGCTGGATGTGGTCCTTCAATGCCTTCAAGATAATCTCTTTTTTGCAATACTCTTCCTGAGCTATGGTGGAGATCATTGAGCTCAAGAGGAGTCATTTGGACATGTTGTGCCTCAGCTTTGCAATTGGGTTGAGCTATTCCAATGTGCGGGTTTGGAAATGGTGGTATGGGTAGTTGAGTGGGGGTGTATATTCGAGATGGATGTGGATGGGGTTGTGGTTGGGCAGGTGGTGGAGGCAAAGGAGCGGGATGAGAGTTGTATTGGGGCCTCCACCCCTGATGAGGTGCATTCCACTGGCGTTGTGGCTGAGCATAAGAGTGAAATGAATGAGCAACTAGAGAAGCATGGTATTGAGGAGGATACGACCAAGGAGGGGGTGTGGACTGGGAAGGATGAGCAGGGGGACCCCAAGAAGGCATGTAAGTGGCTTGATAGGGGTTGTAATAGGTCTGGGATGTCCCTTGCATTCCTTGCTGGTAAGGTATGGGTCCATTTGGCCTCCTTTGGTTCATATGATAGAGTGATTCAATGACTCCTTTAGCTCTCTGATATGCAGTTTTAAGTCCAGGCAAGGAAGGGCACTGATTTGTAGGATGGTATTCTTCACAGACGAAACACACTTCTAGGGAGTGTATTGGACATTCGTTCCTAGGATGCTTTCTAGTGCACCTGGGACAAAAGATGGCCAAAGCCCTCTCGGCTTCCTCTTGCTTCCTTTGGATCCGCAGGGTATCCAATTGCATGGCAAGAAACTGCCTCATATCACTCTTGAAATCTTCCATCTGATTTTCAAATTCGTTTTTGGACAAGGTACTGCTCCCAACATTTCTGCTTGTAGCCATTTGCTCCAGAGGAATGTTTTCTTCTTCTTCTCCCCTAGAGATTCTTCAAATATGTCTTGTTGTCCACCTAAGGGTTCTTTAATCACAGCCATCGAAGAAGAGAGAAGGTTGGCTGTGTGAAGCAGTGGGGGTGTTGTGCAATCATTTTTCTGAATTATCTCTACTCCTACAAGGCATGAAAGGAAATATTTTTGGTTGATTTTTGCTCTTTTTTCTGCTTGTACCTACAAAACTAAAATAGATTGAACTGCAACTAACTATCTTGCTGAAATGAAAATGCGGAATTGAAATGGAAGCAGGAAATGACTAATCTATTTTGCTCAAATGAAATTGCAGGAAAGAAATGCTACGCTACGCTTGCGGAATTGAAATACTAATCTACGCTTGCAGAAATGAAATTGCGGAATTGAAATGCTAATCTATGAAAGCGGGAAATGCTAATCTACTTTTGCAGAAATGAAATTGCATAATCGAAATGAAATAAACTACTTAGCAGAAGGTTGTAGTAGAAAATAGAAGAAAAGCAGCAATCACAAATACTCTGACGCGTCCCCGGCAATGGTGCCAAAAAGATGGTGGGCCCCAGTATTGCAGCAATAATGCTGCAACTCCTGGAACTCCCTTCTTTAATTTTATCAACCCGGTAGTTCGTAACAAACTTGGAAGCGACAGTGCTGTATGCACAAGTACTAGCTCTTGCCGCAGCTGTCATTTGATCAGCTGGCACAAGTCCGCTAAGGGCTCAAGCCAACTTCTATGAGCTCTGAGAAGAATATTTTTAACCGATGGATGGAAGCTAACTTGAAGGAAGCTAATCTGCTTGCGGAAAGAAACTGAAAAGCTGAAAGAAAATGCAAACCCCAGCAAACCCTAATTTTACCAGCTAGCCCTACTGATGCAAGAAAGAGGATGCAAGCTACTGAAAGAGATTCCATTGACTTCTAGGAAGGTAAAATGCATGTGTCTAAGCTACTTCTACAGTAACATCTAAAAAAACATATTTTTTTATTTTTGAATAAGTTGCCAGAATTATCATGCATGCGATTTGGTTGTTTTTTATTGTGCAGAGGTGGATTGGCGAGAGGAAATGCTTGGAGGAGGTCAGGAAGGTTTAGAGAGGGCCTAAGGGGTCCCTAACACCCTTCCAGAGAGTTTCACAGAGTTTGGCTATCAAGAAACCTCATTCGTGAGCTTCTACAGGAAGTCTGCAGGGGTTCTATAAGATGTTCTGGAATTTCTACAGGATGTCTGTAATTTTTCTACAGGATGTTCAGAAATGGGATTTTGGAGGATAGATGGAGGAAGAAAGATGAAGGAGTGGGTATGGAGGTGAGATAAGGGTGTGAGGAGGTCCAGGACTTGGGGAATGGAGCTGAGAAGTGGCGAGGATGGTTTGATTTTTTCAAGGAGAGGTAGAGCAATGTTGCACAACAATATGGGAATTTAGGGCAGAGTGAGCAAATGGCAAACGTAAGGCAAGGATTCTAAGTAGAGGATGAAGCAGGTGGGATTGATGGAGAATGGGCAGATAAAGAAGGATAACAGGTGCTCTGCAAGTTGTTTTTCAATTGAAACAAACAATGATTTGGAAAATCAAAGACCTAGTTACGTTAGTCTATTCTGACCTAGATAACAGCAAAGAAATGGAACAAAAGTTTATTTGTAGTGAAATCAGATGAAATAACTATGCAATGAAGCAATAAATAATCTAAACATGTAACCAACTTCTAAAAATAATAATCGAACACTAATGATTGCATGGTGAAGAAAAGACAGTGTTTTTGTTGGCAGCAAGGTCACCTTGATCCCAGCTCCTGATCCCACTGAGGGAGAGGTGAAATGAGAGGTGTTTGATGGCCTTTTTCTGAAGATCTTCCCTGTTATTAACCTATCAACTCAAACTGAACATGATAATCCTTTTTGATCATCAAAAGTAACCTAAACAACAAAACAAGATTTAAATCTAAATAGCAGATTTTATTCTAAGGATACATCAAGAACACATAAAGGTAAACAAAGGAGGTACTGGGCACTTGAGATGGGCCCAACCCCAAGAGCTACAGCTTCCTAAGAGAGATTTATAGCTAGTGCAAAGTTGAATTCATCTTTATTGATCAAAAGAATAGTTACATTCCAAAAACTGTCCACAAGGAAAACTTGAAAATGTGCTGAAATGCAGAGCTATTGCCTAAAAAATGACTAAAATCGAACTACAAACTAGCTAACTTGTGCCTACAAAGTGACTAACTGAAATGAGGCCCTAAGCCCTCTTATTTATACAAATTGAGGACCCCAACAACCCTCCTAAACTTTAGGAACTCGGCTGCCAAAACTTGTAGTTAACAACACTTTTACTAGCACTTGCTCGGCTGCCCTTGTGATAATTGATTTGGTGGCCCTTGAACTCCGAGCTGATGGTGGAGAATTCGAGGCAAGGGCCCATAAATGAAGGGGACACCTTCCTACAAATCCTCTCCCTTGTTCTTCCACGAATTTGGCTGCCAAGTGCTCATTAAAACCTTTGATTTTGTCTCAAAATTGACTAAAAATCTGCACAAAGCACCCATTAGACTTGTTGGCATACTGACTAACCCAATTCACTCTATTAGCATAAATATAATAAAAAACATGCAATAAACTAATGAGAATGGTGGATTAAGTCAAATTAGGAGGTTGAATGAGCCCATATAATTATCCATTTTTGGGGCTCATCACCACGGAGATCCCCTAAATGTTTGCAGGTACAGAACTGTCAACGCCTACCTTACCCTATACTAATCTAGCTTAGAATACTCTTTCATGGCGTACTCTATCCTAACCTACATGCTAGCCTACTCTAGTCTAACTTAACCTAATCTAGCCAAACCTAACCTACTCTGCCCTAGTCTAGCCTAATTTGGCTTAGACTACTCTAGCCTAGCCTTCTCTACTCTATCCTACATTAGACTACTCTAGCCTACACTAGTCTACTCTATATTAGCCTAAACTAGCCTACCTCACCCTACCCTACCCTACTCTAGCCTACCCTTCTCTAGCCAAGCATAGCCTACTATTGCTTAACCTAGCTTACTCTTTCCTAGCATGGTCTATTATAGACTAGCCTACCCTAACCTACTCTAGCCTAGTCTAGCCTAGCCTATTCTATCCCACCCTAGTGACACCTACTTACGCTAGCTTACTTTCTCTAGCCTAGACAACTCCTGCCTAGCCTATCTTAGTCTGCTCTAGGTTAGCCTAACCTATCATGTTGTAGATTATCCTACTCTTTCCTAGCTTAACCTAACCTACTCTAACCTACCCTAGCCTAGACTAGTCTAGTCTTAAGTAGACTGCCTAGCATACTCTAGCCTAGCTTTGGCTGACCTAGTCTACTCTAGCCTGGCTTAGCATAAAATATCCTAACGTACTTTAGGATAGCTTAGGCTCCTCAAAGCTAGCCTAGCCTACTCTAGCCTAGGTTAGCCTAGCATACCCCAGCCTACTCAAACATATTCTAGCCTGCACAAGCCTAGCCTAGCCTAGGCTAGCCTATCATATGCTAGCCTACCCTAACATAGCCTACTCTAGCCCAGCCTAGCCTAATCTACCCTAGACGATCCTAGCCTAAATTTCCAAACTCTAGCCTAACCTAATTTAGCCTAGCCTAACCTAGCCTAATCAATCCCAGTAGCTTATCCTACCCTAGCCTACCTTACTCTATCATAGCCTACTGTAGACTAACCTAGCTTAGCCTACTCTATGGTATCATATCCTAACCTAACCTACCTTAGCCTAGACTAATCTCGCTTATAGTACTCTTGCCTAGCAGATTCTAGCCCAACCTACATGAGAGCCTACTCTAACCTAGCCTAACCTAGTCTATCCTATACTAACCTACTCTACCCTATCCTAGCCTACTTTGGCTTAGACTACTCTAGCCTAGCCTTTTATACCCTATCCTAAATCAGACTACTCTAGCCTAGCTTACTCTACCCTGGCTTATCCTAACCTAGCCTACCCTAGCCTCCACTATCCTACTCTAGCCTAGCCTAGCCTATTATTTCCTAAACTAGCCTACTCCTAACTATCCTAGCCTACTCTAGTCTCGCCTAGCCTACCCTAGCCTAGCTTTCTATAGTCGAAACTAGATTAGCCTACTCTATCCTAGCCTAGCCTATCCTAACCTTGCCTACTCTAACCTAGCCTTGCCTACTCTAGCCTTGTGTACACTGCCTAGCATACTATATCCTAACTTAGCCTACTCTTACCCGACATAGCCTAGAATGGCCTGACCTATTCTACTCTAGAATAAAATAGCCTAACCTACTTTAACATAGCTTAGGCTACTCAAACCTAGCCTAGCCTACTCTAGGCTCGGTTAACAGAGATACCATAGCCTACTCTAACATAGTCTATCCTACATAAGCCTAGCCTAGGTTAGCCTAGCATATGCTAGCCTACTCTAACATAGCGTAGTCTAAAATAACCTACTTTAGCCTAGCCTAGCCTAGCCTAAATTGCCCAACTCTACCCTGACCTAGCCTAGATTAAACTTCTCTAGCCTTACCTACTTTTGTCTAGCCTAACCTAGCCTACTCAAAACTAGTATCTTAGATTACCCTAGCCTACCCTAATCTAGCATAGCCTACTCTAGCCTAACCTATATTAGCCTACTATATGGTATCATATCCTAACCTAACCTACCCTAGTCTAGACTACTCTAGCTTAGAGTACTCTTGCCTAGCAGACTCTAACCTAACCCAAAGGTTAACATAATCTAGCCCATGCTAACCTACTCTAACCTAACCTAACCTACTCTACCCTAGCCCAGCCAACTCTGGCTTAAACTACTCTAGCCTAACCTTATCTACCTTATCCTACATCAGACTACTCTGGCCTAGCTTAGTCTACTCTCTCTTAGCCTAACCTATCCTACCCTAGTGTACCCTACCTTGCTCTAGCCTAGCCTAGCATAACATAGATTAGCCTACTTTATTATAGCCTACTCTAGCCTACCCTAGCCTAGTCTACTCTAGGTTAACCTACATAGCCTAGCCTAGCCTACTATTACCTAACCTATACTACTCTTTGCTAAGGTAGCCTACCCTTTCATATTCGAGCCTAACCTAGTCTAGTCTAGCCTAGCCTACTCTAGTCTAGTCTAGCTTACTCTAGCATACTTGGCTCTAGCCTAGACTGCTCTATTCTTGACTACTCTAACCTTTCCTAGCCTTATCTTCTCTAGCCTAGTCCAACCTATTCTAAGCTAGCCTAGCGTAAGCTAGCCTAGTCTATTCTACCCTAGCCTACTCTAGCCTAACCTAGCCTACTCTAGGTTAGCCTAATTTACTCTAGCCTATTTTAGCCTACTCTAGCCTAGCCTAACCTAGCCTAGCCTAACCTAGCCTAGCTTAACCTGGCCTACTCTAGCCTACCCTAGCCTAACCTAACCTAACCTTACCTAGCCTTGCCTAACATAGCCTAGCCTAGCCTAACCTAACCTAACCTATCCTATCCCACTCTAGCCTAACCTACTTTAGCCTACTATAACCTAACCTACTCTAGCCTAGCCTACTCTAGCCTAACCTACCCTACTCTAGCCTAGCCTACTCTTGCTTACTCCAACCTACTCAGGCCTAGCCTAACCTACCCTAATCTACTTTAACCTAGCCTAACATAGACAAACCTACTTTAGCCTAACCTAGCCTAACCTACACTAGCCTAGCCTAATCTAGCATAGCCTAGCCAAATCAAGCCAAGCCTGATTTAGCCTAGCCTAACCTACTTTCGCCTAACCTACTCTAGCCTACTCTAGCTTAGCCTAACCTACTCTAGCCTAGCATAATGTAGCCTAACCTACTCTCACCTAACCTAATCTAGCCTAGTTTAACATAGCCTAACATAGTCTAACCTAGCATAGCCTAGCCTACTCTATCCTAGCCTAGCCTAGCCTATTCTAGCCTAACCTACTTTAGCCTAGCCTACTCTATCCTATCCTAGCCTAGCCTACTCTAGCCTAGCATAGCCTACTCTAACTTAACCTAACCTAACCTAACCTAACCAAGCCTAACGGCCCTAACCTACCATAGTCTAGCCTAACCAAGCCTAGCCTAGCCTACTCTAACCTAGCATATTCTAGCCTAATCTACTCTATCCTACTCTAACCTAACCTACCTGAGTCTAGACTACTCTAGCCTAACGTAGCCTACTCTAGCCTACTCCAACCTACTCTAGCCTAACCCACCCTACTCTACTCTAGCCTAACATACTCTAGCCTAACGTAGCCTCACCTACTCTAGCCTAGCCCAATCTAGCCTAGACTAACGTACTCTAGCCTAGCCTACTTTAGCCTACTCTAGCCTAGCCTAACCTATTTTAGTCTAACCTACCCTAGCCTAAACTGCGGTAGCTTAGCCTAACCTAGCCTAACCTGCTCTAGCCTACCCTACCTAGCCTAACCTAGCCTACCCTACCCTACTCTAGCCTAGCCTAGCCTAGCGAAGCCTAGCCTAGCTTACATTAGCCTAGCCTAGCATAGCCTACTCTGGCCTAACCTAACCTAGCCTAGCCTAGCTTACTTTAGCCTAGACTAGGCTTTCCTAGCCTAGCCTAGCTTACTCTGGCCTAACCTAGCCTAGCCTAGCCTACTCTAGCCTCGCCTAGCCTAAGCTAGCCTAGCCTAACCTACTCTTGCCTAACCTATTCTAGCCTAGCATAACCTGGCCTAACCTAGCCTAACCTAGCCTAGTCAAACCTAGCCTTACCTAGCCTAACCTACCCTAGCCTACCCTAGCCTAGCGTAGCCTACTCTAGCATAACCTACTCTATCCTATCCTAGCCTAGCCTACTCTAGCCTAGCCTATTCTAGCCTAATCTACTCTATCCTACTCTAACCTAACCTATCTGAGTCTAGCCTACTCTAGCCTAACATAGCCTACTCTAGCCTACTCCAACCTACTCTAGCCTAACCCACCCTACTCTACTCTAGCCTAACCTAGCCTAACATACTCTAGCCTAACTTAGCCTCACCTACTCTAGCCTAGCCCAATCTACCCTAGACTAACGTACTCTAGCCTAGCCTACTTTAGCCTACTCTAGCCTAGCCTAATCTATTTTAGTCTAACCTACCCTAGCCTAAACTGCGGTAGCTTAGCCTAACCTAGCCTAACCTAACCTAACCTGCTCTAGCCTACCCTACCTAGCCTAACCTAGCCTAGCCTAGCCTACTCTAGCCTAGCCTAGCCTAGCCAAGCCTAGCCTAGCTTACATTAGCCTAGCCTAGCCTAGCCTAGCCTAGCCTACTCTGGCCTGGCCTAACCTAGCCTAGCCTAGACTAGGCTTTCCTAGCCTAGCCTAGCTTACTCTGGCCTAACCTAGCCTAGCCTAGCCTACTCTAGCCTTGCCTAGCCTAAGCTAGCCTAGCCTAACCTACTCTTGCCTAACCTATTCTAGCCTAGCATAACCTGGCCTAACCTAACCTAACCTAGCGTAGTCAAACCTAGCCTTACCTAGCCTAGCCTACCCTAGCCTAGTGTAGCCTACTCTAGCCTAGCCTACTCTATCCTATCCTAGCCTAGCCTACTCTAGCCTAGCCTATTCTAGCCTAACCTATTCTATCCTACTCTAACCTAACCTACTCTAGACTAGCCTAACCTAACCTACTCTATTTTAGCCTACTTTAGCCTACTCCAACCTACTCTAGCCTAACCTAACCTAGTCTAACCCACCCTACTCTACTCTAGCCTAATCTAGCCTAACATACTCTAGCCTAATCTAGCCTAACATACTCTAGCCTAACCTAATCTAACCTAGCCTAACATACTATAGCCTAGCCTACTTTAGCCTACTCTAGCCTAACCTATCCTAGCCTAAACTACTCTAGCTTAGCCTAACCTAGCCTAACCTATTCTAATCTAGCATAACCTAGCACAACCTAGCCTAACGTACTCTAGCCTACTCTTGCCTACCCTACTCTAGGCTATCCTACTCTGGCCTAGCCTACTTTAACCTACTCTATTTTAGCCTACTCTACTCTAGCTTAGCCTAGTCTAGCCTAGCTTACTCTAGCTTACTTTATCCTACTCTACTATAGCCTACTCTAGCCTAACCTAGTCTATCCTAGCGTACTCTAATCTCACCTACTCTAGCCTACTCTAGCCTATCATAGCCTACTCTAGCCTAGCCTACTCTAGCTTATCCTAGGCTAAACTAGCCTAGCCTAGCCTACTCTAGCCTAGCCTAGGATACCCTACTCTAGCCTAACCTAGCCTAGCCTACTCTAGTCTACCCTACTCTAGCCTAGCCTAGCCTAGCCTACTCTAGCCTAGCCTGGGATACCCTACTCTAGCCTAGCCTACTCTAGCCTACCGTAGCATACTCTAGCCTAGTGTAGCCTACTCTAGCCTAGCTTAGCCTCGCCTAGTCCAGCCTTCTCTAACCTACTCTAGCCTAGCCTAGCGTACTTTACCCTAGCCTAGCCTAGCCTAGCCTAGCCTACTCTAGCCTACTCTACTCTCGCCTAGCCTAGCCTACTTTATCCTAGCCTAGCCTAGACTACTCTAGCCTACCCTGGCCTACCCTAGTCTACTCTACTCTAACCTACTCTAGCCTAACCTAGCCCAGACTAGCTTACTCTAGGCTAGCCTACTCTAGCCTAGCCTACTCTACTCTAGCCTACTCTAGCCTACCCTAGCCTAGCCTACTCTATCCTAGCCTAACCTTTTATAGACTACTCTAGCCTAACCTACTCTAGACTACTCTAATTTATCATAGCCTAGCCTAGCCTACTCTAGCCTAGCCTAACCTAGTGTAACCTACTCTAGCGTAGCCTACTCCAGCCTATCCTACTCTAGCCTAGCCTAGCATAGCCTACTCTAGACTAGCTTAGGATACCCTACTCTAGCCCAACCTACTCTAGCCTAGCCTAGCCTAGCCTACTCTAGCCTACCCTACCATACTAAAACCTAGTGTAGCCTACTCTAGCCTAGCTTAGCCTCGCCTAGCCCAGCCTTCTCTAGCCTACTCTAGCCTAACCTACCATAGCCTACCCTACTTTACCATACCCTACTCTAGCCTAGCCTAGCCTACTTTACCCTACCCTACTCTATCCTAGCCTACCCTAGCCTAGCCTACCCTAGCCTAAACTAGCCTAGCCTAGCCTACTCTAGCCTAGCCTATTCTAGCATAGCCTACTCTAGTCTAGCCCAGACTACTCTAGGCTTGCCTAGCTTACTCTAGCTTAGCCTACTCTAGCCTACTCTAGCTTAACCTACTCTTACCTACTCTAGCCTAGCCTAGCCTACTCTAGCCAACTCTCACCTAGCCTACTCTTGCCTACTCTACTCTAGCCTAGCTTACTCTAGCCTACTCTACTCTAGCCTAGCCTAGCTTAGCCTACTCTAGCCTAACCTAGCCCAGACTAGCTTACTCTAGTCTAGCCTACTCTAGCCTAGCCTACTCTATCCTAGCTTAGCCTTGCATAACCTACTCTAGCCTAACCTACTCTAGACTACTCTAATTTATCCAAGCCTAGCCTAGCATAGTGTAACCTACTCTAGCCTAGCCTACTCCAGCCTAACCTAGCATAGCCTATTGTAGACTAGCCTAGGATAACTTAGCCTAGCCTAGCCTACTACAACAAATGGATTAAATGTATAAATGGAATGATCGAAATGAAATGGATGATTGGATAGAGAGAAACTATAGTAATGGCTGAAGAAATCAACAAGAAGTACTCTCATAAAACTAAAAGAAAAAATGAAATTCCCTTCACTAAAAATAAATTCTTGAAATATTCTTCTCAATGAATATCTCAATGGAGGTGATCATAAGGACTGATCATTTAGCCTAATGTTGCTTTTTCCAATCAAGATAAAAGCATAATTCAAAATTATTTGGAGAGAGCCACTTAATATGAACTAGAAAAAATATTTTTTTATTAAGTTGTTAGAAAAATATTTTTTTATTAGTGAGACAATCATAGAAAATTGATTTTCAAAGCCACAGGTTACCTAAGTAATATTCATAATTGCTAGAGAAAACTGACACCGAACAATAAAGATAAAAAAATAAACTACAAAGACAATCTTAGAAAATTGACACCCAATTACAGAGGTAAAAAAATTCCACCCAACTACAGAGAGGTAAAAAACTAAACTATAAAGGCAGTATTAGAAAATTGGCACTCAACTACACAGGTAAAAGAATTGTCAGAAAATTGGCACCCAACTACACAGGTAAAAAATTGCCAAAAAAAATTGACACAACTAAATAAAAAACAAAACTACACAGGCAGTATAAACTTATAGACAAATAAACTATGACCAGTATAATTACCTTAATACCCAATTCAGGCTCCGCAGAGGACCTATTGGCACCGTTTAGAGAAGCGGCACCTTACTGAGAAGTCCTACAGAAAATGAGAAATAATTCCAGGTTGCAAAAACAAAGAAACTTGTGTCTCGGCATGAGAGTAGGTTGCAATGGTGTTGATTAGGGTGTTTCGTTTGAAGTCAAAAGTGGTGCCCAAGTCGATTGGGAGAATTCAAAACTTCTGGTGAAATCTTTGCTCTGTAGGTCTAGCGGTGGATTTATGGCATTTTTCTGGGCACTAGTTTCTGATTGGGATCTCGAAAAACTTAGTGAAAGAAATGTTATAAGAGTGAAATCACAAATGGATGGTCATGAGCTAATTGAGCTCCAGAATGGAACAGAGTACTGCTGCATATGTGAATCACGGAAGCCTCTTCAGAACATCTTGAATCCAGTGTATGGAGAGCATGAGGTTGAAGATCGTGTTCTGATGAAATGGAAGGCGGATTTTTGTGGTTGTGTGAGTTGGGTTAGTTTCCTGTCACAAGTAACTGCTATGGCTACGGAAAAGGTTATCAAGGACAAGGTCGCGTCCTTGAGGAAGGTGTTAAGTGAGAATGGAGAAAGCGAGTAATGAGGGATGAAAGCTTATTTTATTGAATCATTGTAAAGGGATCTAATGGATACCTGTATAAATTTAACAAAATTCAACTAATGAATAACCACAAAAGAATATAGATAGAAATTATACAAAATTTTACCATATCAAAATTCAACTAATGAATAACAACAAAAGAATATAGACAGAAAGACAGAAATTATACAGAATTTTACCACAAGTGAGACTATAAACTTTAAAAAATTTGACCACAAGTGATGAGGATTGAATAACACACCTCCTTATCTTTTGGACCACGATTTGACCACGAAATTGCATAATCGAAATGAAATAAACTAATTAGCAGAAGGTTGTAGTAGAAAATAGAAGAAAACCAGGAATCACAAATACTCTGACGCTTCCCGGAAACGGCGCCAAAAATATGGTGGGCCCCAGTATTGCAGCAATAATGCTGCAACTCCTCGAACTGCTTTCTTTAATTTTATCAACCCGGTAGTTCGTAACAAACTTGGAAGCGACGGTGCTGTATGCACAAGTACTAGCTCTTTCCGCAGCTGTCACTTAGTCAGCTAACACAAGTCCGCTAGGGGCTCAAGCCAACTTCTATGAGCTCTGAGAAGAAGATTTTTAACCGATGGATGGAAGCTAACTCGAAGGAAGCTAATCTGCTTGCGGAAAGAAACTGAAAAGCTGAAAGAAAAGGCAAACCCCAACAAACCCTAATTTTACCAGCTAGCCCTACTGATGCAAGAAAGAGGATGCAAGCTACTGAAAGAGATGCCATTGATTGCTAGGAAGGTAAAATGCATGTGCCTAAGCTACTTCTACAGTAACATCTAAAAAAACATCTTTTGTATTTTTTAATAAGTTTCCAAAATTATCATGCATGCGATTTGACTGTTTTTGACTGTGCAGAGGTGGATTAGCGAGAGGAAATGCTTGGAGGAGGTCGCGAAGGTTCAGAGAGGGCCTAAGGGGTCCCTAACACCCTTCCAGAGAGTTTCACAGAGTTTGGCTATCAAGAAACCTCATTCGTGAGCTTCTACAGGAAGTCTATAGGGGTTCTACAAGATGTTTTGGAATTTCTACAAGATGTCTGTAATTTTTCTACATGATGTTCAGAAATGGGATTTTGGAGGATGGATGGAGGAAGAAAGATGAAGGAGTGGGTATGGAGGTGAGATAAGGGTGTGAGGAGGTCCAGGACTTGGGGAATGGAGGTGAGAAGTGACGAGGATGGTTGGATTTGTTCAATGAGAGGTAGAGCAATGTTGCACAACAATATGGGAATTTAGGGCAGAGTGAGCAAATGGCAAACGTAAGGCAAGGATTCTAAGTAGAGGATGAAGCAAGTGGGATTGATGGAGAATGGGCAGATAAAGAAGGATAACAGGTGCTCTGCAAGTTTTTTTCAAACGAAACAAACAAGGATTTGGAAAATGAAAGACCTAGTTACGTTAGTCTATTCTGACCTAAATAACAGCAAAGAAATGGAACAAAAGTTTATTTGTACTGAAATCAAATGAAATAAATATGCAACGAAGCAATCAAGAATCTGAACATGTAACCAACTTCTCCAAATAATAATCGAACACTAATGATTTCATGGTGAAGCAAAGACAGTGTTTTTGTTGGCAGCAAGTCACCTTGATCCTATCTCCTAATCCCACTGAGGGAGAGGTGAAATCAGAGGTGCTTGATGGCCTTTTTCTGAAGATCTTCCCTATCAACTCAATTTGAACATGAAAATCCTTTTTAATCATCAAAAGTAACCTAAACAACAAAACAAGATTTAAATCTAAATAGCAGATTTTATTCTAAGAATGCAGCAAGAACACATAAAGGTAAACAAAGGAGGTACTGGGCACTTGAGATGGGCCCAACCCCAAGAGCTACAGCCTCCTACGAGAGATTTAGAGCTGGTGCAAAGCTGGATTCATCTTTATTGATCAAAAGAATAGTTACATTCCAAAAACTGTCCACAAGGAAAACTTGAAAATGTGCTGAAATGCAGAGCTAACCTACTGCCTAAAAATGACTAAAATCGAACTAAAAACTAGCTAAATTCTGCCTACAAAGTGACTAACCGAAATGAGGCCCTAAGCCCTCTTATTTATACAAATTGAGGACCCCAACAGCCCTCCTAAACTTTAGGAACTCGGCTGCCAAAACTTGTAGTTAACAACACTTTTACTAGCACTTGCTCAACTGTCCTTGTGATAATTGATTTGGTGGCCCTTGAACTCCGAGCTGATGGTGGATAATTTGAGGCAAGGGCCCATAAATGAAGGGGACACCTTCCTACAAATCCTCTCCCTTGTTCTTCCACGAATTTGGCTACCAAGTGCTCATTAAAACCTTTGATTTTGTCTCAAAATTGACTAAAAATCTGCACAAAGCACCCATTAGACTTGTTGGCATAATGACTAACCCAATTCACTCTATTAGCATAAATATAATAAAAAACATGCAATAAACTAATGAGAATGGTGGATTAAGTCGAATTAGGAGGTTGAATGAGCCTATATAATTATCCATTTTTGGGGCTCATCACTAGGGAGATCCCCTAAATGTTTGCAGGTACAGAACTGTCAACGCCTACCTTACCCTATACTAATCTAGCTTAGAATACTCTTCCATGGCGTACTCTATCCTAACCTACAGGCTAGCCTACTCTAGTCTAACTTAACCTAATCTAGCCAAACCTAACCTACTCTGCCCTAGTCTAGCCTAATTTGGCTTAGACTAACCTAACCTACTCTGCCCTAGTCTAGCCTAATTTGGCTTAGACTACTCTAGCCTAGCCTTCTCTACTCTATCCTACATTAGACTACTCTAGCCTACCCTAGTCTACTCTATATTAGCCTAAACTAGCCTACCTCACTCTACCCTACCCTACTCTAGCCTACCCTTATCTAGCCAAGCATAGCCTACTATTGCTTAACCTAGCTTACTCATTCCTAGCATGGTCTATTGTAGACTAGCCTACCCTAACCTACTCTAGCCTAGTCTAGCCTAGCCTATTCTATCCCACCCTAGTGACGCCTACTTATGTTAGCCTAACTTTCTCTAGCCTAGACGGCTCCAGCCTAGCCTATCTTAGTCTGCTCTAGGATAGCCTAACCTATCATGTTGTAGATTATCGTACTCTTTCCTAGCTTAACCTAGCCTATCCTAACCTAGCCTACTCTAACCTACCCTAGCCTAGACTAGCCTAGCCTAGTCTAGTCTTAAGTAGACTTCCTAGCATACTCTAGCCTAGCTTTGGCTGACCTAGTCTACTCTAGCCTGGCTTAGCATAAAATATCCTAACGTACTTTAGGATAGCTTAGGCTCCTCAAAGCTAGCCTAGCCTACTCTAGCCTAGGTTAGCCTAGCATATCCTAGCCTACTCAAACATATTCTAGCCTGCACAAGCCTAGCCTAGCCTAGTCTAGCCTAGGCTAGCCTAGCATATGCTAGCCTACCCTAACATAGCCTACTCTAGCCCAGCCTAGCCTAATCTACCCTAGACGATCCTAGCCTAGCCTAGCCTAAATTGCCAAACTCTAGCCTAACCTAATTTAGCCTAGCCTAACCTAGCCTAATCAATCCCAGTAGCTTATCCTACCCTAGCCTACCTTACTCTATCATAGCCTACTTAACCTAGCTTAGCCTACTCTATGGTATCATATCCTAACCTAACCTACCTTAGCCTAGACTAATCTCGCTTATAGTACTCTTGCCTAGTAGATTCTATCCTAACCTACATAAGAGCCTACTCTAACCTACTCTATCCTATACTAACCTACTCTACCCTATCCTAGCCTACTTTGGCTTAGACTACTCTAGCCTAGCCTTCTATACCCTATCCTACATCAGACTACTCTAGCCTAGCTTACTCTACCCTAGCTTATCCTAACCTAGACTACCCTAGCCTCCACTATCCTACTCTAGCCTAGCCTAGCCTATTATTTCCTAAACTAGCCTACTCTAGTCTCGCCTAGCCTGCCCTAGCCTAGCTTTCAATAGTCGAAACTAGATTAGCCTACACTATCCTAGCCTAGCCTAGCCTAGCCTATCCTAACCTTGCCTACTCTAACCTAGCCTTGCCTACTCTAGCCTTGTGTACACTGCCTAGCATACTCTAGCCTACTTAGCCTATTCTTACCCGACATAGGCTAGAATGGCCTGACCTAGTCTACTCTAGCCTGGCTTAGCCTAGAATATCTTAGGCTACTCTAACATAGCCTACTCTAGAATAAAATAGCCTAACCTACTTTAGCATAGCTTAGGCTACTCAAACCTAGCCTAGCCTACTCTAGGCTCGGTTAACAGAGCATACCATAGCCTACTCTAACATAGTCTGTCCTACATAAGCCTAGCCTAGGTTAGCCTAGCATATGCTAGCCTACTCTAACATAGCGTAGTCTAAAATAACCTACTTTAGCCTAGCCTAGCCTAGCCTAAATTGCCCAACTCTACCCTAGCCTAGCCTAGATTAAACTTCTTTAGCCTTACCTACTTTTGTCTAGCCTAACCTAGCCTACTCAAAACTAGTATCTTAGATTACCCTAGCCTACCCTAATCTAGCATAGCCTACTCTAGTCTAACCTATCTTAGCAAACTATATGGTATCATATCCTAACCTAACCTACCTTACTCTAGACTACTCTAGCTTAGAGCACTCTTGCCTAGCAGACTCTAACCTAACCCAAAGGTTAACATAATCTAGCCTATGCTAACCTACTCTAACCTAACCTAACCTAACCTACTCTACCCTAGCCTAGCCAACTCTGGCTTAAACTACTCTAGCCTAACCTTATCTATCTTATCCTACATCAGACTACTCTGGCCTAGCTTAGTCTACTCTCTCTTAGCCTAATCTAGCCTACCCTAGTGTACCCTACCTTGCTCTAGCCTAGCCTAGCATAACGTAGATTAGCCTACTTTATTATAGCCTACTCTAGCCTACCCTAGCCTAGTCTACTCTAGGTTAACCTACATAGCCTAGCCTAGCCTACTATTACCTAACCTATACTACTCTTTGCTAAGGTAGCCTACCCTTTCCTATTCGAGCATAACCTAGTCTAGTCTAGCATAGCCTACTCTAGTCTAGTCTAGCTTACTCTAGCCTAGACTGCTCTATTCTTGACTACTCTAGTGTAGCCTACTCTAGCCTTTCCTAGCCTTATTTTCTCTAGCCTAGTCCAACCTATTCTAAGCTAGCCTAGCCTAAGCTAGCCTAGTCTACTCTACCCTAGCCTACTCTAGCCTAACCTAGCCTACTCTAGGTTAGCCTAATTTACTCTAGCCTATTCTAGCCTAGCCTAGAATACACTAGCCTAGCCTAACCTAGCCTAGCCTAACCTGGCCTACTCTAGCCTACCCTAGCCTAACCTAACCTAACCTTACCTAGCCTTGCCTAACATAGCCTAGCCTAGCCTAACCTAACCTAACCTATCCTATCCCACTCTAGCCTACTATAACCTAACCTACTCTAGCCTAACCTACCCTACTCTAGCCTGGCCTACTCTTGCTTACTCCAACCTACTCAGGCCTAGCCTAGCCTACCCTAATCTACTCTAACCTAGCCTAACATAAACAAATCTACTTTAGCCTAACCTAGCCTAACCTACATTAACCTAGCCTAGCCAAATCAAGCCAAGCCTGATTTAGCCTAGCCTAACCTACTTTGGCCTAACCTACTCTAGCCTAGTATAATGTAGCCTAACCTACTCTCACCTAACCTAATCTAGCCTAGTTTAACATAGCCTAACATAGTCTAACCTAGCATAGCCTAGCCTACTCTATCCTAGCCTAGCCTAGCTTATTCTAGCCTAACCTACTTTAGCCTAGCCTACTCTATCCTATCCTAGCCTAGCCTACTCTAGCGTAGCATAGCCTACTCTAACCTAATCTAACCTAACCTAACCTAACCAAGCCTAACCTACCATAGTCTAGCCTAACCAAGACTAGCCTAGCCTACTCTAACCCAGCATATTCTAGCCTAATCTACTCTATCCTACTCTAACCTAACCTACCTGAGTCTAGCCTACTCTAGCCTAACGTAGCCTACTCTAGCCTACTCCAACCTACTCTATCCTAACCCACCCTACTCTACTCTAGCCTAACCTAGCCTAACATACTCTAGCCTAACTTAGCCTCACCTACTCTAGCCTCGCCCAATCTAGCCTAGACTAACGTACTCTAGCCTAGCCTAACCTATTTTAGTCTAACCTACCCTAGCCTAAACTACGGTAGCTTAGATTAACCTAGCCTAACCTGCTCTAGCCTACCCTACCTAGACTAACCTAGCCTACCCTACCGTACTCTAGCCTAGCCTAGCCTAGCGAAGCCTAGCCTAACTTACATTAGCCTAGCCTAGCCTAACCTACTCTGGCCTAACCTAACCTAGCCTAGCCTAGCTTACTTTAGCCTAGACTAGCCTTTCCTAGCCTAGCCTAGCTTACTTTGGCCTAACCTAGCCTAGCCTAGCCTACTCTAGCCTCGCCTAGCCTAAGCTAGCCTAGACTAACCTACTCTTGCCTAACCTATTCTAGCCTAGCATAACCTGGCCTAACCTAGCCTAACCTAGCCTAGTCAAACCTAGCCTTACCTAGCCTAACCTACCCTAGCCTACCCTAGCCTAGCGTAGCCTACTCTAGCCTAGCCTACTCTATCCTATCCTAGCCTAGCCTACTCTAGCCTAGCCTATTCTAGCCTAATCTACTCTATCCTACTCTAACCTAACCTACCTGAGTCTAGCCTACTCTAGCCTAACGTAGCCTACTCTAGCCTACTCCAACCTACTCTAGCCTAACCCACCCTACTCTACTCTAGCTTAACCTAGCCTAACATACTCTAGCCTAACTTAGCCTCACCTACTCTAGCCTAGCCCAATCTAGCCTAGACTAACGTACTCTAGCCTAGCCTACTTTAGCCTACTCTGGCCTAGCCTAACCTATTTTAGTCTAACCTACCCTAGCCTAAACTGTGGTAGCTTAGCCTAACCTAGCCCAACTTGCTCTAGCCTACCCTACCTAGCCTAACCTAGCCTACCCTACCCTACTCTAGCCTAGCCTAGCCTAGCCAAGCCAAGCCTAGCTTACATTAGCCTAGCCTAGCCTAGCCTACTCTGGCCTAACCTAACCTAGCCTAGCCTAGCTTACTTTAGCCTAGACTAGGCTTTCCTAGCCTAGCCTAGCTTACTCTGGCCTAACCTAGCCTAGCCTAGCCTACTCTAGCCTCGCCTAGCCTAAGCTACCCTAGCCTAACCTACTCTTGCCTAACCTATTCTAGCCTAGCATAACCTGGCCTAACCTAGCCTAACCTAGCGTAGTCAAACCTAGCCTTACCTAGCCTAACCTACCCTAGCCTACCCTAGCCTAGCGTAGCCTACTCTAGCCTAGCCTATTCTAGCCTAACCTATTCTATCCTACTCTAACCTAACCTACTCTAGACTAGCCTAACCTAACCTACTTTATTTTAGCCTACTCCAACCTACTCTAGCCTAACCTAACCTAGTCTAACCCACCCTACTCTACTCTAGCCTAATCTAGTCTAACATACTCTAGCCTAACCTAATCTAGCCTAGCCTAACGTACTATAGCCTAGCCTACTTTAGCCTACTCTAGCCTAACCTATCCTAGCCTAAACTACTCTAGCTTAGCCTAACCTAGCCTAACCTATTCTAACCTAGCATAACCTAGCCTAACGTACTCTAGCCTACTCTTGGCTACCCTACTCTAGGTTATCCTACTCTGGCCTAGCCTACTTTAGCCTACTCTACTCTAGCTTAGCCTAGTCTAGCCTAGCTTACTCTAGCTTACTTTATCCTACTCTACTATAGCCTACTCTAGCCTAACCTAGTCTATCCTAGCGTACTCTAATCTCACCTACTCTAGCCTACTCTAGCCTATCATAGCCTACTCTAGCCTAGTCTACTCTAGCTTATCCTAGGCTAAACTAGCCTAGCCTAGCCTACTCTAGCCTAGCTTATCCTCGCCTAGCCCAGCCTTCTCTAACCTACTCTAGCCTAGCCTAGCGTACTTTACCCTACCCTACTCTAGCCTAGCCTAGCCTAGCCTACTCTAGCCTACTCTACTCTCGCCTAGCCTAGCCTACTCTATCTAGCCTAGCCTAGACTACTCTAGCCTACCCTGGCCTACCCTAGCCTACTCTACTCTAGCCTACTCTAGCCTTACCTAGCCCAGACTAGCTTACTCTAGGCTAGCCTACTCTAGCCTACCCTACTCTACTCTAGCCTACTCTAGCCTACCCTAGCCTAGCCTACTCTATCCTAGCCTAACCTTTTATAGCCTACTCTAGCCTAACCTACTCTAGACTACTCTAATTTATCGTAGCCTAGCCTAGCCTACTCTAGCCTAGCCTAACCTAGCGTAACCTACTCTAGCGTAGCCTACTCCATCCTATCCTACTCTAGCCTAGCCTAGCATAGCCTACTCTAGACTAGCTTAGGATACCCTACTCTAGCCTAGCCTACTCTAGCCTACCCTAACATACTAAAACCTAGTGTAGCCTACTCTAGCCTAGCTTAGCCTCGCCTAGCCCAGCCTTCTCTTGCCTACTCTAGCCTAACCTAGCCTACCCTACCCTACTTTACCATACCCTACTCTAGCCTACCCTACCCTACTTTACCATACCCTACTCTAGCCTAGCCTAGCCTACTTTACCCTACCCTACTCTATCCTAGCCTACCCTAGCCTAGCCTACCCTAGCCTAAACTAGCCTAGCCTAGCCTATCCTAGCCTAGCCTATTCTAGCATAGCCTACTCTAGTCTAGCCCAGACTACTCTAGGCTTGCCTAGCTTACTCTAGCTTAGCCTACTCTAGCCTACTCTAGCTTAACCTACTCTTGCCTACTCTAGCCTAGCCTAGCCTACTCTAGCTTAACCTACTCTTGCCTACTCTAGCCTAGCCGAGCCTACTCTAGCTTAACCTACTCTTGCCTACTCTAGTCTACCCTAGCCTAGCCTAGCCTAGCCTACTCTCGCCTAGCCTACTCTTGCCTACTCTACTCTAGCCTAGCTTACTCTAGCCTACTCTACTCTAGCCTAGCCTAGATTAGCCTACTCTAGCCTAACCTAGCCCAGACTAGCTTACTCTAGTCTAGCCTAGCCTACTCTAGCCTAGCCTAGCCTAGCCTACTCTATCCCAGCTTAACCTTGCATAACCTACTCTAGCCGAACCTACTCTAGACTACTCTAATTTATCCAAGCCTAGCCTAGCATAGTGTAACCTACTCTAGCCTAGCCTACTCCAGCCTAGCCTAGCATAGCCTATTGTAGACTAGCCTAGGATAACCTAGCCTAGCCTAACCTAGCCTAGCCTAGCCTACTACAACAAATGGATTAAATGTATAAATGGAATGATTGAAATGAAATGGGTGATTGGATAGAGAGAAACTATAGTAATGGCTGAAGAAATCAACAAGAAGTACTCTCATAAAACTAAAAGAAAAAATGAAATTCCCTTCACTAAAAATAAATTCTCGAAATATTCTTCTCAATGAATATCTCAGTGGAGGTGATCATAAGGACTGATCATTTAGCCTAATGTTGCTTTTTCCAATCAAGATAAAAGCATAATTCAAAATTATTTGGAGAGAGCCACTTAATATGAACTAGAAAAATATTTTTTTATTAAGTTGTTAGAAAAAATATTTTTTTATTAGTGAGACAGTCATAGAAAACTGATTTTCAAAGCCACAGGTTACCTAAGTAATATTCATAATTGCTAGAGAAAATTGACACCGAACAATAAAGGTAAAAAAATAAACTACAAAGGCAATCTTAGAAAATTGACACCCAATTACAGAGGTAAAAAAATTCCACCCAACTACAGAGAGGTAAAAAACTAAACTATAAAGGCAGTATCAGAAAATTGGCACTCAACTACACAGGTAAAAAAAAATTGTCAGAAAATTGGCACCCAACTACACAGGTAAAAAATTGCCAAGAAAAATTGACAAACAGCTAAATAAAAAACAAAACTACACAGGCAGTATAAACTTATAGACAAATAAACTACGGACCTATTGGCGCCATTTAGAGAAGCGGCACCTTACTGAGAAGCCCTGCAGAAAATGAGAAATAATTCCAGGTTGCAAAAACAAAGAAACTTGTGTCTCAGCATGAGAGCAGGTTGCAATGGTGTTGATTAGGGTGTTTCGTTTGAAGTCAAAAGTGGTGCCCAAGTCGATTGGGAGAATTCAAAACTTCTGGTGAAATCTTTGCTCTGCAGGTCTAGCGGTGGATTTATGGCATTTTTCTGGGCACTAGTTTCTGATTGGGATCTCGAAAAACTTAGTGAAAGAAATGTTATAAGAGTGAGATCACAAATGGATGGCCATGAGCTAATTGAGCTCCAGAATGGAACAGAGTACTGTTGCATATGTGAATCACGGAAGCCTCTTCAGAACATCTTGAATCCAGTGTATGGAGAGCATGAGGTTGAAGATCGTGTTCTGATGAAATGGAAGGCGGATTTTTGTGGTTGTGTGAGTTGGGTTAGTTTCCTGTCACAAGTAACTGCTATGGCTACGGAAAAGGTTATCAAGGACAAGGTCGCGTCCTTGAGGAAGGCGTTAAGTGAGAATGGAGAAAGCGAGTAATGAGGGATGAAAGCTTATTTTATTGAATCATTGTAAAGGGATCTAATGGATACCTGTATAAATTTAACAAAATTCAATTAATGAATAACCACAAAAGAATATAGATAGAAATTATACAGAATTTTACCATATCAAAATTCAACTAATGAATAACAACAAAAGAATATAGACAGAAAGACAGAAATTATACAGAATTTTACGACAAGTGAGACTATAAACTATACAAAATTTGGCCACAAGTGATGAGGATTGAATAACACACCTCCTTAAATGCCTAATCAGAGTTTTTGAAGTTTGCAGTAGCTGGGGATGCAGGGTAGTCTCCGTGTTCCATTGCCATAGCTTTTGGACCACCACCATATATTTAACAGGGGTAATCTCTGTGTTCCATTGCCATATCTTTTGGACCACCACGTAGTTAACAGCTTGAACCGATCCTCATACTGATCCCAAATGAAATTAATTCTCATACCAGAAACATGCAAAGAAATTTACTTCTGCTGCACACAAATTGTGAATATCTCACAATTGAGAATTACCAGAAACATGCAAAGAAATTTACTTCTGCTGCACACAAATTGTGAATATCTCACAATTGAATCCTTGTGCACACAGATGGGGAAATATATATTCTTTGGATTCAACGGTCATGCTTTTGCTGACTTGCCAAAACAACGCTTTTGTTAACCTTTCTGGAGAGATGAGGGAAAAGCATATTGGATTCCCAGTTTTAAAGCAATGCTTTTCTTGGAAAAGCTTGTGGAAACTAAGACAACAATAATTTTATTTTCTATTCATGGTAATATTTATTTATTTTATTTTCAATATTTATTCTGTTATTTATTTTGTTATAGTAATTATATTTAAAATATTTTATATTATTATAATATTTAATTATATTATTTTTAGGATTTATATATTATATAGAATTCATAGTTTTAATTATGTGAGAAAAATTTTGATGGTTAAATTTCACTTGAAAATTTATGAATAATATTTAAAAAATTAACAATAAATGTTTTTTAATTATATATATATATATATATATATATATATATACTTATTATCCTTAAACACGTATATAATATTTTTATTTTCTAAATTATTTTAGAAAAATATAATCACAATTTATTTTTAAAGATACATACTTTTTAAATTTTTTACTTATTGTCTAAATAATTAAAAATGTTTATTAAATACTGAATTAATAAATTTTATAAATGAACTATAAAAATATATCAAATACTACTCAAAATATATTTATAATTCAATATGATATAAATGGAAATATTAAATATATTTCCATACTCATAATTTCTTTTAAAAGGAGTAAAAGGTAGCAAATGTATAGAGATGGTTTAATTTCAAAGAAAACTTCCATAAATATTACTAATTCGTTGGGTATAAAGGCATTTAATTACCAAATTTCTTTGTGGTTTCAAAGACTTTTTTATTTGGATTTCTCATTCTTATAGTAAATGTGATTTTTATTGTTAATGTTTATTTTCCAATAATTAAAGGTGTTTGTTAAATTTGGAATTAATAAATTCTATGAATGAAATATGCAAATATATTAGATACTATTTAAAATATATTCATAATTAAATATCATATAAATGGAAGTTTTAAATTTATTTTGATACTTACAATTAAGAAAAAATAAATAAAAGTTAGCAAATGTATGAAGCATCTAATTTAACTCCAATGAAGACTTCCATAAATGTTATGCAATGGTTGGGAACCATTATCATTAATAATTTTGAAATCTCAGTGGTGGTGTATCATGGTATTGAAAGTGCAACAAAAATAATGACAAGTCATATAAAACCATCGATAAACATTCTAATAAATTCAAGATTTTTAGTTTTCCATTTGTCAACCAATTTTGACCAAGAATGTAAATTTGACTTGATGAAGGTGTTCTTTCAATTGTAATTGTAAATCTAGCTTCCAAAACCAAGTTGTCCTATTGCAACATTGGATGTATGCAACTCCATGAATCACAAATAATTCTTCCTACATTTGAAGGAAATTTTTTGTGTCCCTTTCTATTACTTTGAATATCCTGAAAATGTCATAGTTGTAGAATTTTTTTAATACAACATCACATAGTAGTTGTTAAGGAGTGTCCATCATTATTTGATATCTCTTTTCACAATATACTCCTAAAATGGCATTCAAAAATACTAATTCAAATATTCATGGATTTGGCAACACAATTTGTATGCACCACTCTTTTCTCATGTTTGAAGGACACATAAGTTGGTGGTCCATTATTTGACCAATCTAGGAGCACACATGAAGGAAAATTTTATAAATATAAAATGGGGGAGGCATCTTGTGATGCCCCGAAAAAATGTAAATATTTGATTTTTACTGTGGTAAAAGACAGAACTAAATATGACATTGTTAGTTGTCTGAAATTTAATAGTCTGGTTATTATCTTTTTTTAGAAAAGATTATAAAAAATGTTTCTTGGAATAATACTGGAACTTCTGAGGAGGAAGTTGGAATGAGATAGTTGCTGAGATTGCAACCCTCACTGCCTCCCCTAACTGAAAGGCTTTTGAAGAAAAGGAAGTGGGGAGAGGCAAAAATCTACGTTGTAGAGACAGGGAGAGAAAAAAGAACAGAATGGCTAAGTTTGGTGAGGACCAGATAGCCAAGCACAAGGTGCACGTGTCTTGTTGAGGACAGTAGTCCTGCAAGAGAGCTAGGGGGAAGATTCTGATCCCAAAAGACGAATCTCATGGTAGGGTGGTCAAGGAAAAACAGAGAACCCAGGTGAATTTTTCGAAGAGCTCTTACAACCCGGAAAGACCAGGTAAGTAGAGAAAACCTCTGGGAAAATCTGCCTCATGAATTCTTATGTGTTTCATGTTAGAGCCTAGATTTGCCTCAGGCTGAAAAGACAAGGTTCTAGGTCCACATCAAACCACGCTCAGCCTCGTAGCTAGCCCTACGAGGACAGGAGGGGGCTCTCTCCAGGTCGATCTTGGCAAAAGACAAGCGATGGGGCTCGAGATGACTGAAATAAAAGCTAATTTTAGGCTAGGTATGAAGTACAAGGGTTTGATTTGACTTTTTGGGGGTTTTGTGTTGGAAACAGGGAAAGGCAAATTGGGCTCGAGGATGAGGCACAGTTTCTGTAGAGTTCTGATTGGGGCAAGGAAGGAAATCGTTTTGATGCTTTAAATTGAGTAAATGAATAGATCGGACTATTGAGGAGCTAAGGAGAGCAAGAGAGTCTCAAGAATTCTCCTTAAACAGATGAAAACATGGAAATTTAAACAAATTCAAAGGCAGAGCATAACAGTTAATGGATTCCACCTTAATCACTCATTTGTTCAAATTCAGAAGAAAAGAGAGGAAAATGATACAAATAACACTAATGAACTTACAATTACTTAGAGAAGCACACCATCAAAAACATAAAGCCACATGGATCCCAAATAGTGCTGCAAAACCCTGGTCTTTCCTTAGCCAAAAATGCAGAGATAGAATGTACAATGATATGCCAAAGCAATCCCAAGTGTCCAACCCTGAAAATGACTTAGAAATTACATGATACATACTAGCCCAACCCATTCCCTTGCCTCTAGGGGTCGAGCTCATCCTTCTAAGAGTTGTTTCAACCAATTCTAAACAAAGCACTAAAATCTAGGCAATCAAAACAACTTGCCTCTATAAGGTAGGAAACTGATTCATTCACTCACATTTCACCTTTTGGTGAATGAATCTTATAGAACAAGTAAAAATGTGCCAATATTACATCATGGTTTCCCAATTACCTCAAGATAGATCAAAAATTACATCACAAAGCAAAACCAGTCAAACTGGCCGAATTTCTGAGCTGGAAGGTGAAAAATTAGGCAAAAAACCTCTGTGCTCCACGCCAATTTCTTTGTGCATCACGCCACTTTGAGACTGCGTTTGAGGCACTTCCTGAAGTCCAAATTGAGCCCAAGTGTGCTTGTTTGAAAGCCCTGCCTGTCTACTTTCTAAACCAAGTGGAATTTATAAATTTGGTGCCCATTTGCCCCTCCAAAACCTCAGTATCCAAAGACTGCTTCCTGTGTGTGAAATTAGGGGCAGAGAGGTCATTTTTAGGGTGTTTTTGACCTCTTGAGGACTCAAAACTTGCCCAAACTTCTTGGCCATGCACCAATAGTCATGATTTTTCATGAAAAATCCAAAAATATAAAGGTTTTTGCATTTGGAGCCTCCTATCATAAGCGCGCGCCACGTGGCGCGACGCACTGGCTTGAGGCACGGCGCATAGAGCCTGTGCGTAGCACTTTTTGCAGGAGACTTTTGGAGGCCTTCTCGGTGTCTAAAGTGGGCGCAAGATAGCTAGTTGGAAATCTATTTGAGTCTACTTTCCAACCCAACTAGAATTTTTCAATTTGGAGTTCATTTGACCTGTCAAAAATCAAATATCCCAATACTAGTCAAAATGTGCCAAATGAGGCTGCCTAAAGGCAGAGTGTTGTTACCGTCAACTTTTGAATGCCTTCCTCAACTCCAAATTGAGCTCATGATAGCTCATTAGAAATATATTTGTGTCTAGTTATCATTTTAATCATCAAGAAAGTCATTTGGCTGACCAAGCTAGGAGAAAACTTGATTTTACCAAGGTCACTTCAGAGGTGCATCAATTCTCCTGAGGTAATTGTATTTTTGACGTTTCTCTAAAACCATGACACTTGTGTAAAAAGTGAAGGAGGTTTTTCTTCCTTTGCCGGTTCTAGACAAAAAAGTCTCTCAGTTTTCCCAAATTCATCTTTTCTTTCTCAGAAACATCATTTGATAAAAACCTACCCCGACGTGTGGAACAAGAGATTTGTCGAAATGAAGCGAAATGAAGGGGATAGGGAGCTTCTAAATTCTTGAGGAAATTTTGGGAAGTAGGAAGGGATGTTAGGAATTAGGGGAAAGTGTAATCTTAGAAATTTAGTGAGGGGAAGGGGTGCAAAAAGGCAAAACACAGGCCTAGCCTAGAAAATAGGGTTTGTAGCAAGAAACTAGGGTTTGCGCAAAAATGAGGAATTTGGGGGATCTTAGTGATGGGAAGTGTTTAATAAGGTACATTAAGGATAGGGGAAGGTGTATGAACATCCGAATATAATTTATTCTAATGATTTGACCATCCAAGAGAAATTGCCTTCAAAACCCTAGGAAAGGGAAATGACCTTACCTAGGCGCAACTGAAGCATGAAAAAGATGTAAAACGACCCAGTGGAACTTGACATGATGATGAAAATCCTCTGAATGATGGCACACTCATCTGAGTGGTGACATGGACCGACATTTGGACAACTTTGACAGGATTAAAAGCAAACCCTAGACCTAATGCCTAGTGGCCAAATTTTGCTTGAAGACTCACTGAAATGACAAAATTTGACCTTGACACCTTAAAATCACTTTGTAAGAGCATGTTTGATCACTGGAGGAAGGCTGGAAAGACTGACACTAACATCTCATATTATTTATATTGCTACAACGGAACGGTTGCACTAAGTTGGCGCCCCGATTTTGTGGACCATTTCAAGTCTTAGCAAAGATTGCGCCAGTGGCTTACCAGCTCACCTTGCCAAGTCACATACGATTCCATAATGTTTTCCATGTTTCTGTGTTGAAAAAATATGTGTATGATCCTAAACATGTTATCAGATGGCAGGATATACAGGTGAGAAGTATCTCCGGTACATCAGTCTAAGTGTTTACCTTTAAAAGAAAATTGATTTAGGATGTTGCATGTTGTAGGTCGAACTGGAAGGAGAAATCTTGGTCGAACCGATGAACATCCTCGACCGGAGAGAAGTCATGCTGTGGAAGCGAGCTATTACCCAAGTTAAAGTGCAGTGGCAGCACTTTGGGCCTGATTAGGCCACCTGGGAAGATGAAGAGCTTATGAAACAAGCTTACCTAGGGTTGTTCAGGGTCGAAAGACATTGGGACGATGTCCAATTTCAGGAGGGGGAGATGTGATGCCCAAGAAAAATGTAAATATTTGAGTTTTATTGTGGTAAAAGACAGAACTAAATATGACATTGTTAGTTGTTTGAAATTTAATAGTCTGGTTATTATCTTTTTTTAGAAAAGAATATAAAAAAATGTTTCTTGGAATAATACTGGAACTTCTGAGGAGGAAGTTGGAATGAGACAGTTGCTGAGATTGCAACCCTAACTGCCTCCCCTAACTGAAAGGCTTCTGAAGAAAAGGAAGTGGGGAGAGGCAAAAATCTGCGTTGTAGAGACAGGCAGAGAAAAAAAGAACATAATGGCTAAGTCTAGTGAGGACCAGATAGCCAAGCACGAGGTGCACGTGTCTTGCTGAGGATAGTAGTCCTGCAAGAGAGCTAGGGGGGAGATTCTGGTCCTAAAAGACGAATCTCATGGTAGGGTGGTGAAGGAAAAATAGAGAACCCAGGTGAATTTTTCGACGAGCTCTTACAACCCAGAAAGACCAGGTACGTAGAGAAAACCTCTGGGAAAATCTGCCTCATGAATTCTTATGTGTCTCATATTATTTATAGAAAAGATGGAGGGATTACTGTTGTGACTAGCAGATTACTGTTAAGGAAATTTAGCTTTCTCTTTTCCCTATCTTCTATTATGTACACAAATATTGTCGTGCAGCTTATTTCTTTTCTTTTAGAAAACCAAAAAAAAAAACACATTCCTAATTGCAAACAAAAGTAATAGTAGAAGAACCTGTTAGAACAGACGGGTAACTATGTCCAAGCAGTTTCATTTAAAAGACGGTAGCCATGATAATGGTATGCCAACGGTCATGGAAACAAATGAGACAACAGAATTATCTGAATAAGGGAACTCCATCTTGAGCACCCCAAAAAACGTGAAACAACAAAACAAACAGCTATCGCGGAGCTTGATAGGTGCGGATGGCCTTAAAACTTTCCGAATTTCATTTAGTAAGAAACAGAGAACTGTAGAAGTCTAAAAATAGAACTCGCAAGAAGTTATGTGATTTGAGCCAATACTAGAGTCGATTAATTGTTAGAAACCATTATAATGAAAAGTGAGAACTACAATAAACCCTCGATGAATTCAAGAAAATATGTTGTTATGAATAAGTACTCATTCCCAACACAGAGACGGAATTCACATATAAAAGAAAACGTGATAAGCTCTAACAATGGACGCATCATGTGAAATGTATAAATTTCATAACCAGAGATGGTAGGAACACTTCATATACATAAGCAAAACAAAAGGTAGCCACATTACAACAATAGTGAGCAATTGCATACTCAAAATGGTAAAGCACCAAAACCAGAGAAACTCACAAATTATGGACCTCGTAATTATCAAGTATGGCAGACATAACTTCCAAACTCTGCGTGAATAGAGCCAAGGCTCTCAGCAAGTATATCCGCATAGAACTATATTACAAAAGCAGTACCATAGAACTGAGACAGTAAAACAAATTCAATTGTAAAAACATAGAGGTATTGTATTTCCTGCTCAAAAGTATAGTCTTACAGAAGGAAACGTGATCAGGAGCTGTAAAGAGCTCGACTTTAGTTAACATGTATAGCAGCCAAATATTTACAAATGGACTCGAGGTCCTTCTTATAGGTACTGGAAATAATACCAGAACAATAACAAATGCAATGGATAAACCTTCAGAGGACCCATATATTTCCTCAATAAACTCTACAAATGAAAAACAATTTGTTTATAATCATTAGAGAAGGACAGAGTAGCCAGAAGGCATTAAAAGCCTGAAGGTGTGCCGAGAGGGCCAAACCCCTGGTCAGGGTAATTTTGGGCCGAGCAACCCAATTTAACATCGTAGAAGGCTACAGAGAAACCCTGTTCAGGGTACTCTAGGAGCTGCCACCACATCTGAAATACAAAAACAAGAATACAGAAACTATGAAACCCCGAAGTGGGCAGTCAGTGCATGCTAACACTTCTTTTCGAAACCCCTTTAAACAAGGAATCCTGCATCGGAAGTAATGGTGCTTACTCGGCGGCCGTCGCTAGAGGGTGATAGCCTGAGTACATAGCCAATCCGTCTTGTCGGCAGATACTCCTTGGTCGTGCTCATTCCTCCTTCAATTATCAGATAGACAAGGGACTGTTACAGTCACGAATTCAACGTAATCATTCAAGGAAGAAGGAGTCAAATTTAATTTAAACAAATCAATATAAAAACCCTTACATGTATGCCTGAATCACTGGAACGCTGGTAGATAGCTCCTGTGCAACGAACCAGGGTTGCGGACATGGAACTTACAAGTGAACCCCGCGTGCAGGAAGGCAGAGTAAGATGGAGCTAGCACCAAGGCAAATGAGCGGTATGGGACACACAACTGGAGTAATTGAGTGCCAAAACCCCAAGACTAATCTCAACCCTTAGATCGATGACCTGTGTTCCTCACTGTGGATGACAGGTGAAGCCCAAGGAGCTCGGCAGCCGATGGTACGCCTGCCCATGCCATGTCACATGACGGAGTAGGAAAAATAAATATCAAGCCAGGTGTGATGCGTAGGAGGAGCTGGCAACTAGTGGGACATTAAAGGACCAGGACGAATGGTACTATGAGTTTAATACACACAAAGAGTCATTCCATCGGAAAGTTTATCCGATCACTTGAGTTACTTACTTGTATGATAATCAACCGGAAAATGATAAACCAAGAACGTAAAGTTACCATGCTATGTAATGCTTGGAGAGAGAAATGTAAGATTTTTTTTTAATGCGTAGGTAGAGACATGACACATCTATCCTAGGGCCTCTCCTTGAAATTAACCGGTAATTAGTGTGCGATTGCAATGATTCACAACAAGTTGATTTAAGCCCATAGGAGGAAAGATAATAAGTTAAATCTACCAAAGCATAAGAATTTTGGCCTATTTCACCAAAATTTGGTAATAAAAATTTGGGTTGAATTGCAATTTATTGTTGTTTAAAGTGAAATTTTGAATGTGTAAATAGATTTAATGCATTAAAAGATCAACATGCTACTCAAACTATATACACTCCATTCATGGCATATTGACCATGAAAGTGAATTGAATTGGATCAAGAATATGAAGGGGAACCTATATCTAGATGTGGAAATCAATAATGTGTTATGTACAAGTCGGTAGAGACTACATAGCACATGCAAGGGATAGTATAAGAAGAGTCTTGTAGAACACTAATGAGAGGTGACCATAGTGGCCCTACATTGGAGTAACTAGCATGAAATGTGGGAGAAGAACCTACCATTAGAAGAACAAGAATAGACAAGAAATATAGTTGATATGGTGGTCCAAATTTGATATTTGACCAAAGTCGGGAAGAGCATAAAAATTCATATGTGGTCGTAGGAAGTGAAGTACGTGAGAATGGTAGAATAATTTAATTGCCCAAGAGGCGCTCATATGGGGGTAAATCTCACGTAAAAAGTAAACATGTAAACTTAAATGTAAACATAAACGTAATGTTTAACATTTAACATTTAACATTTTTAACATAATGTGGACCCTATTTAAAAATCAATCTAATTATTATTATGTATAAACACAATATAAATTTAAAATATAAAGAGGTTTACAAACACTCTGGTAACTAAATAAAAATATAAATAAACCAAAGAGTATGGTAAATAAATATAACTTTTTTTTTTTTTTTTTACTCCAAAGGTATGGTAAATAAATAAAAATATAAATAAGCTAGAGGTATGGTAAATAAAGAAAACCTCTTTTTATATTTACTCCATAAACCTCTTTATATTTACCAAAACTCAAAAAAGAGGTTTTATTTAGGTAAAGCTTGTGGGCCAAATACCATGGGACAAATAATTATTAATACCATGGGCCAAATACCATATTTACAAAAGAGGTATGGTAAATAAATAAAAATATACCAAATAAGATTAATATAATTATATACCAAGTCTATGGGCCAAATACCATGGTAAATAAAAGAGATATGATAATTAAATATAAATATAAATAAGCAGGTATGGTAAATAAATAAAACCTCTTTTTCTATTTACTCCATAAACCTCTTTATACTTACACTCAAAAATGAGGTTTTATTTTGGTGAAAGCTATGGGTCAAATACCATGGGCCAAATTATTATTAATACCATGCAAAAAACTATTATTAACCCTAATATTAATATTAAAGGATTAATAATATTATTATTATTAAATTTAATATTCATATTAATATATTATAATATTAATATTATTATATTTAATAACTTTGGATTAATACAATATTAAATTTATTATATTATAATATATATTAATATATCATGATATATATTAACTCTAGATATATATGGGAGGGAAGAACAAAGACATAGAGTGATAGAGATGGAGAGATAGTGGGAGTGACAAGGGAGAGATGGAGATAAACTAAAGGAGAGGGGAGAGGAGGAATGAAGAGCGAGAGAGAGGGAGAGGAGTGAGACAGGTAGAGAAGGGTAAGAGAGGGAGAGGGAGACACAAAGATGGAGGGGGGAGAGAGAAAAAGAGAGAGGGAGAGAGATAGTGAGAGGATTGGAGGGCAGGGGGGGGGGGGGAGGGCAGAGAGAGGAGGAGAGATGAAGGGATAGAGAGATGGAGCTGGAGGGGGGGAGAGGGAGGGAAGAAGAACGACATAGAGAGTGAGAAGTGGAGAGAGAGAGGGAGTGACAAGGGAGAGATGGAGAGAGAGAGTGTATTTCTAGGGATGAGATAAAGAGACAAAAAAGGAGAGATAGAGAGGAGGATAGAGGAAGGGTTATAGTAACATAGTTGGAGAGAGAGAAAGAGGGTGATGGGGGAAGAGAGAGGATTGGATAGAGAGAGAGTGTGTGATGGGGGAATAGAGAGAGAAAGAGAGGCAGAGAGTGACGGGGGAAGAGAGAGGGAGGTAGGAGAGAAAGGGAGAGAGAGGAAGAATGAGATGCGGACTTTAGAGAGAGGATTTGATTGATGGGGGAAGAGAGAGGATTGGAGAGAGGGAGATAGAGAGAGAAAGTGATGGGGGAATATAGAGGGAGATAGGAGCAAAGGGAGAGAGAGTAAGTACGAGAGAGTAGACTTGAGAGAGATGAGGAGTGAGGTAGCGAGAGAGGAGGAGAGAGGGAGGGATAGGGAGATCGAGTTAGAGGGGGAGAGAGGGAGGACAAAAGAAATACATAGAGAGTGAGAAGTGGAGAGAGAGAGAGAGTGTGTATGTTTTGGGTGAGATAAAGAGACAAAGAAGGAGAGATAAAGAGAATGGGCAAGAGGAGAGAGGAGAGGGGGAGGGATATAGTAATAGAGTTAGAGGGTGAAGAGAGAGAGAGAGAGAGAGAGAGAGAGAGAGACTAGATTAACCTAAGACATTTTTAGCATATCATAAATGATTATATTAACATTAGATGAATTTACATATTATTAACAAAATTAATCATATATTCCTTAGATTTTCTTTGGCCACATGCGACTGAAACTAGCCTAGATCCATCTTAACTTCGGATCTATCAAGCGCCAAGAGGGATAAAATCTCTCAAGGTGCAAAACTTTCCTCAAGTTTTGCACCTCGAGAGATTTGATCCCTCTCGGTGCTTGACAGATCCAGAGTTAAGATGGATCTAGACTGGTTTAGTGGAAGCCAAGGTTAACAATATATAAAAAAATCTGCGCACACACATGGAGGGAAATGTACACTTGGTCTTTCCTCAAAAAAATTGACCAAATATACCGAGTGAAGCCAAGTGGGGAACTATTATTTTTGCAATAGTAGCAGGTATTTGTTTCGGAATATTAATTGAATGGATATAAGACTTTGAGGTTCAAGAAAGGGTCTTATATGGGATAACATTAAAAAAATTAGTATATATTTTCAACTTCCAGTTAATTTCGGGATAGTAAGTACATAAACTTACATACCATATCAGAATGTATAATAGTTAGTGGGATAATTCAATCTATTTAGATTGTTTCTACTCAATTTGGCTTACCCTTCACTTGGTCCATTACTATTCTCTTCTTGTCACCATGTTTTCTAAATCCCTTTGATAACTCACTCACCCTCACATGTGCATAGCCTCAAAAACCAATTCAATTATTTAACTTTTTATTCATACATTAATGTTACTTTTACCATGGGTATCAATCCATAGTATTAGCTCATGATCGATCCATACTTTTACCGTATCAGAGATCCTTCGAAGCCCCCAACTCCAAGTGCAATAATAATCAGCATCCATGACATAGTGATATGACCTTTTCCAAATATCCATACCATATACCATTAAAATTCCTTACCTCCATGTGCTAGATGATTAAGCACACATGATCATGGGTACTTACAACATCCTATTCTCTATACCATATATTGATTTAATTCTTTTTCTCCAAGTTCCAGCACCCAATATTGTAGGTTATAAACTCGATCTTATATCCATATTACTTAGGTGTTATTTTTTCACAAATATTTGGTATACATAATGATAAATGAAAAAAATATCCAACTTTCCTGCAATGGTTAAAAAATTTCTCATCACATTAGACTCCTCATACAAGACTATTCTCGGGTAGCCCAACATAGGGCCCACACTAGGCTAGCCATTATATATACTAACTATGGTGCAAATAATTGGTTTTTTAGAATTTTGGCCAAATAAAAAGTACACAGGAAAAACTCGGTAGGCAGGGTCTTGACATAAGTCCCAAGACCTCATGGATTTCCATGTCAGTGCATGGTTGAACCTATCACAACCTACTATGTGGTTCATTTTCTGAGTAATCATTGCCCCATCATACCTGCCAATAAATATTAGATATTGGCCATGACTTTTATTATAAGAATTGCACTCCAGTGTGTTATAAAATGTAACAATGTTCGGACTTTAATAATGTACTTGATTCATTACGTAATGTACTTGTCAAAAGAATAACGAAAATAATTTTTATTATTGAAATAATGAATTATTAAAGCGTGGGTTTCATGCTTGGGTCATCATTATATTAGCTACAGTCCCCATGGAGGACTCTTAGGATTAATATTGAGTTTATATATTCACTGTATATTCGAAGAGACCCTTCTTGTTCTTTCAAACCATTTAAAAAGGTTTTGTATCAAGTCAAATATGAATTATGTACCCTCCATATCATGTTAGCCTAAGGGAGATCAAGTTGGCCTAAGGACCCCCCCATTTGACCCACAAGAATCCTATATCTTGAAGGAGATCAAAGTCATTTGAACCAACTGACTCTCAAGTAAGTTCGCAATCTCAAGAGGAGCTGGAGAAGTGCAAAGTTTGTTTCCGAGAGAAGGAAATAAATGTGTGTTTGGGGAAGTCTTTAGAGAAGAATAAAATTGAAATTTTGGTGCCTCTCTCCCTCTACTTTGTGGTTTGTGTTGGGAGATCGAAGTCTGCTAAGATTTTGTTATTGCCGGAAGCTGCATGATAACGAAATCTGATGCCTAGTTGAAGTTGTTGGAAGGGGTCGAAGGTCTAGGAGGCTAACATGGTGTGGAGGGAAAGTCTAATCTTGGTCTAGGGTAAAGGGTCTCAAATAATACTCTTGAATGAAGAATTATCTTGACTGGGTTTTCCACTCGAGGGGGTTTTTCCTTTGCATGTGCCTATATATTGTGTCTCTTGCTTTGTGATATTCATACACCTATAATTTCTTCATGAAATATTAGATAATAAAGAAGTAAAAGAAGCCAACACACTCACAGGTAATTATCAAGAAAGGAGAATCAAACCCTAATATAATATCTTTAATTTTCCAACATGGTATCAAAGTTAGGGTCAAGAGAATTCGAAGATCACTTTGTTAGCATAGGTTCTCCCTCTATGGTGAACTAGATAAGATTTGGTTACAACACTGCTGCAAGATGGATTAGGAACATTGTCTATTATTTATTCCACAAAATCAAGGCTCAAGGATTCTTGGTTGCCCTTACAAGATTTCTTACTGATGACAATGCATGGATAATTGATAGTGGAGCATCGAGACACATGACAGGTGAAAGAAAGAAAAATCGCGTGCTATCAAAGGAATAATCCTCTTATGTAGTGGAATTGGGTGAAAACAAAATCTATGTTATTAGAGGCCTAGGATCTACATCATTAAAGCTATATAATGGATCGACGTTGCATCTCAACAACATTCTCTATGTTCCAGGTTTGAAAAAGACTTTACTTTAGATTTCATTTTTAGAAGATAAATGGGAAAGGATTTCTTTTGTTGATGTAAAAGTATTGGTTTGCGGAAGGAACTCTAGTATTGACAAAGCTAGGGTTATTGGCATTCGTGAAGGAAGCTTTTACTGGGTTATCACTCCATCTCCTCAATCTTTGGTACATATGGAAATAAGTCCCATTGAACTATGGCATCGAAGATATGGTCATCTTCATTATAGGGTAATCCCTACTCTTAGTCAATTGGTTCATGGTGTTCCTGATATGAGGTTAGATCATGAAGTTCTATGCAAGGGATGCTCTTTGGGGAAGCATAGTAGAAAGCCATTTCATAATAGTGAAACTAGGTCTAAACAAATATTAGACCTCATCCATTCTGATGTATGCGGGCCCATGTCTGAAAAATAACTTGGAGTTCATCTCTACTATGTAACATTCATTCATGACCACTCGAGGAAGACATGGCTCTACCTACTCAAAATTAAAGATGAAGTATTTGATAATTTTAAGGAGTTTAGGGCTGAAGTGGAAATCCTAACTAAAAGGAAGATAAAAACTCTAAGGTATGACAATGTGGGGAAGACACTTCTAAAGAGGTAATTTGATATTGTAAGGATGGAGGTATTAATAGGGAGCTCATTGTTCCCTACTATACCTAATAAAATGGATTGGTCGAAAGGAATAATAGGAAAATTGACGAAGGCATTTGAACAATGCTCCTTGATCAAGATCTACCAAATTTCTTATGGGGTGAAGTAATGATGACTTCCGTGTACATTCAAAATAAAAGTCCTCATAAGAGGCTTGATAATACTGCACCTTATGAAGTATGCACAGGAAAGAATCCAAGTGTTGATCATCTTCATATATTTTTAATTCCAACGTATATCCATGTTCTGATGGACAAGCGAAAGAGGTTGGAATTGACAAGCATCAAGGGAATATTCATTGGTTATAGTCTTTCCTCAAAAGCATATAGAATTTACATAAATGAAGGAAGACACATTGAAGTAAGAAGGGATGTCATATTCGATGAGGATCAAGCTTACAAGAAATCAAAGGATATTCCCATTGATTCTGATGATAAAGAAGTTTCCATATTTGAAGAAGAAGAAGTTCATCATGAGAACTCTACTACAAATGATGAAGAAGAAGGAAAAAGTGAACCTATTCAATTGGTGGTTATCCCAACCAAAAAGAAGAGGCCAAATTGTTTGAGATCCACATTAGAATATGTTGAAGGACATGAAGCTGTGAAAGGGTCCTGCAAGGAAAGTAAGAAATTAAAAAGGTATTATGGTTATGTTGCATATATAACAAAGTTTGTTGAAGTTGAACCATTTATGTTCCAGGAAGTTGAGCATGAAGATCTTTGGAAGAAAGCTATTCACGGAGAATATCAATCCATCAAGAAGAATGGGGTTTGGGAAATTATTCCTAGACCTAGTGACAAATTGGTTGTCACATCAAAGTGGATTTATAAGATCAAACATGTTATTGCTGGAAGTATAGACAAGTACAAAGCAAGGTTCATCGCAATGGGTTTCTCCCAAAAGGAAGGCAATGAATATGAAGAAACCTTTGCACCTACAACAAGATACACTACCATTACATTGTTGGTTTCATTGGCTACTACAATGGAGTGGAATATCCATCAAATGGATGTTAAGAACACATTTATAAATGGAACCATTGATGAGGAAGTGTACATTGAACAACCTGAAGGATTTGAAGAGAATAGAAGGGACTCTCGTTTTTGTAGACTTAATAAGTCCCTATATGTCTTGAAATAAGAACCAAGCACATGGTATGAAAGAATGGACTCATATCAACTCCGAATTGGGTTCATGAAGAGTATTGCTTACCTGAATCTATATATCAAAGTCGTGAATAAGGAGCCCATAATTATTCTACTATATGTGGATTATCTATTAATTACTAGTGTAGAACGAAGAATTCAAGAATGCAAGAAGATGTTGGAAGATGAATTTGAGATGAAGGATCTAGCACTGATGCATTACTGCTAAGTCTAGAAGTCTAGCAGCAATCTGGGGAGATAAATTTGGGGCAAGGAAAGTACATCATCAACTTATTGCATAAATTTGGGATGACAGACTCTAAGTCGATGATTAATATTATGATCGCCAACCTCAAAAAATTGAAGAGCTCCAACTCTAGTCTTGTGGATCCTACCTCATATCAATAGTTGGGGGGTACCCTCATGTATCTGGTAAATACTAGGCTAGATATATGTTTTGCAATGAAAATTCTTAATCAGTTTCAGTTGGAGCCTCGTCATGATCACCAGATAGCTTCCAAACATATATTGAGGTATGTTCATGGCAGTGTACATCACTTCCTAAAGTATGATAGTAAGGAAGTCAAGCTAATTGACTTCACAGACTCTGATTCCGGTGGCAGTGAGGCCGATGGAAGGAGAACTACTGGAGGATGCTTTAGTCTGGGAGCTACTATGATCTCATAGATGAGTAGGAATAAATATCTCGTTGCATTGAGTAGTGTCGAGGAAGCATATGTGGCTTCATGTGAAGTACGAAAAGGGGTTGTTTGGTTAAGAAATATTCTACCATATTTGTTCGAGAAGTTTTTAGGTCCTACTGTGATTAATTGTGACAATCAAAGTTATGTCAATAAGTTTGGAGATCTGATGTTTCATTCAAGGATGAAACATATCAATAATAATTTCCACTTTATTAGGAACTTGGTGCATGATGGGATCGTGAAGTTAGAGTATGTTTCGATAGATGAACATGTAGCAAACATTCTGACAAAGGCTCTTTCTAATAAGAAGTTCCAATATCTAAGGAATCTGTTGGGTTTGGTAGATACTTGTGATTGTATTGATGATAAGGAAATGGAAGAGATTTGTTGAGGATATACGAGTGAAGCATTGTCTGGGAGACATTTGGCCGACACTCTGTTTTGATGTATGGAATCCCAGGATTGAAAAGGTGGTGTTGTTTATTGAGATCTTTTTTGGATACACACCTATATGTTTGGTTTGGTGGTTAGCAAGTAAGCCTTATGGTACATAGAGGGGCTGAAAGCTTGAGTCCACCTTACTCCCACTTGGATAGATTTCCATGGTGAGGAATCTATTCCATGGCATTGTAGTGCCTAAATTGCTGAGTGACTAGTTCGATAGATCGCCCTCGTTAAGAATCTAGTCCATGTCATTATGATGCATAAAATTTCTTCATGTTTTCATATAGTTTGGGATCTCCATTCTATATGTACATTATGAATACCTCCCTAGTTAAGAGGAAGTGTTAGAAAATGTAACTATGTTCAGTCTTCAATAATGTAATTAAGTCATTATGTAATGTACTTGTCAAAATAATATAGAAAATACTTTTTATTATTGTAAAAATGACTTATTAAAGCACCAGTTTTGGTCATCATTATATTAGTCAAAGTCCCCATTGAGGATTCCTAGGATTAATATTGAGTTTATAGAGTCATTGTATATTTTAAGAGACCCTTATTGGGATTTCAAACCATGTAAAATGGTTTTCTATCAAGTCAAATATGAACTATGTACACTCCACATCATGTCGGCCCAAAGGAGATCAAGTCAGCCTAAGGAACCCCCATTCGACCCACAAGAAGCCTGAATATTTAAGGAGGTTGAATTCATTTGAACCGCTCACTATCAAGTAATTTTGATATCTCATGAGGAGATGGAGAAGTGTGAAGTCTATTTCCAGGAGAAGGAAATAAGTGTGAGTTTGGGGAAGTCTTTACAGAAGAATAAAATCAAACTTTTGGTCTCTCTCTCTCTCTCCCTGTTTCGTCGTTTCGGTTGGGAGATCGAAGTCTCCTAATATTTTTTTGTTGCCGGAAGCTACTGCCTAGTCGAAGTTGCTTGAAGGGGTTGAAGATCTAGAAGGCTGACATGGTGTGGAGGGAAAGTCAGCTCTTGGTCTAGGGTAAAGATCCTGAAATAATATTATTGAAAGGAAGAATTATCTTGACTGGGTTTTCTCCTCGACGGGGGTAGTACCCTAGCATGTGCCTATATCTTGTGGGTCTTGTTTTGTGATATTCATACATGTATAACTTCTTGATGAAAGATAAGATAATAAAGAAGTAAAAGAAGCAGACACACTCACAAGTAATTATCAAGAAATGAGAATCAAACCCTGATATAATATCTTTGATTGTCCTACACAATGCCCCATGCCCTAGTACCCTAATGCAAGGCCCGTTAATGCTACTTCACTTGCCAAGTAAGATGCTTCAAAAAATTAGATTATGCCTTATGTTTGAGTGTTGACATGTACCTACCATGTGTCACTTTCCAATCATCAAATGAGTTGGCTAAATCAGCCAAAAATTAATCCCATGTGTCACTCCCCTATGCTATCACATCCTCGAATCTACCACCTGTTTTTTCATACGGGGCGATGTCATAAAGCTTCCATATCAAACTAGATACCAGATTAGGTGCATTCCCTACTTCAACTTCCATGCATGTGTGAGGCCAATATGGATCTAGATCATTAGATTAAGGTGTTATTAGTAATTGGATCCATCACATACACATATGCATTAGAACCACCACACACGTTGTGAGCATGATATTGGTCTAGGACTTTGATATATGGCAAGGGTTATTTTCATGGAAACACTACGTTTTGGTCTATGTTTATTCACATAGAAATCCCACATGAGCATTGCATGAAAACACTTCCAACACCTTGCTTTGGCTTTTGCTCCACAATCTTAGTTGGCTCCCTACTCAAATTACCCTTCTTTCCCATCTATTGGATGACCTTGGCTTGGCTCCCCATAAGCTTGAAATCAATAACATTTCCTAACTTGACATCAATTACATATGTGCAACAATCTCCTCCCTTAGAATTGATGGAAACACCACTAGACATCGTTGAACTACTCTTTTGTTTTCTTGTTTCACCTTAAAAATGACTATTTGATCCTGATGCTTATTAAAGATTCTTGTTTGATCTAAATGCTCATAATGTATTATTTTTTCTTCTCCTTCAACATAAATGGAAAAGGGAGGAATCTAGCTACAAATGGCTACTTCTTCATTTTGGAATTGCTTCCCCTAAGATCACTCTTCTATAATTGTTGTTAACATACACAAGATGTGCCCTCTATGTGCATGATTACTTTGATGAAATCACTGCCAAACTCTTCACCGTTTTTTCACTAATGTGTACTTCAATATGATGACAGTGAACCAATAGAAGTGAATTAGTTGCAAGTGTAACACGTTGCTAGAAATTCCTAAGAACCCAATTAAATGCCAAGTTGTAATGCAGAAATATATATTTGTCCTTTGCTGGCTCAAATGACCATCCAAGTAAACAAATTTCCCATAAAACAATTCCAAAAAATGACACAAATAATGTCAATCAACATCCCAATCATCTATCATGTGTGTGATTCAAAAACATGATATTGATCAATAATTGTACCAAATAGCACGTGAATAATAAACTAGTTGCCTCAATGGTGCTACTCAAATCCAAAATCAAATGATGTTGCAAAAATTATGGGAACTGGAAAAATAACTAAAATTCCCAAGTTGAAATTTATCCCAAGTGATCATATCTAAGCTTGTAATCTATGGACTATTGGTGTCCATTTGGCATATTATTTGTTGAAGTAGTCCATCTACAGATTAGTGTTACCCATTTTAATAAAAAAAATTATTGAACTATACAATCTGTTGAATATTATTGTCCATTTGGAAAATTTGTTCACGTTATTCAAAATTTAAATTTGAGAATCATCATCAATTCCCCACTTTGTCAACTGAAAAGAGAGATAACATCGATTTTGATGTGGGTTACTACTAAAGAAATCATCACTATTTTTGGTGTATTTCAATTTACCACTAGCCATATTCATTTGATTTTGTAGTTTTATACTATCACTAACCATATTCACTTGATCTATGCCCTTCCCCATGTAAAGTGCATATAAGTTTCATCATTGTGCTCCCACATTTGAGTTACAGGAAGTGACATTCTAATTTCATTGTTAGCCACAAGAATTTTTTCCTCTAGATTGAATTACAGTAATACTGATATAGATTATTTTGTTAAGGCCCTACGACCCCTTTGTTAAATAATTAATAACCATTCCTTATAAGTTTATTAGTTATGGTTAAGTTGGCATAATGGTACTTTACATCATCCCACTTTATCTCATATCTGTGATAAATTAGATTCATCTCTATAAGCATCAAATCTTGTCATGTACATTGTATTCACTATAAATGAGGTTTGACAACCAAAGTGGATTATATTTATTCATTTTTTATCATTTTCAAGAAATTTAGTTCTTAACATGTAGTATTAGATCTATGGTTCTAGGGTTTTCCCTCTTCAATTAATATATCTTGGAATTATTTGCATAACTTTCTATGAGAGAAGTTTCAAACAATGAAATTTTGAGGGATCTAAGGATAAATTTCAAGGAATAGGTGGTCAAAATTAGTGATATTGGAATTTTTGCTATAGTTATTCTTATATAATGTTTTAGCTAGTAAAATTTTGTAGATATTTAGGGAAAATATCATGGTACAAGTCATAAATAAAACAGGCTTTGGTTCACTACATTTTCAGAGGTATGCTATGGAAGATAGGTTTTTTGTTTGATCTTAAGATAAACTTTAAAAGAGTCATCTTGGAATTTTTAGTATGCATTATTTTCGGTGAACTGCCAATTACTAAAAGTCTGAAAACACCGAGATATCATAGTTAATTACATGTTGAATATTTTCCGAATTTTGACTCACTATATTTTATGATATATATCATGTGGAAGTTAGTGTTTTACCTAGTTAATTTTTAGTGACTTAAAGAACATTTTCTAGGGTTAGGAAACACTTTTTTTTAGAGACAAGATCTAGTGTCTTTATATAAAATAGCAATATGTCATTTAATGAGCAAAATTATGGTAAGAAAAGGATACACACTGGAACTGCACATGGTTCTACATGGTTGGAAACTTCTATAACCGCATTGATACCTTTTCGAGTGGTAACACATCTGATAGTACCTATATATGGCATATCACTATAATGTGAATTTGACTTAATGGGAATTATTGAAAATAATTTAATATTTACTTCATTCATTATGTCATCAAGCAATTCTACAACTAAAATTCACAAAAGAAGAAGAGAAAACAAAAATTAGGCCAAATGCTAGGGAAAAGGGAAAATCCATCAAACCTTAAAGAAATCCAAGTCAAGTTAACTAGTGATCCAAATTCCAACTAAACCCTCCAAACTTTGTCATGATCTATCCACAAGGTAGTCAATCAATATGCCACATCACAGAGATAGGTGCCATAGAAAGCTTTGTTCATTACAAGGAAATATGTCACAAGAAATTTCATCAATACAAGGAAATATATCCATAGGAACTTATTGAAAATATTGAGAAGGGGTAAATAAGCATGGAAAATTTTAACGATGGAAATTTATTTTAATGTTTAGAAACCTTAGCGAATCTCACTAGTACATAATATGCAATTTGTAAAATGTTTGGAAATGCTTTTGTAAAATTATTCAAATTTCTAGTAATTTTATATAGTATCTATATAGAATTTTGGAAAATTTTAAGGTAAAACAATTTTATACTATAAAATTTTGGCAAATATGTTTTAGAAAAAATGGAAATTTAAGAATATTTTTTGGAAAAAAACATGGAAAATTAGCCCACTTGCAAATATTAGCCCCTAAAATTTTCCCTGTAAATAAGTATTTCTTATCAATTACATGAGTGGTGTTGTCAATGATGCGAAAGATAGTTATTGAATTCTCGTAATATTCATCATCATTTGGAAGCTACAATGGTCAAAGCCTTGGAAGCCCCACACTTCCTGAAGCTTTCGGGGACGAAGATCAAGGATATTAGGCTCATGACCTATATCATTGGATTCCCCCATCATGCAAATTCAAACGGTATGTGGGTTGTCACTAGAGGCCTCATCATTGGAGATATGCATGGTCAAAAACTCCAAGGCCCTTAATTTTGGAAAAAATCCCAAAGGGAGATGAGGTGACATGACATAATAGGGTGGCCTAAGGATGAAGAAATTTATCCTTTGTAAAAGGTCAAAAGAAAATTAAATTTAACTACTTAAGGGTAAGTTATTAAATTTTAAAGGCATGGCAAGTTGATTTCATATGGAGATAAACATTCAAATATAAATTATTTTCACCCAATTTTTAATGAATGTTGGCCAAAGGTTAATAAAGGATTTGTGCCTACAAAATTGTTAAAAAAATTTAAATTCAAAAATTTAACAACGTAAACTTTCAAACGTAAACTTAAAATGAGAACACTAGACAAAAAAACCCCAAAAAACATGAAAAACATCCCAAAACTGAAAAGTGTGTATTCCATGGAAACTCTTCTGCAAGTATTAATGGCCATGCGTAAACCCTGCTCCTAGGGTTTCTCCTCTGCACTATTCGGTCCTTCTACCAGCTCTGGCAGCACACCAACATCGATTAGGGGTTCTTATCCACAGAGGCCGTGTTCTGGCCCGACAAATGACAGAAGTGGGGTCCACTGGGACCCCATCATACAGGAAAGCAGTCATGCAGAAAAACAAAGCCCATGAAGGCTTCAATATCCCAGGGTATGAAGCCCGAAAAGACAGTTCTGAGACAAGTAACGAGATGACAGTCCAGGGGCAAAAAGATCCAAATCTTGGATCAGAGACGCCAGGAAAGGACAGCAACAGAAAGAAGAAGCACGTGAACTCATCGGACAAAGGCAAGAGCAGCTCGGTTCCAGTAATCGAACTGACAGATGAAGAAAAAGACCACAGAGAAGGAAAACGCTCTGCAGAAAAAGAGGATACAACGGAAACCTCTAACCTCAGCCTCAAAAATAACCTGCAAGGAGTCTGTAAACCTAAAAAGAAGGAAGCCCTTAGAGTGGTCTTTTCAGATCCACATATCCAGGTCTACAGAGACCACATGATGGAGCATGCCATCATTTGCAAGTTTATGGGACTGTGGCCAACAGAACGAGCCCTCTGCCAATGGATCAAGCAACACTGGAGACCAAAAGGTGATGTCAAACTCCATCTTGGAGCTAAAGGTTTTTTCACTGTTGTTTTTTCTAATCTAGAAGATAAGGATAGGATCTTTGATGGAGGGCCTTACTTCCTCTCCTCAGCTGGCCTCTACATGAGGCCGTGGAAAGCGAACTTCACACCTGAAAAAGAAACCTTCACTCGTGTCCCCGTTTGGATCCGCCTCTTCTCACTCCCTATCGACTACTGGGGTCTAGCAACCCTTAAGAGCATCGGAGACCGTCTCGGCACTTTCATTAAAGCCTCAGAGGCAACAATGCAAAGGAAATACACTTCCTGTGCCAGGATCTGCGTCGAAATGGATGTTTCAGGCGCCTTGCATGACGGACTGTGGTTAGAGTTCAGAGATGAAGATTACTTCCAGGCCATCGACTACGAACAGATCCCCTTCCGATGTAGGAAATGCCATGAACACGGCCACCTTATCAGCGAATGCCCATTAAACAAACCAACAGAAGAGGCCAAACTTGAGCAGCCAGCAAAGGACCAGGAGGTTTTCAAAAAACCAAAACCACGACAAAGGGCCTACAGGAAAAAAACAAGCAAAGCAACAATAGATCCCAGCAGAACCCTTAATCCGTTCAACATTCTGGACTTAGAAGCTGACTCGGAAGGAAACCACAATGAGACAGCGCTGCCAGAAGACCCCCAAAAGAATAAGACAGAACATAGAGTTACGAATGCAGAAGATTACACTAATGACACAGAATTTCAAACGCAGGAAGCAGCAGACGAAAGAGACGAGGACATAGACATGCTCACAAGCGACGGGGGGAGTGAAGACCTGGAACTCAACGAAGTCTTAGAAAAAGAAGGGGTTAACCTACCAGATATGGAAAAGCAATGGAGAGCTCAGGGGCTGGAAAATATCCCAGAGGAAGAAATAAGGAAGATCCGAGATCTTTTCATCGCAAAACAACAAGCAGCGCTAGACAAACAAAAGAAAAGGTTAGGAATCATGAAAGGCACAGGTAACCATCCTAAAAGCATGTTTCTTCACTCTCTGGGACGAAAGCAGAATAAAAGAAGAGGCAGGAGGACAAATGGAGAGGTTCTCCATGATTTAGGTATTTTTTTGATCAATTCAGGTAAAATGAAGGATTTACATGCCTTCCTGTCCTCCCAATAACCTCCTGGTTACTAATGAAAATCATCTCCTGGAATACAAGAGGGCTAAACAGCCTCAACAAGCAACGACTTCTCAAGAGGAAGTTACAACAGGAAAAGCCGGACATCATGCTCATTCAAGAAACAAAATGTGCCACTGCTCAGCTGGAGATCATCACCAGGAAGATAGGAAACTCTATCAAATACATAGACGTTGCAAGCCAAGGATGGGAAGGAGGTATTGCCACCCTTTGGGATTCCAAAGCCATCGAAATCATCTCTATGGAAGCTACCAGATCATATATCGCCACAGAATTTCAACTAACAGGTAATTCTGAAACCTACCTCTGTATTAATGTTTATGGGCCTCAGCGACTAGAAGATAAAATCTCTTTCATGAGCATGTTAACAAAATTAATGCAAAGGCATCAGCACTCCAAGATAATAATGGGAGGGGATTTCAACATGATCACCACCCTTCTGGAAAAAAAAGGAGGTCTCAGACGCCTCAATAAAGACTCAGAGCTCTTCGTAGACTTCATGGATTCTGCAAAGCTTGTTGATATCCCCCCTAAAAATGGGCTTTACACTTGGAATAACCGCAGAGGAGGAGAAAACAGGATAGCTTCTCGCCTTGACCGTTTCTTGATCTCAGAAAACATCTTACTGGAAGGAACAACAGTAGTCTCTGATATCCTCCCCAGTGGGGGATCGGACCACTGGCCCATCGTCCTGGAAGCTGCTTTTCTAGAGACCCCTAAAAACAGACCCTTTAGGTTTGAGAAATTCTGGCTAACTCACCCAAATTTTCAGGAACTGGTTAAAAAATGGTGGGAAGAGCCCAGAAACATCAGAGGGACCAAAATGTTTAAACTTCAATCCAAACTGAAGTTCATCAAACTCAAAATCAAGGAATGGAATTCAACCGAATTTGGTAACATATTCCAAGATAAACACAATATAGAAGACCGACTAGGCCAAATTCACAAAGAGTGGGCCTCAGGGATCAATAAGGAAAACTCCATTGAACAGGAAAGGATCCTAATGCAGAAATGGCATATCAGATGCCAACAGGAAGAAATCCTTTGGAAGCAAAAATCCCGCATCCAGTGGTTGAACGAGGGAGAGCGAAACACAAAATTTTTCCATAGATCGACAATGGATTACAGGGGAGCCAACAAAATCCTTAAGCTCACTAATGCTGCTGGAGACGTCATTCAGAATCATAATGAGATTTCAACCTTGCTTACCACTCACTTCAAACAAATAGCCCAGGAACCTCAAGAAGACCGTGTGGAAGCCTGTGAGGAAATCACCCAGGCCATTCCCCAAATCATTACTCCAGCTCAAAATGCCTCTCTGTTAAGAAAGATATCAATGGAAGAGGTGGAGGAAGCAGTCAAAGACATGCCAAACGATAAAGCGCCTGGCCCAGATGGTTTTACTATAAACTTCTACAAAGCTTGTTGGCAAACAGTCAAAACAGAGGTCTGGCAAGTAGTTGAAGACTCAAGGCGCTCTGGCTCAATTCTTAAAGGCCTAAACTCCACCTTTCTAGCTCTAATCCCCAAAGAGGAAGAAGCCCGAACTCCAGAAAAGTTCCGGCCTATAGCCTTGTGCAACGTGATCTATAAAATAATCTCTAAGGTCATCACCAACAGACTCAAACCTATTCTCCCTGACATCATCTCGGAGGAACAATCAGGCTTCGTGGAAGGTAGACAAATTCTGGACAACATCCTCCTGGCACAGGAGATGATTCACACCTTACAGTCCAAGAAAATCCCTGGAATGATGATTCAGTTAGACCTTTCAAAAGCCTTCGATAAAGTAAATTGGAAATATCTGGAGGCCACTTTAAGGGCTTTTGGTTTTGACAACAGGTGGACCAACTGGATTCTCGCTCTCATCAAGTCAACAAATTTCTCTATTCTGGTTAATGGATCCCCCTCGGCCTCTTTCTCGCCCTCTCGAGGCATAAGACAAGGCGACCCCTTATCCCCCTTCCTCTTTGTGATCCTCATGGAAGGGCTTAGCAGATATATTCACAAAGCCAAAGTAGAAGGAAAAATTAAAGGATTGCGCCCTTTCCCTTCCACCCCTGCAACTACTCATCAACAATTTGCCGATGACACCATGCTACATGGCTCCTCCACTGTCAAAGAGGCCACGGCTTTCAAATCTATTCTTTCTCTCTTCAGCAGGGCATCAGGTATGGAAGTCAACCACTCTAAATCGACTATCTTTTTCTTTAACACTCATGTTGCAATTCAGAATCATCTCACGGGCATCTTAGGCTTCAGAGAAGGCTCTCTTCCCTCAAAGTACCTGGGAGCTCCGCTCACCACCAAGCCATGGCAAAGGATCCATTGGGAAAGACTCATAGCAAACCTGGAAAAAAGATGCAAGCATTGGACCCACAGAGCCCTCAACTTTGCGGGACGCCTAGTTTTAACTAAAGCCATCCTTCAGGCTATCCCTCAGTACATGCTCTCTATCCTACCGGCACCCAAAGCTATACTACAACAAATTCGTTCCATCCAAAGATCTTTTCTCTGGAGTGGCAGTGCAGAAAAAAGGAAATGGGCTCTCGTGGCCTGGGATAAGATCTGTAAATCGAAAAGGGCTGGAGGTTTAAACCTAATCGATCCTGAAATCAGCAACAAAACAGGAGGTGCCAAGCTGTGGTGGCGATGGCTCAAAGAGACCAACCTCCCCTGGGCCCGTCACTGGAAGGAGAAATACACCCCTAACTGCAGAGACCAGGATCTCATCAGACTCCAGAATTTGCCGGAAGGCTCGCCAATCTGGAACCTAGCCAAAAGAAACCGAAACATTATTCAAGATCATAGTTTCTGGGAGATCCGGAATGGGGAATCTGCCCTCTTCTGGGAAGATGCCTGGCAACAGCATCCTAAGCTTGAAAATCCTGACCTCGAGAACTACAAAAGAAACTGCCAGAACAGGGGAATTTTTACAGTCCATCAGTACTGGACTCCCAATGGAAATGACCAGGCTTGGCGTGAATGGACTCTTCCAGACACTGGCAATCCCAACGAGGATCACAATAGAATACATGACCTCCTCCAAGCCCTGCTAAAAAGAAAAATCAGGATAACCTCGGAGGCAGACAAACTGAGATGGGGTATGAAGGGTAATGGAAATTTCACTCTAAAAGAAGCAAGAGAACAGCTCGAACTCACGGAGCAGGGGGAGCCAGCCCCGTGGCTCAACAAGGTCTGGGATCCCCTATTTTGGCCAAAAATTCAAACCTTCCTTTGGCTCCTCATGAGGCGTAAGACGCTCACCTGGGAGAACCTGAGAAAAAAAGGATTCGAAGGCCCATCCTTCTGTCCAATGTGTAAGCAAGCAGAAGAAACAATGAACCATTTATTTAATACATGTGAATGGGCTAATCATATTTGGCAAGGGTTAGAGGCCATCATGCAGCAGCATAACAGAGATTTAGAATCCATACAAAATACAATCACCAATTGGCCAAGCAATTACTCCGAAAACCCCCAAATCAATAGCATTTGGAAAATCCTGCCTGGCTTCATCACTTGGACAATCTGGAAAGAAAGGAATAGGAGAATTTTTCAAAATGAACACAGGGATATAGAGCACTTGAAAGTTACCCTAATTGAGAACGTTCGCCAATTGATTCTGGTTAAAAGCCAAATCGACCCGTCCTCCAAATTCTCTGCGGAAGACCAGCAAATTCTGAACGCCTTCAACATTCGCAATGAGCAAAGCCAAAAGCCCCCTGCTAAACAGCAGAACATCAGAACCACTCCAAACTGTTGGTCTCGCCCTCCAGATGGTTTCCTGAAACTGAATTTCGATGGGGCCTCACGTGGTAACCCGGGTCCAGCAGGCATCGGAGGCCTCATCCGCAATCAGAGAGGGGAAATTCTCCACATCTTCAGTCAAGCGTTGGGCGAAGGCACTAACAATGAAATGGAATTTGCAGCTATGGAGAAAGGTCTAAAAATCTTGCAAAGAAAGCAGGCAAACAACGCAGTTATTGAGGGCGATTCCGAAATTACAATCCTGGCGGCAAGGAAAATCTATGGAGGCACGCCGATCAGCAAAGTAACTAAACACTGGCGTCTAGCCATGGTAACGGAGAGCATAGGGAAGTTGCTCGGGAAAATGAAGGGCCTCGTCTTCCAGCCGGTTAGAAGGCAGGCAAATTCAGTAGCAGACCACTTGGCAAACCATGGGATTGATAGCCCAAACGAAATGGTGGACAGCTGTTGGCATCAGATCGAGAATAATCAACTCAAGGAAAGGTGCTCCAACCTCGCACGAATGGACGTGGTGGCAGCTGACACGGCAGAATGACAGGCCGCCCATTTCTCCTCCTCAAGATCATGGACAGGACGATGGGACACGAGCTTTCATTACACCGCAAGTTTCATAGGACCTTATGGATGAGGGAAATAATGCCTACTGTAGATCACACAAATTTGTACAGAATTGGGATCCGGGGTGACATAAACTACCGTCGAACCACAGGACAATGGGCCACATGGCGCATTCACAACCGTGCAGGAGAAGGCCACCGAAAACATTCTCATTCATCGCATTTGCCTCCCACGACCCTGAATTACAGCATTTATGTCGATCGGACAGGCAATTTGCATGTTATGATCCGCTTCACCGCCCGAAATCCTCCCCCTTCCATCTATATATCCTCGCCCGATCTTCACTGGAGCATCACTGCTTTGATTCCTTTCACTTTGCAACCTTCGCATTGCATTACTGCTCAGGCCTTCATCAACCAGGCGAGTGCTACCATGGCGGGGGATGGCTGCCGAAACAACGCTGCAAACAGAGAGCTGCAGCTTGCAAAAGAAATGTATGAGCGCCGAGCCTCTGAGAGCAACAAACGTAAGATCATTGATTTGGAAACCTCGGCTAAAGAGGAAGAAGAGAAGCTTTCTGATCAGCAGCTCGGCCAGGAAGTTGATTGGCTGCAAGATCCAGGGACGGCCAGCACTCGGGCGACCCAGTTTGTCCGCACCCAGGCCGAAGCTTGGCGAATGAAAACCATCCTGGCTAAGGCCATGGATGTACAAGAGGAGCAAGCGGAGCAGCTGAGAACTCTTCAACGTTTTGCTGCCACCATGACCCATGATCATATGGCCGTTGTTGAGAGCAGTGAATTTAAGCTCTCCGCTATCCACCAGGAGCTGGGTTCGGTCAGCACAAAGCTCACAGAATTGATTAAGCTGCTCAAGAAAATCCTGTCGTCGGACAGTAAGCCTCCAGCGCCGCATCAGGGTGGCCCGTCGAAGGCCTAACAGAAGAATGCACTCCACTGCTAAGAGAGGCACTCAACGCCCGACAAAGATTCCCCTGTCTTTTCTCCCTCGTCCCTCTGTCTGCCTTTGTTCGGCTCAGACTTGTATGTTTTTTTTCTGTCTTCTTCTGCTTAGTTATGTGTTGGCCAATCTTTTGGCTGGAGTCACCCTGCGTGGTGTACCCTTTTTGGCAGCTCTCGATCTTTTCTCAGTTTTAACTGGTTAGTGTGGTGTACCTCTTGGCAGCACTCCCTCAGTCTGTTGTCTCAATCAGTTTTGTTGGTAAGGCCTGCCTCATAGTGGCCAGTCATCTGCCTCAGCAGATTTTTTGTACTATAAGTTTCTTCTGTTAATATAAAAGCTCGCTTACACAAAAAAAAGAAAAGTGTGTATTCCATAATGATGTTTTTTTAAGGGTAAATTTTCAACACTTTTTAAAAGTGGCAGTAAAAACCAATTTTTTTTATGCAAAAGGGATGTAAAAACACACTGAAAACCAAAAGTGTTGATGCTAGAATAACAAATTTGTTTGGGGGTGCAATTTCAACATGTTTTAACAATGGCGTCAAGGATAAAATAATGTGACCCAAAAAACCTTAAAATTCCAACAATTTTCATCCATGTCATTAAAGATTAAATATCGCGACTCTAAAAAACCCTAAAATTCTAATTGTTTTCATGGATAGCATTAAATAGAATTCATATATTAAGGAATATATTTTCTATGATTCATATATTATATAGAATTCATAGTTTTAATTGTGTGATAGAAATTTTGATAGTTAAATTTCACATGAAAATTATAAATAATATTTAATGAATTAAAAATAAATCATTTTTAATTAAATATTTATTTACTTATTAATATTTTAACTTTTTAAATAATTTTATAAATGTAAATAACTTATTATTTTCAAGCGCATATATAATTTTTTTACTTTCTAAATTATTTTAGAAAATATAGTCACAAGAGTGGACATTGATCAATATTTTTTATAACTAATACTTATTGTCCAAATAATTAAAGATGTTTATTAAATATTGAATTAATAAATTTTATGAATGAAATATGCAAATATATTAGATACTATTTAAAATATATTCATAATTAAATATGATATAAATGGAACTTTTGTATTTTTTTGATACTTACAATTAAGAAAAAAAAAAGTAAAAGTTAGTAGATGTATGGAGCATCTAATTTAATTCCAATGAAGACTTCCATAAATGTTATGCAATGGTTAGGAACCAGTACCACTAATAATTTTGAAAACTCAGTGGTGGTGTATCATAGTGTATCATGGTAGTGAAAGTGCAACAAAAATAATGATAAATCATATAAAACCATGGATAAACATTCTGATAAATTTAAGATTTTTAGTTTTCCATTTGTCAAACAATTTCCACCAAGAATGTAAAATTGACTTGTTGAAGTTGTTGTTTTGATTCTAATTGTAAATCTAGCTTCTAAAACCAAATTGTCTTATTGCAACATTCGATGTATGCAAATCCATGAATCACAAATTATTCTTCCTACATTTGAAGCAAAATTTTGGTGTCTCTTTCTATTATTTTGAATATCCCAAAAATGTCATATTTGTAGAATATGACATCATATAGTGGTTGTCAAGGAGTGTCCATCATTATTTGATATCTCTTTTCACAATATACACCTAAAGTGGAATTAAAAAATACTAATTCAAATATTCATGGATTTGGTAACACAATTTGTATGCACCACCCTTTTTTCATGTTTGAAGGACACATAAGTTGGTGGTCCATTATTTGACCAATGTAGCAGCGGACATGAAGGAAAATTTGATATATATAAAATGGGGGAGGCACCTATCCTAGTGCCTCTCCCTTGAAATTATTGATTAATTAGTGTGCCACTATAGTGATTCACAAGTTGATTTACGTGCATAGGAGGAAAGATAAGAAGTTAAATCTACTGAACCATAAGCATTTTGGCCTATTTCACCAAAATTTGATAGTAAAAATTTGGGTGAAATTGCAATTTCTTGTTGTTTAAGGTGAATTTATGTCTAAATATATTTAATGCATTAAAAGATTGAGAGGGTACTCAAACTATATATATTACACAACTCAGACTTATGATTCTAAAAATATACACTCCATTTAGGAAAAATTGACCATGAAAAATACACCCTTAAATTTTTGGGCTATTCATTCTAATGTTCATATCTCATGGTCATGACGATGGAGGAGTTTTTAAGGTAGTGGATATGAGGTATCCCAATTTAGTGTGAGATTCTTTATTCATTATTGTCCCTTTCCTTTCCCTTTCAAGATTTCATATCTTTACACTAGTTCATGTTTGGGTGAACCTTGTTTGGGTGAACCTAGACATCAAAAAATTGATTGAATTCGATCAAGAATATGAAGGGGAACCTGTATCAATATTTTTCAATGGATAGATGTGGAAACCAATAATGTGTTATGTACAAGCCAGTAGAGACTACATAGCACATGCAGGTGATAGTATAAGAAGAGTCTTGTAGAACACTAATGAGATGTGACCATAGTGACCCAACATTGGAGTAACTAGCATGAAATGTGTGAGAAAAACCTACAATTGCAAGAAAAAGAATAGACAACAAACATAGTTGAGATGGTGGTCCAAATTTGATATTTGACAAAAGTCAGGAAGAGCATAAAAATTCATATGTGGCCATAGAAAGTGAATTACGTGAGAATGGTAGAGTAATTTGATTTAATGGAACCCAAGGTTGACAATATATATAATTTTTTGGGCACATACATGGAAATGGACACGTGGTCTTTCCTCAACAAAATTGACCGAATGTACCGAGGGAATCGAAACAGGGAACTATTATGTTTTCAATAGTGGCAAGTATTCATCTAGGAATATTGATTGAATGAATAAAAGACTTTGAGGTTCAAGAAAGGGTCTTATATGGGATAAAATAAAAAAAAAAAAAAAAAAAAAGAATATATTTTCAACTTCCAGTTAATTTCGGGATGGTAAGTACATAAACTTACATACCATATTAGAATGTATAATAGTTAGTGGGATAGTTCAATCTATTTAGGTTGTTTCTACTCAAATTGGCTTACTCTTAACCTAGTCCATTACTATTCTCTTCTTGTCACCAAAGTTTCTAAATCCCTTTAATAATTCACTCACCTCACATGTTCATAGCCTCAACAACCAATTCAGTTATTTAACTTTGTATTCATATATTAATGCCACTTTTACCATGGGTATCGATCCATAGTATTATCTCATGGTATTATGGGTTGACTAGGTCACTCAGTTAAATGTCCCTATGTGTTCTCAACTCTTCCTTGAATGCTCCAAATCTTACACCCAACTCTCAACCTTTTACAATGCATTTCATATTCCTGAAGGTGCAAAATTGTTATCCCCTTTAAATCCAACCCTATTTCTTTACAAATGTCACATAAGACCATGTTCATAGCCAAATGCGTTTCATACCTGGAGCACTCTAAACCATAACCTGTTTCCATTTCCATTTCCTAGTACACTAATTATTAACCCTCATAGGCCTTAACTCCTCGTGACCGAGGCTTGTGACCATCTCCTTCACATAAAGAATATAAATGATCCTTCTAAACTCTTAGCTCTAAGTTCCACACAAATGTGCATCCATGACTAAGTAATATGACATTGTCCCTATATCCATGCCATATACCATTCAACTTCCTTAGCTCTAAGTGCTAGATGAGTAAGAACTTATGATCACGAGAAGTGACCATCTCCTATTCTCCATACCATATATTTTTTTCATTCTTTTTCTCCAAGTAATTGGACCCATCACTGTATGTTATAACCTTGGTTTTCTCTCCATATCACTATGGTGTAATCCATTTATAAATATATGGTATACATAACTAGAAATGAAAAAAATATCTAGATTGCCTACATTGTTAGAAAATTTCCCCTCACACCATACTCTTCATAAATGAATATTATGATCCTTATTCATTTTTATGTCTCTTTACTCGGGTAGCCTGACATAGGGCGAACATAAGGATATCATTTAGATATGTTAATTTTTGTGCAAAACAATGGCTTTTGGAAATTTTAGTGGAATCAAAATACATATGAAAACCTCACCAAACACATTATTGAAACAAGTCCTAAGTCCTTAGGAACAACCATTTCAATCCATGATGGACAAATCACAACTTGCCATGGACCTTTTTCCAAGTAATCTCTACCCTGTCATACCTTCCAAGTCATACCACATAGTGGCCATGACTTTTTATATTAAAAATGCACTCTTTGAGATATTTAGTTTTAGAGATAAAGATCCTTTCCCCTATTTGTTCAAATTGTAACACAATGAAGGAAAATAGTTCCCTAAGCATGAACATTTCAAATTTCGTTTACATAACAATTGTAAATTGTTGACATAGATTATCAACATTACTCCCAAACACGATATCATCTACATACACTATACAAAGTAGAAATGTATCAAGGTCATATTTAGTATAAATATTACAATCAATTGTTTCCATTTCAATATCCGATTTCTATATGGATTTCTTAGTAGTACCATGTACTACAAGAGTCTTTCAACACATAAAGTTCCTTCTTGAACTCACATACCTGATTTCATTTATTATTCAATTGGTATCCATGATGTTGCTCAACATATACTTCTTATTTAATCTATGCATATGGAAACATGCATTTAACATCCATTTCATATACCGCAAAGTATTTATAACATGAAAAATACAATAACGTTATGATTTCATCGAGTATAGGAACTGGTGCAAAAGTCCCTTGAAGGTCCACACATATCACTTGAGGATAACCTTTGCAAACTAATCTTTTTTTTATTGATAACTTAACCATCTCCACTCAACTTATTTCTGAAAACCCACTTGGTTCCAATCAAATTATTTTCCTTTAGCATTGGAAACAACTCCCATGTTTAGTTATTGTCAATTTGTCATAATTATTCATCTATAGCCTTAATGCAATGTCGATCTTGACTAGATTGATCAAAATTACTTGGTTATATTGTGGGCAACAAAGAAAATTGGCTTTTGTAGAAGTGCCTATAAAATCTCTTCTTGTTTGAACACCTACCTTGTTATTTCCTAGAATTTCACATTTAGGATAATATTTTAGAACATACAATGAAGGAGTCTTACGATTTGATCTTTTTTCTTCTTCCTCCTATTCCTCATGCTCTCCATGCTCATATGCTTCTTCATGTTGAGGTTAATACATCATTGAATCATTTTGTGGATGATATCTTTCCTTATATGTATATACAATAAGGATGGCATGTTGACATCTTGTAAAGTTGGATCAAATCATCTAGGAAAATAAAGCATCTATTCTAATCTCAAAACTTCTAACTCGCTCAACAACTCTCCCTAAATAATATATTACTTTTCAATGGGGAATTAATCCCCTATATCTCTAATAAAAAAATATTTAAATTAGAAAACCAAATTCTTATTTTTAATTACATTACTTTAAATAAAATTAAGGGAACCTACTCCCTTTAGTAAATGCCATAAGACCTCCTAAGTCTTGATGTTAAATTCTCCTTCATCACCTCCTTAATCATAAGTTTGGACAAGCATAATAACAAGGAAACAAGAATGGTGTATAAATTGATATCGTATTCAAGTATTCATGTTGAAACTCTTAAGTTGAGACTCAACGAATAAGTATTTGAAAACTTGCCAATTCTATATATTGAGAACTCATAGAATGTGGAAAAACCCACTATGTAAACATGCAAGCTAGAATTCCTACAATTTTCTCACTGATATATACACCAATATGATGAGAGTTAACGAAGAGAATGGAATTAGCTACAAGTGTAACACATCACTAGAAATTCCTAAGAACCCATTCAAATTCCAAGTTGCAATGTAGAAGGATGTATATGTCCCTTTCTAGGGCAAATGACCATCCAAGTAAACAATTTTCCCATAAAAAAATTCAACAATATGACACAAGGTGTTAATCAACATCCCGATCATGTATCATGTGTGTGATTCAAATACAAGACATTAAACAATAATGGTACCAAATAATAAGCGAATAGCAAACTAGGTGTCTCATTGGTGCTACTCAAATGCAAAATCAATGGATGCTGCACAAAATATGGTAAGTGGAAGAAAAATAAAGTTCCCAAATGCCAATTTATCACAAGTGATAAGATATATGCATGTCATCAATGGACTATTGATGTCCATTTGTCATATTATTTGTTGAAGCACTCCATCTATAGATTATCATGATCCATTTGGTGATTTTTTTATTGAAGTCTACTATTTATAGAATTTTATTTTCCATTTGAAAAATTTGTTCATTTTTTGAAAATTTAAATTTGAAAATCATCATCAATTCACCACTTTATAACTAAAAGGAGAGACAACATGGATTTTGATGTGAGTTACCCTTAAGAAATTCATCACAATTTTTGGTGCTTTTTGGTTTACCACTAACCATTTTCATATGATTTTGTAGTTTTAGTTTGTCACTAACCATACTCACTTGGTTTGTGCACTAACCCACTTAAGGTGGACGCAAGTTTCATCATTTTACTCCCACATTGAATTTGCAAAAGGTGGAATTCACATTTCATTGTTAGATACAAGATATGTCTTTACTAAAGATTGAATTTTGTAATAATATTGATATAAATTATTTTATAACCCCTAAGACCCCTTTTGTTGCATAAGCAATAATAATAGTTTATTTGTTATGGTTATGTTGGCCTAGTGGTACGTTATGTCATCCCACTTGATCTCATATTTATAATAAAGGATATTCATTTGTAGAAGCATCCTATTTTTTCATGTACTTTATATTCATTGTAAATTTAGGTTTCCCCATAAAAGTGAGCTATATTTTTTGAATTTTTATTATTTTCAAGGAATTTGGCTATTAAAATGTAGTATTGGAGCTATGATCCTATGGTTTTTCACCTCCAATCAAAATATCTTGGAATTATTTCCATAAATTTCTTTGAGGAAAGTTTCAAACATTATATTTTGAGGACCCTAGCGATAAATGTCACAAAATATATGGTCAAAATTTCTAGTTTTCATTCACTATACTTTTAGAGATGTAGATGATGTAATATAGGGTGCGCGATTCATCCTGAAATTCAATATAAATTAGTCATATTGGAATTTTTGCTATAAGTCTTATTATAGGAAGTTATAGACAACAAAGTGTTTTAGATATTGAGGAAAAATATCATAGAACAAGTAGTAAAAATTATAGTATTTGCTTCACTATATTTTTATTGATATGATATGGAAAATATGGTTTGTGACTAATCTTAAGATCATATTTAAAGGAGACATTTTAGAATTTTTTATATGATTTTTTTTGTAAAGTTTCAAATTCTACAAATTTTAGTGTTATAGGTATATGATAATAAGATGCATTTTTGCATCATGGAAGCATTAGGAACAAGAGCTCGTGAGTCAAAGTTATATTGAAGAACTCTTCTTGAGAATTTATGTAATAAACATGAGTCGACCTAGTGTCAAGCAATCCTCCAAGACAAGCACCATCCTTCAAAGAAGAAGCCTGCAAACCAAATGATGAAGAGATGAGTGAAGTCGGACTCAGAATATATTTATATGATGTGTCGGCTCATATGTGGAGACTCAAAAATTCAAGGTGACACGTCGACCTATTTACGGAGACACAAACATTATAAATACCTCGCTGGGGTCACCACAAAAACTAAGGAATTCAAACAAGTCTTTATAACTGTGGAAGGGAATAGAACCTCGGCATACTCTGAAATCTCGATGATAATCACAAAGACATCCTCACTTTCTTATCTGAAACCTTGGTCAAGTAAAGTGACAGATTTCGGATGGAGACATAGTCATTCAAGTTTTCAATGACGAAGGATACATGTAGTTTCTCGGATGACATAGTGGCTCAGAATATTAGGTGAGTAAAATGTTCAAGTGTTTCTCGTGTGATCACTATCTCGAAGTACAATACAATATCAAAGCAGCACTATAGTATCTCGGTGCAAGGAGTGCACAGTCATTGAAGAAACAATTGTATCTTCGTGCAAGAAATGCACAGTCATAGTCTTGATGAAGATAACATGACACTCTGTCTCGGCATTTGGACAATGATAATCATGATCTTAATGAAGACATTGTATCAAGTAATGGAGATCTCAGTGGTATGACGAAGACCTTCGTGAATGTTAGATGTCAATAGTGCAACAATAATGATGATATCAATAGTGACAAGGAAGAAGAATGGTGTCTTGTTCTTGGAGTGGAAGAGAGGTTAAAGTATCAAGGTCTTGGTGTTCATCAATTGGAATCTCTATAAGAAGAATTGCGTGTAGGTTTTCCTCTCCAAGAGGGAGAGGCTTTGGCCTTGGCAGAATGCCAACTTGTTGAGTTCTCGTCCCTTTGTTTTGATAGCAGTTTGATGAAGTAAACACACGCACTAATAATAAGAATAAGATCAATCTAAGACAAATTTAAAAAAGCACTTCACAAATTGTTATCAAGTCTAGAAGAATCTTACTAATGAAATCTGCCCTAGATTCTTCAACACACCCTTGCTTTTTTAAGACACAATTTCATCCCTCTCTTTTGCTAATAGCTAGAGGCAAGGAAAGTATTTGAGAATTTGGCAACTAAGCCTTCATACCAAATGGGACTCCTACATCAAATGGTTCAAGGTCTAATTGGGACTTCATACTGGGGAGATCCCCTAAATGTTTGCAGGTACAGAACTCTCAATGCCTACCTTACCCTATACTAATCTAGCTTAGAATACTCTTGCATAGTGTACTCTATCCTAACTTATAGGCTAGCCTACTCTAGTTTAACTTAACCTAATCTAACCAAACCTAACCTACTCTGCCCTAGGCTAGCCTAATTTGGCTTAGCCTACTCTAGCCTAGCCTTCTCTACTCTATCCTACATTAGACTACCCTAGCCTAACCTAATCTGCTTTATATTAGCCTAACCTAGCCTACCCCACCCTACCCTACCCTACTCTAGCCTACCCTTCTCTAGCAAATCATAGCCTAATCTTTCCTAGCCTGGCCTATTATAGACTAGCCTATCCTAACCTACTCCAGGCTAGTCTAGCCTAGCCTACTCTACCCTACCCTAGTGAAGCCTACTCTAGTCTTTCCTAGCTTAACCTAGCCTATCTTTCTCTAGCCTAGACTACTCCAGCATAGCCTATCTTAGTCTGCTCTAGGTTAGCCTAACCTAGCATGTTGTAGATCATCCTACTCTATCCTAGCCTAACCTAGCCTATCCTAACCTAGCCTACCCTAACTTACCCTATCCTAGACTAGCCTAGCCTACTCTAGTCTTAAGTAGACTGCCTAACATACTCTAGCCTAGCTTAGCCTACTCTTACTTGATGTAGACTAGCTTTGCCTAACCTGGTCTACTCTAGTCTGGCTTAGCCTAAAATATCCTAGGCTACTCTAGCATGGCCTACTTTAGCATAAAATATCCTAATGTACTTTAGGATAGCTTAGGCTCCTCAAAGCAAGCCTAGCCTACTCTAGCCTAGGTTAGCCTAGCATACCCTACCCTACTCAAACATATTCTAGCATGCACAAGCCTAGCCTAGCCTAGTCTAGTCTAGTTTATCCTGGCATATGCTAGCCTACCCTAACATAGCCTACTCTAAAATAACCTACTCTAGCCTAGCCTAGCCTAATCTACCCTAGATGATCCTAGCCTAGCGTAGCCTAAATTGCCAACTCTAGCCTAACCTAATTTAGCCTAGCCTAGCCTAGCCTACTCAATCCCAGTAGCTTATCCTATCCTAGCCTACCTTACTCTAGCATAGCCTACTCTAGACTAGCCTAGCTTAGCCTACTCTATGGTATCCTATCCTAACCTAACCTACCTTAGCCTAGACTACTCTCGCTTAGAGTACTCTTGCCTAGAGTACTCTAGCCTAACCTACATGAGAGCCTACTCTATCCTAGCCTAACCTACTCTATCCTATGCTAACCAACTCTACCCTAGCCTAGCCTACTTTGTCTTAGACTACTCTAGCCTAGCCTTCTCTACCCTATCCTACATCAGACTACTCTAACCTAGCTTAGTCCACCCTAGCTTATCCTAACCTAGCCTACCCTAGCCTCCACTATCCTACTCTAGCCTACTCTAGCCTATTATTTCATAAACTACCCTACTCTTAACTATCCTAGCCTACTCTAGTCTCGCCTAGCCTACTCTAACCTAGCTTTCTGTAGACGAAACTAGATTAGCCTACTCTATCCTAGACTAGCCTAGCCTAGCCTATCCTAACCTAGCCTACTCTAATGTAGCCTAACCTAGACTAGCCTAACCTACTCTAGCCTTGTGTACACTACCTAGCATACTCTAGTCTAACATAGCCTACTCTTACCCAACATAGCCTACCATGGCCTGACCTAGTCTAGCCTACACTAGCCTAGTCTACTCTAGGTTAGCTTATATAGCCTAGCCTAACCTAATATTACCTAACCTATACTACTCTTTGCTAAGGTAGCCTACCCTTGCCTATTCGAGCCTAACCTAGTCTAGTCTAGCCTACTCTAGTCTAGTCTAGCTTACTCTAGCCTAGTCTGCTCTAGCCTAGACTGCTCTATTTTTGACTACTCTAGTGTAGCCTACTCTAGCCTTACCTAGCCTTGTCTTCTCTAGCCTAGCCCAACCTATTCTAAGCTAGCCTAGTCTACTCTACCCTACCCTACCCTAGCCTACTCTAGCCTAACCTAGCCTAACCTAGCCCACTCTAGGTTAGCCTAATTTACTCTAGCCTATTCTAGCCTAGCATAGTCTACTCTAGCCTACTCTAGCCTATCCTAACCTAGCCTAGCCTAACCTAACCTAACCTTACCTAGCCTTGCCTAACCCAACCTAGCCTAACATAGCCTAGCCTAGCCCAGCCTAACCTAACCTAACCTAACCTATCCTAGCCCACTCTAGCCTAACCTACTCTAGCATACTCTAGCCTAGCCTACTCTAGCCTAACCTACCCTACTCTAGCCTGGCCTACTCTTGCTTACTCCAACCTACTCAAGCCTAGCCTAACCTACCCTAATCTACTCTAACCTAGCTTAACATAGACAACCTACTCTAACCTAACCTAGCCTAACCTACTCTAGCCCAGCCTAACTTATCGTAGCCTAGCCAAATCAAGCCAAGCCTAACCTACTCTGGCCTAACCTACTCTAGCCTAGCATAATGTAGCCTAACCTAGCCTAACCTACTCTCACCTAACCTAATCTAGCCTAGTCTAACATAGCCTAACCTAGCCTAACCTAGCCTAACCTAGCCTAGCTTACTCTATCCTAGCCTAGCTTAGCCTATTCTAGCCTAACCTACTTTAGCCTAGCCTACTCTATCCTATCCTAGCCTAGCCTACTCTAGCCTAACATAGCCTACTCTAACCTAACCTAACCAAGCCTAACCTAGCATAGTATAGCCTAACCTAGCCAACTCTAACCTAGCATATTCTAGCCTAATCTACTCTATCCTACTCTAACCTAACCTACCCCAGTCTAGCCTACTCTAGACTAACGTAGCCTACTCTGGCCTACTCCAACCTACTCTAGCCTAACCCACCCTACTCTACTCTAGCCTAACCTAGCCTAACATACTCTAGCCTAACTTAGCCTAACCTACGCTAGCCTAGCCTAATCCAACCTAGACTAACGTACTCTAACCTAGCCTACTTTAGCCTACTCTAGCCTAGCCTAACCTATTCTAGTCTAACCCACCCTAGCCTAAACTACGGTAGCTTAGCCTAACCTAACCTAACCTACTCTCTCCTAACCTGCCCTAACCTAGCCTAACCTACCCTACTCTAGCCTACTCTAGCCTATCATAGCCTACTCTAGCCTATCATAGCCTACTCAATCCTAGCCTAGCCTAGCCTAGCTTACTTTAGCCTAGCCTAGCCTTTCTTAGCCTAGCCTAGCTTACTCTAGCCTAACCTAACCTAGCTTAGCCTAGCATACTTTAGCCTAGACTAGCCTTTCCTAGCCTAGCTTAGCTTACTCTGGCCTAACCTAGCCTAGCCTAGCCTACTCTAGCCTTGCCTAGCCTAAGCTAGCCCAGAATAACCTGGCCTAACCTAGCCTAACCTAGCCTCGCCTAACCTACTCTACCCTAGTCTAACCTAGCCTTACCTAGCCTACCCTAGCCTAGCGTAGCCTACTCTAGCCTAACCTACTTTTGCCTAGCCTAGTTTATCCTAGCCTAGCCTAGCCTATTCTAGCCTAACCTATTCTATCCTACTCTAACCTAAACTACTCTAGACTAGCCTAACCTAGCCTACTCTATTCTAGCCTACTCTAACATACTCTAACCTAACCTAACCTAGCCTAACCCACCCTACCCTACTCTAGCCTAACCTAACCTAGCCTAACATACTCTAGCCTAATCTAGCCTAACATACTCTAGCCTAACATAATCTAGCCTAGCCTAACCTACTCTAGCCTAACCTACCCTACTCTAGCCTAGCCTACTCTTGCTTACTCCAACCTACTCAAGCCTAGCCTAACCTACCCTAATCTACTCTAACCTAGCTTAACATAGACAAACCTACTCTAACCTAACCTAGCCTAACCTACTCTAGCCTAGCCTAACTTATCGTAGCCTAGCCAAATCAAGCCAAGCCTAACCTACTCTGGCCTAACCTACTCTAGCCTAGCATAATTTAGCCTAACCTACTCTCACCTAACCTAATCTAGCCTAGTCTAACATAGCCTAACCTAGCCTAGCCTAGCCTAGCCTACTCTATCCTAGCTTAGCTTAGCCTATTCTAGCCTAACCTACTTTAGCCTAGCCTACTGTTGGTACCATCCCATGACCTCCTTTTTCCTCCTAAAACATATCATTTGCCCATTCCTTTTTATCATATATCCCTTAGAATCCTTGAAAATTGATTAGTTAATAGCTCTATAGTTATTAAAATGCATTGAAATTGATTTAGGAATTTTATGTTAAAGAATTAGAAGTTTTTGGTAAAATGGTTACAGGAAGTTCCAACATCCTGTAATTAGCTCATTGTTTGACATGCGGCACAACAGCTAGGCTAGAGCAAAAGGCATGGATGAAAAGTAGAATGTCCAAGCATGGACGAATACCTATCCCACAGCAGAATCGACCCTCCTACATGCGCGGTCAACACAGGTCAAAGCATGGCACACTGGCGACAAAGGCAGCAACAACAGCGCATTCTAATTTGATTTAGTTTTTGTTCTTTTTGAAATCATTTTAGGATGGAAACATTTTGAAAATCTCGATGTAGTAAAAGCGGCAACAGCCATATTCTGAATGTACATTCATTTTCGAAATGACATGGTTGTAAATAGACATATGTAAATACAGTCCGGGTAATGAATGATGGTTAATCGTTGTATCATTCTGAAAAAGAGTTTTTGAACTTAATACTAAGACTCCAGTTACAGTCACGACCCTTGTCTTGTGCGTTGATTTGATAGCCGGTTGAATACAGTCCAGTATACCTCTGGAACGCGGACGGGCCCTGCGTTAAACTGGTATATTGTCCTTTTCGTTTTATTCGCACTTAGGGTATCATATGGTTTGCACAGTAGTTACGATTGGTTTTCAATTTCAATAGCTCTTGATTTCAATTGAATGTATGTGGTTTGCGTTTGTGGTAATACTTGAACAGTCATCGCTGAGATCTTGAAGCGCGTCCTGTAAGGGATTCGATCCTTGCATTGTCTTTTAAAAGCAATGTCATGAACCTTGTTTTCATTTCAAAATCCATTTATGATCTCTGTATATTTTTATCTTGCATAAATATTAGTGAATGCTGGGTGTTTGCTGAACAAGGGTTTTATGTGTGATGTCTCTGTAAGGAGATCGAAATCTTGGTTTGCAGTGATACACAGTGTTTAGGTTCAGTGTTTAATTTAGTAAATGCATTTAATGATAGTATTGTAATCAGGTATATTAGCAGAGTGACCTGAGTGTTTGGATGATAGGTAACATACCCCAATCTTCCGTAAAGAAGTCATGTGACCTACATCATAACCACTTAGCCAACAATCCTTTATGTCTATATACTTTAGACGCATGCCTCTAAGCTTACGCATCCTGGTCGATAATAAATATAGTCTAGTCTAGTACCCTAGCTAGAACACTACATTTTGGCGCCGTTGCCGGGGAGGCGTACTTAAAGGATTCAAACAAAAAGAAAAAAAATTCAATACACAAAAATAAACAAAAACACAGTTAGAAATCATGTTCATTTATGCCTAGATTTAGAGACAGTCAAGGTAGATTTGTAAAAACCCCCCACCATCTAAAAACTAACCCATCATCAGCAGGAGCAAACTCTCTAGGGAATACAACACCAGTTGAGGAAGTTATCCAAACATTGGAAGAAAAATTTTATTCAGGATAGAAACTTACTCTTATTGAAAGGGAAACTTTATTCACACACAAATCGCAGAAGAAGCACTTTCTAGACCTTCCACACAAGGAGAAAGTAGTACAGTGACCGAACAATCTTCCTTTCTCCTTTTTTCACCAAGTGACACTAACACAGAGAGACCAATTAAAATGGCTGAGGAAGGATCTGGATCAGTACCACGCCAAGGAGATGAAGAGGAGTCAACTTTTAAGTTCCCTATACATGAACCACAGGAGGATGATGAGATCAAAATGAAAAACATACCCCCATCCGTGCTACCAAATTTCTATGGTATGGCTTCGGAGGATCCAGACTCATTCTTGTTCGAGTTTGACATTGTATGTCGAACTTATGGTTATACAGATGATGCCCATAGGCTCAGATTGTTCCCAGCCACATTAAAGGCATCAGCCTTAAAATGGTTCATGGGGCTAGGTGAGCATGCTATAGTTGATTGGGATGGCATGAGGAGAATATTTCTTAGGAAATATCAGCCTTATTGCAGATCCAAAGACTCTAAAGATGATATCTTTAGAATGAGCCAGCAAGAGGATGAAACCTTAGAGGAATATTTAGAACAGTTTGTCTACAACTTACAAAAATCTAAACACCGAACTATGCCTCTTGATCTGGTCCGCACAATATTCTTGAAAGGTATCCGAGAGGAATACATGGATGATCTCAACTTGATGGGCAAAGGTGACATTTCTGCCTTACCCTTTGAAGAAATCGCTGAGTTGTGCGAAAAATATTCAAGGAGTAAAGCTAAAATGGGAAAGAGAAGCCTGTCATCAAGGGTCACAAAATCTGCCTCTGCGAGTGTCACAAGGGCTGAAATAGGGAATCTTTTAGAAGAGTTTAAAACAGATCTGTTAAGCACTCTAGGGAACCAAATTGAAACTTTAAAAGCCAAGAAGAAACAAGAAGATGAAGATCATGTCATGGCTATCTTCTGCCGGAAGAAACATGCTGTTACACAGTAATTTGTCACCATCCCTGTTACTCCTCTTGTCGTACCTTGGAGGACTCATCCCGGGAGTTATAAGAAGTGACAAAGTCTAAAAACACTTGCATTATGTTCCCCTGAGTATGTACTTCATGTTCCCTGAAGACACCTCCTACAGATTATCCCTGAAAAGTGCTCTTTTTCCATTGGCGCAAGTCCACAGTATCTTACCCGCGCCAATGATGGAGATCCTCAAAAGAGGGCGCGACCATTGGCGCTCTGTCTTAGAGCAGCAGTCGCGCCAACCAAATTTGGTCATGCTTTTTGCCTTAACGCACGTCCGACTGTTGTTTCCTTCATTACATGGAGCTTTTCTGAGGATAAAAAATCAGTCTTATGTCGAGCTTTATCCTATATCCATCTTTAATGGCTTTTGAGGATAATGTTAATCCACAAAAGGTGTCCCGGTTCATCGTATCCTCCTCCCTTCTTCATCTATATAAGCTTGTCCTTATGCATTTGACAAGCTAGTGATAATGGTTAGTCATGGAGTGCTAGATGTTGAGTTCTTGAGTTCTTGGAGGAATGCTAGTGAGTGCTAGAGAGGTTATGCTGCCAGAGAGGAGATGCATTGCAAGACACATATAGTTACTCGCCCAGCCAGGAGAAGGGTCAACGTCAGAACAATGGTTGTAACTTTTCCTGTTTATTATTAATTGATGAGCGACTGTTATTATAGTTCCAATCTCATTGTCTATTATGGTGATGTGTTGATTTATTTCCTTTCTGACTAAAATATAGTTGTGCCTTGGTAGCTTTTATGTTGGTATCTGTCTCTTCCTTTGCATGTGCAGGCGTTCGATTATGATCTGCTGGAGCGAGGGAGCGGGGATATCAACTTTGCTTCAATCATAGCGTTGGACTCCAGGTTGGTCTTCTTGATTCACCTTTGATGCATAACTAGGAACTTGCGTAGCAGCGTGGTTTGATTGTGGCTAGTTCTGTTATAGGCTAGTGGGATCGCCTCTGTCCGCAGAGGGGATTTACCTATCCAACAATTTGGCGACTCCACTCGGGAAGTGCTATTTGATTTTTGTCTTGCATGTTAATTTTCTTCTGCTTGCTTGAGTGAATGAGCTTCCTGAGTCAGTTTTGAGTTTATTCTTTACTGTTTGACCCATCTGAGCACTGTCAACCCGACCTGAGGTCGTATTATTTATTTTTCTAGCCGGCAAGCTTAATTGGCGCGGTTATTACTCTGACAGTCGCGCCAGTTGGCGCATGTTGCTCTAAAGCAACTCGCGCCAATCCTATGGTAGCGCAAGTTGCAGGCTGACAGTCGCGCCAGCCCTGTAAATTTTGCCTGTGTGTGGGTGGAAAGCTCTTTCAGTCTCTTTTTATATCTCTTACAGCCTCTGGAAGTGTGTCGAACCTCTGCTTGACTGATCTTAGCCTTTATCCTTCAGCTGTTTGCTTATTTCTATTGATTTTCGACTCGGCTTGTTGGTTGTGTTCTGCACCTATCCAGTGATTTGTTAAAGCTTGATCTTCTATACTCTGAGTACTTCATTTCTAGCCTCTTTGGATTTCACTTGACTTCATTCGAACTTAGATTACATGGTTCAGTGAAAGTCTTTGTGTTTTTCCTTGCTTGCATGGTTCGTTTTGGTGTTTCAGAATTGGTTCTATTTCATAGACTGAACTTGGATTGTGCATGTCTCTTAAAATTTGTTTAAATGCATCATGCCATCTTAAAGGAGAGAAAAACAAAAAAAAAATTGCATCATAGTAGTTAGCATTTATTGTTATTTGTTGCTATTAAAAAGAAAAAGAAAAAATTTCGTTTCCTGTTATTAGCTGCATTAGGATCTTTGTTTTTTGTTGCGTGATCATTTCGTTTGTGAAAAGATCTCAACCCTCCTGTAGATAGAATTCATCGAATCGAATGATATAATTTTGGCATATAGTTTGCATTTAAGAAGTTTTTGAGATATCACATACGGTAGGACCAAAAACTGAAACATAATCAAAGATAAACTTTAAAATGAACTCAATGAACATAACAACGCATTGGAACATAACACAAATACTCTAGAGGTCTAGGTTAGAGACGTGTTCCGGCGTCTTTAAACCTGGTAGCTTACCGTTGAGTGGTTGGGTGATTCCTCCACGGTGAAACGATAGGTGCCAATACGGACTGTGCTCCCACGTACCGTCGCGTATATATTGGGAGACCCCTATAGGAATAAAGCCTTTATCCATAGGAAGCCGTGTCAGCCGCCCTACGATTCGCAATGCAGTGAACACAGCATTCACGAAGATTGACCACCCGTACCCTAAAAAGTATTCTGTGGTTTTGCGAAAAGTTTGGCACACCCTCTACCTAGAATTCCAGAGCAGTCACTTTTGATCCTTTTCGGACTCCTTAAACGAAAAGGTGCCTGTGAGCGTCTTGTCACTTCGTGCTCATTAAATATTCGAAGGAGACTAGAGTCATCTTTTACCCTTTTCTCGACTCTTAAAAAATGAAAAGGTTAAGTTCAATGTCTTAAAATTTATTGGCCACGCTAACATCTACCCAATTAGATTTTGTTTGCGTTAGCTTGAGTAGGATTTGTTTTTCGTTCAATGGCAGCCTTCCCAGCGCCCACCGGCCAAGGTATTCCTCCTGATGGGAACCCTCGTCCATTTCCTTCTGTTGGAAATGTCGGTGTTCAGTATATCGCAACATTGTCTTTGCCTGGGTTAACCATCGGTTTGCCCGTATGGTTGTTTTCAAACTCGGTGGTCTCGAATGTGATAACTTCTGCTCCGAATGAACCCACCTCCCAGGTAATACCCACTTCGAATGTTACTTCCGAGGTCAATGTCGTCCAAACCACCACGGCAGACAAAGCCTCGAAAGCAAAGAAGAAAAGGAAACCGAAGAATAAGCCAGATCAACCCAAGCAGGAAGCCCCTAACCCTCCGCCCGATGAGGGTGCCAAACGCAAACCCAAGTATCCTTGTCTTATCTGTGATGAGGATCACTATACAAAGGACTGCCCCAGGCGGTCCGAAGTTAGTCGTTTGTTGAAAGGCACTCCCGGGACTCCTGCGGTGCTTAAAGAACCCTTTCCCTCACAGCAAACTCAAAAAACTCAAATGGTGGCTGACCCATCTCAGCCTCCCTCTTCCTTTGGTTCTCAAGTGTTTATGGCTGGAACGATACCCATCAATATCAGTACTCAAACAAAAGATTACCCGCCATCTACCGGGAAGGAGCCTGAGATACCCTCTAGTGCTCCTCCGTTCAGTTCTGCTCCACCACCATCTCCTCCACCCGAACAACGTCATGTTGATTCCAAGGTGGACCCCTCCCCTTCTTCGCCTATTGCTGCGTCCTCATCTTCTACTTCGCCTGGTGAAACTCTGGATTCAAATAACCAGGTGGCTAAGAAGAAGAAGAAGAAGACTCCTAAACCAGAGGTTAAAGGTATAACCCAAGTCGAGCCACCTTGTGCTCCTCCGCGGAAGGTCAAATTTCCTTGTAAGTTGTGCAAGGAAGACCACCTTCTCCGTGATTGTCCTGGCATTCCCAGGGTGTTAGAAGTATGGTCTCATGATCCGGACCGCCCTGCATCGTCCTCGGTAGATCATGGCGATGTTACCTTATCACCTGGAAACGGTAAAGGAAAAGAGAAGATTCGAATCCCTTGTAAACTTTGTGAAGGCAATCATCCCCTTCACCTTTGTCCATTCATGGATAGAGCCACTATTGTATTGGAAAGTCTTACAGCTCCCTCAACCCAACTTCCTACTGGTTATCAACGTCTTTCTGCAACTGCAGAATGTTCCCCTGCTGACAAAGAAATCAACCAAGATTCCTCTCTTGTCCAGCCTCCTCTTCCTGAATCTGGTTCTGCCAAGCCTGTTCCAGACCAACCATTGGTCGGAAAGAGTGTCGACTCGAGTTCATCACCCGCCGACCACTGTATTTCGGAAGAGCATCATTCTCGTGTTCTTCTCGTCTCCTCAGATTCTCCTACATCTGGAAATACCCCTACATCTGAGAGTCCTACTGCACTCTCTCCCGAGCAGGGGGGCAATCATATGATTCCCCCACCAAGTAATTCAGTCGCTTCCTTCGACTGGAGACGTTTGACTACCTTCTGCCTCCCATCTCATGTGCCTTTTTGGGTCACGGTACACGCCTATGACAAGGCAATACCTGGCACTGTCTTGGATGAGGGCGCATCTGTTAGTCTTCTGTCTGCCACTATTTGGCAAGCTTTGGGTTCCCCACAGCTTGTGCCCGTAGCATCGAATCTGACGGCTTTTAACGGAGGAACTAGCCAACCATTAGGGATCCTTCCAAAGTTCCCTATTACTTTGGGAGGCAAGACCGTCTATATAGACGTATGGGTTACCCAAGGTGCTTCAGACTTCAATCTTCTCCTTGGCCGTGACTATGTTTATGCCATGGGGGCCCTTGTCTCTTCACTTTTCCGTGTGGTTTGCTTTCCACACGATGGAAGAATTGTGACTATCGATCAATTATCGTTCGTTCGTCCACGGGTCCCTCCTGCGCAGTCGTCATCCCCTCCTGGTTGTCATCCACCAGTTGCATCTGCCCCACCGCAGGTCAACTACGTGGCCACCTATCCCATGCCTGTATCCAGCGATGCCGCCGTCGTGCATAGTGTCCTGGGGGCATTGGGTCCTGACTTCCGAGATGTTGACCTCCCACCGGGAGAGGCACTCTTGGAAGCCTCGACTTCCTGTTCATTATGATGAAGGTCTGGTGGAGCATAGTTCATTGTCCTATGTCAAGCTCCTTAAAAAATGAAACTAGGTCTGTTGGAGCATAGTTCATTTTCCTATGTCAAGCTCCTTAAAAAATGAAACTAGGTCTGCCGGAGCATAGTTCGTTTTCCTATGTCAAGCTCCTTAAAAAATGAAACTAGGTCTGTTGGAGCATAGTTCGTTTTCCTATGTCAAGCTCCTTAAAAAATGAAACTAGGGTTATGAGGATAGTTCTTTTACTGTGTCAACCTCATTAAAAAATGAAACAACTCCCTTTCCAAATCGAGTCTTTTGATTAAGATCTCGTAAAATACAAGTCGAGTCTTTCATCGATCTCGAGAGTGAACCTTCATTCCATCCACTTTGTTGAATGCAATGAAGCTTGGGGGGCATGTACCTCGATTTGCGTTATTATGCTGGGGGCATGCGAACTTATAATAAGCATAGTTTTTTGTTTCAAGCTTGTGTAAACATGAAACCAAATCCAAGCAGAGTTCTCCATGGTTCAAGCTTGTGGAAAAAATGAACCCATACCTGATTTACATCCCGTGATTGCCTTTTATCTGCTAAATTCTGCTAGATGAGCCTTGGTTGTTTCATTCCATTGCCACCATCTCTTTGGCCGATCATATGCTTTCACCTGGTTGTTTATCCTTTCCTGAGGAACTGCAGCGATGAGTGGTTTTATTAGCCAGCCTCTTAACCTTTACATGTTTCGAGCGAGTTCCACCATTACCGGAACCAGTTGCTACCCTTTATACCACTCGTTCCTTCAGGACGAGTCGCCTTTACGCTCTTTTCTGACTCGTAAAATATGAAAAGATTGCCGAGTATTTTTCCTTTTTGACTCGTTAAAGAAAATAAAAATGGAGGTCCGCTTTCAGCTCTTTTCTGACCATTTAAAGAGGAAAAGATTGCCGAGTCGCTCCTCTTGACTCGTTAAATGGTAATAAGGGGCGGTCGTTTTAAGTTCTTTTTGTCGACCGTTAAAACATAAAAAGATTACCGGGTTTTTGTTGTTCCAAACTCGTTAATGGTTACGAAACGACGTGGTTTTGACCGCTTTTTTACTTTTTCAGGTCGAAATCACTAATTATGAAAAGTACTCCTCGATCATAATGATCGGGCGGTTCTTTCAGGTATTATTTTATACTTTTTCGGGCCCGAGAGACACAACTTTACGAAAAAGGACACCCCTGGAGTTTCCTTTTCTGCTGTCTTTTCAAACTCTCTAAACATGAAAAGACGCCGAGTTCTTCCTTTGTCAGACTCGTTAAAACTTAATGACATTGGATTTTGTCACAACAACAAGCATATGCTATCCCCATCAAGCTTGTTAAAAATAATTGGGGTACTCGCCAGAAATGGTGGGGGAAAAGAAAATTTTGGAACCATAATTATTGTTGTGTCGGCAGCATGTCGCTCTTGAACATGGCACTCCTCTGCTTTCGTGTCTGGGTGGGGACATCTCATCTTATTTTTCACTTGCCTCCGTGAGATTGGGTAATCCTATTTGACCTCTCATCTTCTCATTGCCTCGTCACTATGACCTCTGATCCGTTGATGTCGAATACTGCCAATTCCATTAATGTGCCGCCGATATGTTCAAGAGAAGTTGACCTCTGCAAAGAAACAACCTCCCTCTGATAGTTCACACAATCTTGATTCACAACATTATCTCTCTGTCTCGTGTCGATGATGTGGGAAACATTATGGCCCACCTTCGATCAAGGTCACTTCCTGTCGACTTCAACTCATTATCCAGGAAGTTGATCTAGAGACTCCTTTCCGGTGCCTTGGAGCCTGCATGCCTCAATGGCAGGTTCTTTGTGTTCGACGTGAGGTTTTCATCATTGGCCCCCGATCGAATGATTCTACGGGCGTTCGACTTCAGATCATTAATTCACGCGCCGTAGATTGTACCTATAGTACCTTGAGGACCATTGTCATTATTGGTGGTACCTCTCGCGTCTGTTAACAGTTTCCACTATTGACGGGTAATCAGACGATGTTCATGCATGTTAGACTTCAGCTCATATATTCACATGCTTGAACTTGTACTCTTGTTCGGGTCGAGATGGAGTGCAAGACCCTGGATTGTGTCTGTTGTAATCCAGGCGTGATTCTTGATACTTGACTCATTCACTGGATGGCTGCGACCATACCTGAGTCAATTCATTGATCCTAACCAGATGGCTGCGTCCATACTATGGATCTAGATTATTTATGTACTCTCTTATGGATGGCTGCGACCATACCACGTACATCATGTAATTGAACTATCAGTCATCTCTCTTAATATAGATCCTCGGCGAGTAACTATATGTGTTCTTATGTGTGTTCTTGTAAAGCATTTCACCCCTCTCCACCTCTCGGACTTCATGCTTTAGGGGGCATCTGTTACACAGTAATTTGTCACCATCCCTGTTACTCCTCTTGTCGTACCTTGGAGGACTCATCCCGGGAGTTATAAGAAGTGACAAAGTCTAAAAACACTTGCATTATGTTCCCCTGAGTATGTACTTCATGTTCCCTGAAGACACCTCCTACAGATTATCCCTGAAAAGTGCTCTTTTTCCATTGGCGCAAGTCCACAGTATCTTACCCGCGCCAATGATGGAGATCCTCAAAAGAGGGCGCGACCATTGGCGCTCTGTCTTAGAGCAGCAGTCGCGCCAACCAAATTTGGTCATGCTTTTTGCCTTAACGCACGTCCGACTGTTGTTTCCTTCATTACATGGAGCTTTTCTGAGGATAAAAAATCAGTCTTATGTCGAGCTTTATCCTATATCCATCTTTAATGGCTTTTGAGGATAATGTTAATCCACAAAAGGTGTCCCGGTTCATCGTATCCTCCTCCCTTCTTCATCTATATAAGCTTGTCCTTATGCATTTGACAAGCTAGTGATAATGGTTAGTCATGGAGTGCTAGATGTTGAGTTCTTGAGTTCTTGGAGGAATGCTAGTGAGTGCTAGAGAGGTTATGCTGCCGGAGAGGAGATGCATTGCAAGACACATATAGTTACTCGCCCAGCCAGGAGAAGGGTCAACGTCAGAACAATGGTTGTAACTTTTCCTGTTTATTATTAATTGATGAGCGACTGCTATTATAGTTCCAATCTCATTGTCTATTATGGTGATGTGTTGATTTATTTCCTTTCTGACTGAAATATAGTTGTGCCTTGGTAGATTTTATGTTGGTATCTGTCTCTTCCTTTGCATGTGCAGGCGTTCGATTATGATCTGCTGGAGCGAGGGAGCGGGGATATCAACTTTGCTTCAATCATAGCGTTGGACTCCAGGTTGGTCTTCTTGATTCACCTTTGATGCATAACTAGGAACTTGCGTAGCAGCGTGGTTTGATTGTGGCTAGTTCTGTTATAGGCTAGTGGGATCGCCTCTGTCTGCAAAGGGGATTTACCTATCCAACACATGCATTAAAAGATTGCCCTCTAGAGAACATCCAAGTTTGTGCTTTCTGTACTGAACATCATGATATGTTTAACTGTCCTAAAGTTAAGGTTTTTCAAAACTGTAATATGGCAGCCAATACAGAGATGGAAAACGTGTATTACATGGGCACAAAGCGATCATGGCAGCCAAGGCTAGCACCTCAAGGTATGTTTCCAAATCAAAATCTGCAATTTCCTATGAATGATCAAATGTATGCACAAAACTCATGGAATGTACCCATGCCATGGCAGCACCAAAACCAACCACAACACCAATGGAGACCGTCTCAACAGTACTCCCAATCTTATCATACATATCCTCAATCATACCCACCTTACTCACAACCATATCAACAATACCAACAGCCGTATCCATCACACTCTCAACCATATCAGCCGTATCCTCAACAAGTTGTCTATCAGCCCCAACCTCCTCAACAAGCACTGCCTGCTCCTCCACCAATAAATGCACCACAACTGCAATTTCCAGCTAACTCACAACCTCCCAGACCCACTCAAATTCCTGCTCAAACTGTCCCAAATCCGAATAATAGAGCAGAGAGGCCAGCCTACAATGTAGAAGAGGGAACCTCATATTCCACACTGCCTTTGCAAAATATTAACTTGAGGTCTGGTAGGATACTCCACAAAGATTCTCCAATAACAGATAAGCAAGAAGAAAACACAGAAAATGAAAATGAAATGACAAATCAAAGAAAACCAAACAATGATAACAAAGACAAACAGATGCAACCACTGCATCCACCTTTTCCAGACCGATTGGTCCAAATAAAACCTCCACTGTCTATACCACAGTTTGATGTCTTAGATGAACTCAAGAATGTCTACATAAAAATTCCACTGCTGCAAGCTATAAAAGACATTCCTATCTATACCAAAGCCATCAAAGACATGTGCCTCAAGAAGCCTGCTAGAAAAAGGATTGATCCTCAAACCATTCATGTTTTAGGAAATTTAGCAGGCCTTATGACCAATACCATCTCCATGGAGAAGTATGTTGATCTTGGCATCCCCAAAGTGACCACCATCATTAAAAACATACGGATTCCAAACACTTTGATAGATCCTGGAGCCGCAATCAATGTCATGACTCTTGAAACCATGAGAACACTCCAGCTCATAAATTTGCAACATACAACGATTGTTCTAGAACTAGCTGATAGGTCCAAAGTCATTCCTGAAGGGATTTTGGAAGACATCATTGTCTCACTGGACTCTTGGGAGTATCCAGTGGATTTCTTAGTCCTTCAACCCAAATCCAATTTAGGAGGACACCCTATCATCCTTGGTAGACCATGGTTAGCGACTGCTGATGCATTTATAGGATGTCGATCGGGCAACATGATCATTTCAAGGGGGACCGAAAGAAAACAACTCACGCTTTATCCATCGGCACAATCACCAGCAGTAACACACAATTTGTGGCTTGATGATAAATTTAATGATAAAGAAGAAGTACATTTTGTTTTCAGCATTGACCAAATCTATGATTTCCAAGAACAAGACAATAATGATTTGGTAGAATTATTCCTTTCTCAACCTGATATGTCTGAAAATTTGAGAAATGAACAATATCATGCTGTGGATGTGCTTCTGGCCCAAAGCTTTCAGGAAACATGCACCATCCAATCTTTGCAAACCACATTTCACGACATGTTTCCAGTTCAATCCATCACCAACACCCAGAGTCAGATCATAGAGATTAGTCTAGGGAAAACTCTGAACATAGGCAATCACCTAGACTCATCTCAGCAAGAGAAATTTATTAGACTCTTGAGAAAATACCAAAAAGCCTTTGCTTGGGACTACACCGATATGCATGGGATTCACCCTGACACATGCACTCACCATATCTATACAGATAGCACCATTAAACCAGTGAGGCAACCACAGAGAAGAATGAACCCCATGCTCCAAGATATTGTCAGGGAGGAATTGCAAAAACTTTTGAGAGTTAATTTTATATATCCTATTTCTGACAGTCAGTGGGTATCCCCATTGGTTATAGTGCCCAAGAAAAATGGTAAGTGGCGCATTTGTGTTGATTACAGACAGCTGAATAAAGCAACGCTCAAAGATTATTTCCCACTGCCATTTATTGACCAAGTGTTAGACACCCTAGCTGGCAAATCATCATTTTCTTTTCTTGATGGTTTCAGTGGCTACAACCAGATCAGGATCGCCTCTGAAGACCAGGACAAAACCACATTCACCTGTCCTTGGGGCACCTATGCTTACAATGTTTTTCCATTTGGACTTTGCAACGCTCCAGCTACATTTCAGAGAGCTGTGTTAGCTATTTTCGCTGATTTAATTCATGATTGTGTTGAAGTTTACATGGATGATTTTTCAGTATATGGCAATTCATTTGAACATGCATTAGAAAACCTTGAGAGAGTTTTGAAAAGATGTATTGAAGCTAACCTGTTCCTCAGCAATGAAAAGTGCTTTATGATGTTAAACGAAGGGATAGTGTTAGGCCACTATATTTCTTTTCAAGGCATCCAGGTTGACCCAGCAAAGATCCAGATCATTGTTGATTTGCCAATTCCACAAAATCAAAGAGAGGTAAGAAGTTTCCTTGGGTATGCAAGCTATTACCGACAATTTATTGAACATTTTAGTAAGATAGCTTTACCTTTGTTTAAACTTCTAACCAAAGATGTACTTTTCAACTGGAATGAGAACTGCCAACAAGCATTCGAACAACTCAAAAAGAAGTTATCAACCGCACCAGTCTTGAGAGGGCCTAATTGGAGCCTACCATTTCATATCTTCACGGATGCATCTGACACTGCAGTGGGTGCATCCTTAGGCCAAAAAGAGGAATCTTGTACTTATGCCATTTATTTCATTAGCAAAAATCTAACACCTGCAGAGTTAAACTACACAGTTATAGAAAAGGAAACACTTGCCATCATTTATGCTGTGAATAAATTCCGACATTACATAACTGGTTATGAGGTCTTTGTACATACTGATCATTCGGCCATTAGACATTTAATGAATAAACCAATAACTAGTGGCAGAGTAACTAGATGGTTATTATTGTTACAGGAATTTAACATCACAGTGTTAGATAGACCAGGCAAAGAGAACCAGGTGGCAGATTTTCTTTCTAGACTGCAAAATCCAGGTGAGGTTGTTCCAGTTGAAGATTCTTTTCCAGATGAAAACTTATTTGCAATTTCCATAGTAACTCCTTGGTATGCTGATTTGGCCAATTATTTGTCTACAGGAAGGACACCTCCACACTTTACTGCAAAGGAAAGGAAGAGACTAGTCAAACAAAGTGCTAGATATTCATGGCTTAATGGCGATTTATTTTACACTGGTTATGATATGATTATTAGAAGATGTGTAAGAAATGATGAGGTAATTGATATTTTAAAATCTTGCCATGATGAACCGTGTGGTGGGCATTTTGCAGCTAAGCGGACAACATTCAAAGTTCTTACTCTTGGATACTACTGGCCATCCATTTTCAAGGATGCCAAGAAGTATGTAAAGAGTTGTGACAGCTGCCAAAGAATGGGCAGGCCCACAGCTACCAATGAGATGCCCCTCCAGCCCCAAGTTCACCTAGAGCCATTTGACAAATGGGCTCTAGACTTTATAGGACCCATTAACCCAACCTCCAATGGTAAGAAGTACATCTTAGTATGTACTGATTACGTCACAAAGTGGGCTGAAGCAAAAGCACTGGTTAGAGCAACCGAACACACAGTAGTAAATTTCCTTTTTGAAGAGATTTTTGTGAGGTATGGAGTACCAAGGGAAATTGTGACTGATCAAGGTACTCAATTCATCTCAAAGCTAGTGAAGGACATCACAGACAAATACCAAATCAAGCATAGGAAAAGTACCCCTTACCATCCACAGGCCAATGGGCAGGTGGAATCAACAAACAAAACTTTGGAGGGGATCATTACTAAAACTGTGGCAATGAACAGGAAGAATTGGGAAGAGAAGCTCAAAGATGCACTCTGGGCTTACAGAATTACGTGGAAAGATACTACCGGATTTACACCATATCAGTTGGTGTACGACAAAGAGGTAATGCTTCCTATTGAGTTCCAAATACATACTTTTAAACTGGCTGCAGATTTACAAACTGATTTGGACCAAGCACAAAAAGAAAGAATTCAGCAGTTGAACCAGCTGGATGAAATGAGGCAGCAAGCAGAGGAGACCACAATCCTCATGCAAAAACAAAGGAAGCAGTGGCATGATGCACATATTAAGAAGAAGCAGTTCAAGGAAGGTGACTGGGCTTTACTTTTTGACTCAAAATTCAGAGATCATAAAGCCAAGTTCACCACCCATTGGATGGGCCCATATGAAATTATTCAGGCTTACGACAATGGTTCAGTCAAGCTCAAAACTATTGATGGGGAAGGTCACTCCTTTACTGTCAATGGTCATCGCCTGAAACTATACACCAAGCCCATCAGCAAGCAAGATTTTCTCCATACAGTATCTCAGCAAAGAGAGGTTGAGGTATTGCAGCCCTCAGCTGCAGTATCACTGCCTTAGTTCATTTTCCTTTCAATTTCAGAGTCAAAAAGAAATTAAAAAAAAAATAATAATAATATAAAACAAAAACTAAAAAAAATATATCTATAAACAGAAAAAAATTAAAAAAAAATATATATATATATATATATATATATATGGGTTAGATGTGAAAACCAGCCTCTGGCACACTCTAACCCCGAATTCCTACTTGAAAACCAATTCGTTGGCGGGTATGAATTCTCTTTCTTTTGTTCACTATTTGATTTATCAACTGAATCATGACTTGAGGACAAGTCAAAATTTTAGTCGGGGAGAGAGGCATCAACATTTTGTTCTTTTATCTCTCCATTGTAAATTCTTAAAGATTTCTTATCCTATATCTTCACTGTAAATTTCCAAAGCAGCTTGTTCCAGCATTCCAGATTTCAATAAATAAGTTGTTTTGTCATTGTTTTATCTCAGAGGGACCTGGTTATAAACATTATGCAGGGGGACCTGTTCTGTCCAGACAACTATGCTACCAACACCAGCAGTAATGGGACCTGTTTAAGACACCCAGAAGGGACCTGTTAAAGAGATTGACACCCAGGGCTACTTCAACAAAGTTTCATCAAGTTTCTACAAAAGTTGCATCAAGTTTCTACAAGGATTTGGGCACCAAGATTCCATCAAATGCTCAACCTCAATGAACCTGTTACATCTTCAAATCTTTCTCAAAGGACCTGTGCATCCAATCTTTCTTAGGGGACCTGTTACAACAAGAAAAAGAACAGTCAAAAAGGGACTAGTCCTACTCAGCATGTCAACACAACAACGACCAACAAAAGAGTAATATGTTTCTTATTCTTAACATTTAATTTCTTAGATTGATTTTTAATGTAAATTTGATGACTGTGACTGTTATGATCGATTTCAAGGACACCTACATTTCCTATCATCCCTTATTCCACCGATTCTTATCATTTCTCATACTTCAACCTATTCATACTTCTAAACCCATTACCAACACATCAACCTTGTCATGCTAAATACATCCTACAGTCATACCAACATCCTCCATCTGACCGAATACCAACCGAAACAGGACGCGTGGTGGATTGTGTTTTTAAATAAAAAGGGAAAGAAACAAATGTAAAGCAGCCTATTCATTGTATTCCACACGGCCAAATTATGACTCCACCACCCGACGTACCCAAGTGATTCAAGGGACTCCCCGAAATCATACCCAGTATTATATATATACGCTCCCAGCGCTCTTGTGGTGACATCTATACAAGCGTACAACACTCCTCTGTTCTAAAAAAAAATGAATACACTGTGAAGTAAGTACAGCTGGTTATCCCACCATCATTTTCGCATTTGATTCCTGTAACTTTCAAAGTAGAATCAGAAGCAGTGAGCGCCGAAAGAAATATTACCATTTGGGTTCGACTTACACAGTGAGGATTGGAAGCAGTGAGCATCGAAAGAGGAAAATATAACCACTCTGTTTCGACTCCCACCACAGTCATGAGACAATCGACCGACCGAGCATCATATTGAAGATTAAGGGAAGCGATACACCAGGTAACAAATTTGAAATTTCTTTGTTGAAATTGTAGAAACATAAACAGAGAAGGGTTAGAGCACGACCCTCTGCCACTATGACTAATAGGGTCGAGCCGAGTGTGTTCGACAATTCACAATATCATGAAGATTGCATTGAAATTCTCAGAGAGATAAAGTGGTTACCATTCTTAGAGAAATTTCATGGAAGTAATGAAGAGGTTACCAAGCAATTTGCTTTCACATTCAATGGAGAGAAAGTCCTGATAGGTAACTTCTCATTCAGGGTTTCAGAGGATACTATAGCTCAGTCAATAGGGATTAGCCCAGAAGGGGAGAAGTACTTTAAAACAAAGCAATTTAAAGAGAAATCGTGGACACAGTTTATGTCTAGATCCAAAGTCTCATCAGTTAACTGGAAGAAAGGTGTTCCAAGAAGTTGGTTGATGCATCCCTGGGATGAGATGGTCTATATCCTTCAAAAATTCATAACCTGCGAAGGCCGTTACAGTATTGTCTATCTATACCATATTAAGTTACTGCTGCACTTGAAGAGACAATGTGTTATCAGTCTACCATATTTTCTATTACAAAGCTTAACCAAGATGTCCAAGACCATCCAGAAGCAGAAGGGGAATGAAGACAAGAGCCTATATCACTTTGGCTTAATTAAAATTCTTATTGAGCATGAATTGCAGAGAAGAGGGAAACCGTGGAAAGAATTCCTAGCTGCTAATCAAATTAGAGATGAGGAAGACAAAGAAGAAGTGCAGGAGGACTCAGGGTTCATGAAGGACATTGATGAAGAAATCCCAGTATCCAAAGCCAGCAAGGCACCTCTACCTGTGGGCAGCATAAGGACTAGGAACATGAGAAAGGAAGATGCTAAGAGGGCCGAACAAGATAAAATTTTCACCACTTACTCACGAAGAACAAGGAGGACACCAAAAGCCCAGTTACAAGAAGACCAGCTTGAATCCAATGCACCTGCACAAATGGATGTTGAGAGTGGTGACCACTCACCACCAGGGCCAGGAGTTGATATAGAGGTAGAAAGCAATAACAGGCAGGAAAAATGTTCACCACCTCCCATTAAGAGACAGAAGAAATTAGAAAAACAAATTGAAGAACTAAAGGAAGAGCTCATGGAGGCTAATATGCTAGAAAAAGTTATCAAGAGAGAAAATGAAATGCTCCGAGCGCAGAGTAAAGAAACTCAAAAGAAGAATGAAAAGTTAAGGGAGAGAATCAGTGAACTGGAGGCTGAGCAAACGGATATTTCTAACTGGGCCACTAAGTGGTACAATCAGAAGAAGACCCTCAAAGAAAAATACAAAAGGTTAAAGCAGGAGCTCAAGGGTCAGAAAGATAACCAGGTGAAAAAGAATGTGGACACATTGCTAAAGGCAGCAGAGATCCAGGCAGGGACAGAGTTCAAGGGAAGCACTTCGAGGTTAGCATGAGGACATGCTAAGTCCTTAAGTCGGGGAGAGATGTTGGTACCATCCCATGACCTCCTTTTTCCTCCTAAAACATATCATTTGCCCATTCCTTTTTATCATATATCCCTTAGAATCCTTGAAAATTGATTAGTTAATAGCTCTATAGTTATTAAAATGCATTGAAATTGATTTAGGAATTTTATGTTAAAGAATTAGAAGTTTTTGGTAAAATGGTTACAGGAAGTTCCAACATCCTGTAATTAGCTCATTGTTTGACATGTGGCACAACAGCTAGGCTAGAGCGAAAGGCATGGATGAAAAGTAGAATGTCCAAGCATGGACGAATACCTATCCCACAGCAGAATCGACCCTCCTACATGCGCGGTCAACACAGGTCAAAGCATGGCACACTGGCGACAAAGGCAGCAACAGCAGCGCATTCTAATTTGATTTAGTTTTTGTTCTTTTTGAAATCATTTTAGGATGGAAACATTTTGAAAATCTCGATGTAGTAAAAGCGGCAATAGCCATATTCTGAATGTACATTCATTTTCGAAATGACATGGTTGTAAATAGACATATGTAAATACAGTCCGGGTAATGAATGATGGTTAATCGTTGTATCATTCTGAAACAGAGTTTTTGAACTTAATACTAAGACTCCAGTTACAGTCACGACCCTTGTCTTGTGCGTTGATTTGATAGTCGGTTGAATACAGTCCAGTATACCTCTGGAACGCGGACGGGCCCAGCGTTAAACTGGTATACTGTCCTTTTCGTTTTATTCGCACTTAGGGTATCATATGGTTTGCACAGTAGTTACGATTGGTTTTCAATTTCAATAGCTCTTGATTTCAATTGAATGTATGTGGTTTGCGTTTGTGGTAATACTTGAACAGTCATCACTGAGATCTTGAAGCGCGTCCTGTAAGGGATTCGATCCCTGCGTTGTCTTTTAAAAGCAATGTCATGAACCTTGTTTTCATTTCAAAATCCATTTATGATCTCTGTATATTTTTATCTTGCATAAATATTAGTGAATGTTGGGTGTTTGCTGAACAAGGGTTTTATGTGTGATGTCTCTGTAAGGAGATCGAAATCTTGGTTTGCAGTGATACACAGTGTTTAGGTTCAGTGTTTAATTTGGTAAATGCATTTAATGATAGTATTGTAATCAGGTATATTAGTAGAGTGACCTGAGTGTTTGGATGATAGGTAACATACCCCAATCTTCCGTAAAGAAGTCCTGTGACCTACATCATAACCACTTAGCCAACAATCCTTTATGTCTATATACTTTAGACGCATGCCTCTAAGCTTACGCATCCTGGTCGATAATAAATATAGTCTAGTCTAGTACCCTAGCTAGAACACTACACCTACTCTATCCTATCCTTGCCTAGCCTACTCTCGTCTAACGTAGCCTACTCTAACCTAACCTAACCAAGCCTAACCTAGCATAGTCTAGCCTAACCTAGCCTAGCCTAGCCTACTCTAACCTAGCATATTCTAGCCTAATCTACTCTATCCTACTCTAACCTAACCTACCCCAGTCTAGCCTACTCTAGCCTAACCCACCCTACTCTACTCTAGGCTAACCTAGCCTTACATACTCTAGCCTAACTTAGCCTAACCTACTCTAGCCTAGCATAATCCAACCCAGACTAACGTACTCTAACCTAGCCTACTTTAGCCCACTCTAGCCTAACTTAACCTTTTCTAGTCTAACCTACCCTAGCCTAAACTACGGTAGCTTAGCCTAATCTACTCTCTCCTAACCTGCTCTAACCCAGCCTAACCTACCCTACTCTAGCCTAGCCTAGCCTACCCTACTCTAGCCTATCATAGCCTACTCTAGCCTAGCCTAGCCTAGCTTACTTTAGCCTAGCCTAGCCTTTCCTAGCCTAGCCTAGATTATTCTAGCCTAACCTAACCTAGCCTAGCCTAGCTTACTTTATCCTAGACTAGCCTTTCCTAACCTAGCTTAGCTTACTCTGGCCTAACCTAGCCTAGCCTAGCCTACTCTAGCCTCGCCTAGCCTAAGCTAGCCTAGCATAACCTGGCCTAACCTAGCCTAACCTAGCCTCGCCTAACCTACTCTAGCCTAGTCTAACCTAGCCTTACCTAGCCTACCCTAGCCTAGCGTAGCCTACACTAGCCTAGCCTACTCTAGCCTAACCTACTTTTGCCTAGCCTACTTTATCCTATCCTACTCTAGCCTAGCCTATTCTAGCCTAACCTATTCTATCCTACTCTAACCTAAACTACTCTAGACTAGCCTAACCTAGCCTACTCTATTCTAGCCTACTCTAGCCTACTCTAACATACTCTAACCTAACCTAACCTAGCCTAACCCACCCTACCCTAATCTAGCCTAACCTAACCTAGCCTAACATACTCTAGCCTAATCTAGCCTAACATACTCTAGCCTAACATAATCTAGCCTAGCCTAACCTACTCTAGCCCAACCTATTCTAACCTAGCCTAACCTAGCCTAACTTACTCTAGCCTACTCTTGCCTACCCTACTCTAGCCTATCCTACCCTGGCCTAGCCTACTTTATCCTACTCTGCTTTAGCCTACTCTACATTAGCTTACCCTAGTCTACCCTAGCCTACTCTAGCTTATTTTATCCTACTTTACTATAGCCTACTCTAGCCTAACCTAGTCTATCCTAGCCTACATCAGCCTCACCTACTCTAGCCTACCCTAGCCTACTTTAGCCTAGCCTACTCTAGCCTATCTTAAGCTAAACTAGCCTAGCCTAGCCTACTTTATCCTACTCTAGGCTAGCCTAGCCTAAACTAGCCTAGCTTAGCCTACTCTATTCTAGCCCAGACTACTCTAGCCTTACCTAGCTTACTCTAGCCTACTCTAGCCTAGCCTAGCCTACTCTAGCTTAACATACTATTCCTACTCTAGCCTATCCTAGCCTACTCTAGCCTAGCTTACTCTAGCCTACTCTACTCTAGCCTAGCCTAACCTACTCTAGCCTAGCCTAGCCTACTCTAGCATACTCTAGCCTAGCCTAGCTTACTCTAGGCTAGCCTACTTTAGCCTACCCTACTATACTCTAGCCTACTCTAGCCTAGCCTACTCTATCCTAGCCTAACCTTGCATAGCCTACTCTAGCCTAACCTAATCTAGACTACTCTAATTTATCCTAGCCTAGCCTAGCCTAGCGTAACCTACTCCAGCCTAGCCTGCTATAGCTTAGCCTAGCATAGTGGTGGGCTCCAGTATTGTAGCAATAATGCTACAACTCCTGGGGCTCCCTATCTCTAATTTTATCAACCCGGTAGTTCGTACAAACTTGGAAGCGACGGTGTTGTATGCACAAGTACTAGCTCTTGTCGCAGCTGTCACTTGGTCAGCTGGCACAAGTCCGCTAGGGCTCAAGCCAACTTCTATATGCTCTCAGAAGAAGCTTGCTAAATGATGGACGAAGGCTATCTCAAGGGAAATTGATCTACTTTGCAAAAATGAACTGAAAGCCAACCAAAGCATGGAAACCCTAGTAAACCCTAATCTGACTAGTTTAACCTTTATGATGCAATAGTGAGAGTGCAACTGTCCAAAAAGGATGACATTACTTCTAATGATGTGAAATGCATGAATTCAAACTACTTTTATGAAGGAGAACATTGTTTTTGTATTTTTGCTTAAGTGATGGAGTGATTATGAATTTGTTTCTTATTAGGGTTTGGCTGTGCAGAGGTGGTGCGAAGGGAGAGAAAGCTTGGGAAAGGTCAGGATGGCTAGGAGAGGTCCCAGAGGGTCCCTAGCATTAGTCCCCAGAGGTCTACAACATTCGGATGCTCGGCAACCAAGTTTGCAGGCTTCTACAGGATGTCTGCAGGGGATCCTACAGGAAACTAAGGAATTATACAGGAAGTCTGCTAACTTCTACAGGATGTGCTGTAAGTGGAAGTTTTGGGTGATGGTGAAGGGATGGAATGGTTTGGGTGGATAGGTGAGGTGGAGATGGAACTTGTGATGGCCCAGGGGCAGAGAAGTCAGATGGAGAAAGAGTGCATGCAGTAGGTTGATGGCTGGAAGGATGGGATCAACGAAAGGTTAAGTAAATGGAGCTACGTGAGTAATGGAAGAGCTGGAAGGCAAACGAGCTGAACAGAGGTCGGTTGAGTGGCTTTAGGTGTGGTTGACAAGAAGAGGAAGGTAATGGAATGGTGTGGAGCAGTGTAGATGAAACAAATTGTCTATGAATGTCACCAAAAACGAGAACTCTTTAACCTATGTTAACTGTGCTATTTTGAACCAATGAACAGCAGTGCAATTTGTGAAAGAAACTCGTGCATGGAAGTGGAATGAAGAAGTAATGATCAAGACCAAAGTGCATGGATGGATCTACGACTAAAGTCACTTTTGCAGCTTGCATGGACGTGAAAAGAACTGCGTTTGGTTTTGGTGGTTGGTTCAGACTACACCCCAATCCCTAACAGAGATGGCAGTGAGGTCCTTTCAACCTTTTTCTGGAGCTCCAATGAATTATAACTATCCTCTTCTAACCTAAGCAGCTGGAAGCAAATTCACCATAAACTAATCCTATTCAATCTCATAAAAACCAAATCAGCAGACTGTAAATTCGAATGGCATGTCAAAGTAAAGAAACGAAGTGCTGGAACGAAAGGCAAATAACATTACAACACAGAGGAGGTCTATTGCTCTCAGGTTGGGCCCTAACCTGAGAGCTATAGCTCCCTTAAAAACTCAGAATTAGATCCAAATCTGCCTGCCTTTATTCATAACCAAAAATCTGATGTCATGCCAAAACTGGCTTACAAAAAAGAACCAACACCGAGCTGTAGCTCGTACTTCGAAATTACAATAGTAATGCAAAAGTTCAAAAAGCTCCTATCAAAGGCTACGGCCTCAGTATTTATGCAAAATGATAATCCAACAGGTTTCCTTGATTTGTGGAGCTCGGCTGTCCAACTGAAGGTTAAACTGCTGATCCTGTAGAACAGGTGTAACTGCTGTTCCTGTAGAACGGTTGGCTGCCTCTAAGCTCGGTGGGGAGATTGGTTGGAGCTCGGAGCTATGGTGGGAATCACGAGGAAGGTCCCCAAGACTATGGACATCCTCTCCTAAAAACCAGCAGTGCCACCTTACTGTCTCCTTGTCTCCTTTTTCGTGGTCTTTGCTCCCTTTTAATGCCAAAAACCTGAAATCATCATGTATTAGTCACGTAGATAGAATGCCTACCCTTCTTCCTACAAACAACACAAATAAACCAAGAAATGAATGCATAAGCAATAAAAGATGAATGGTTTGAGCAAAGCAAGTAGGCCAAATGAGCCCAAATTGTACCAAAAATTGGGGCTCATCATCACCCCCCAGCTAAACTATTTGCTCATCCTTGAGCAAATTTGCTTTGGCTCCTCGTCTTTGGCCGAGAACTAGAGCCCGGAGCATGCTCTTCCTTTCCTGTTTTTGGTGGCCCTGCCTTTTCTGCCCCTGGTGGTGACGAGGGTGGCGCTTCTTCCCCCTTTTCCATTTCCTTGAGCCGGGCTTCGGAAGGCGATTGGTCTATTTTTCGTGTCCAGGAAGTTATTTTTGGGCTTCCCTTCTCGGGGGTGGCTGATGTTTTAGAGGGGGTTCTTGCACTGGGTGAAGTAGGGACATCCCCTAAAATGGTTTGGCTGCTGGGTGGAGGCTGCGGCTTGCCCGTGTTTATCCTCTTCTCCTGGCTTCAGATGGTAGAGGGGTCTCCCTCTCTCTCTTCTCCTTCGGCTTTGGAGGTGTACTGAGGGCGGCCAGCGCAGCTGCTGCCTCCTTTTCGAGAATACCAACCTTCTCTTTCTTGTGTTTTGCTTTCTCAGAGCTCCTTGTAGAGGGCCCCTTCTTTTCAGATTTCAGGCTTCCTGTAGAAGACCCTGCTTTGCCCACTTCCGGGCCTTCTGTAGAAGATCCTTTCTTTACCAACTTTGGGCTTCCTATAGAAGACCCGGGTTTAGCCACTCTCGGGCTTCCTGTAGAAGCCCCTACTTTGGTAATATTCGGGCTTCCTGTAGAAGCCCCTTTCTCTGTCTTCAGGCTTCCTGTAGAAGCCTGTTTCTCAATGATTTTCGGGCTTCCTGTAGAAGCCCCTTTTTCCAATTTCGGGCTTCCTGTAGAAGCCTTTGTCTCTATTTTCGGGCTTTCTGTAGAAGCCTGTTTCTGCTTTCCTGTAGACACAGGTGTCTCCACCTTTGCTTGCTTAGCTGCCTGAGTTTTGCTTTTTGCTTTGGTTGCAGGTGCTGATGAGGTACTTGGGCTGACGTGGACCACCTCAGCTTTATCCATTCTGCTCTTCAGCCTCTTTTCTCTTGCTGACAAGATAGGTGTGCCACCTTTTTCTTTGTCATCCTTCTCCTCATGCTTCTTCTTTTGTTCTTTCTTCTGCACTGTGGTCGGGGTCTTCTGGCCTTTTCCCCTCTTTTCCTCGGCCACTGCTTCTTGTTCCTCACTGTTGGAAGAACCCGTTTCTTCGATCAACATTTTAATGTCTCCATCTTTTGTCAAATTCCGGAAGGATTCCCATGAGAGGGGAACCTTATACGAATGCAGCGCATCCTCCACAAGAAGCTTTATCAGCCCATGGTGGGCTATCTGATCCGGTATGCCCTCTTTCAGCTTTTTGGCACACTCCATTAGAGACTGCAATAGGAAATAAGGGATGCTCAGTTTTTGTTCTACAGGAAGATCAATCCGATGCCTCAATTCAGTGAGCAACCGAAAGTGATATGCATACACGATGCTAAAACGGCCTTCACAAGTTATATATTTCATGATTTGCAAACTGACTTCATTCCATGGTGGCAACAGACTCGTTCTTCGCACCCCATTTTTGTCCTCCTAGAATTCCTCCTCAGGTGGAAAGAATTCCTTCTTGGCTTGCTGGCTCAACTTTCTTTCTTCCTTATCCCATGGCAAACCCATCGGAAGTTCAGTGATCCGACTGATATGTTGCGGGGTGAGCTTGAGGCTTAGACCTCTGAAGTTCACTGTGGCCAGTGTCTGGGATTTCGGCCTCAGAGCCTGCAATAATTCTTCGGCCACTTCATCATCGTAACCCTGCAGCTTATCACAAAAATACATCCATTGTGCTCGTGTGAAGAGCTCTACCACTTCCTGGTTTTCCCTTAATTTGGCTGAATCAGTGGGTTTTCGTCTAATAAACCCACCCGGCATGATGAACACGGTTGTTTTAACTAAAGGTGGCAAATGCGAAAGAGATTTGGTCTATTGAGACAGAGCATGCACATAATCCACAAAATTTATCCCTGCGGATTTCAACACAGTCTAATTACACTGACATCCTGTAGAACGACAGTATAGGCACAGCAAACAACAATCTCACCGATATCTTTATGACCAGACTGTGGACGATGATCCTGCCACCTTTGAAAACCAATTGCATGAAGAGTTTCAGGGTTACCTTTTTCTGTCACCTTTTTTTTACGTGGGGAACCCGCCTTCCTGTAGAACTGCGTCCCTGTAGAGACTGCGTTCCTGTAGAAACTGTGTTCCTGTAGGAGCAGTGCGCAAATTTCGGGGAGGACTGTAGTTGGCCTGCACTCGAGGTGTGCTTCACCGGCGTTCTGGTAGCCAAAAGCTCGGCGTATCAAAGTGCAGAAGAGATCAGAATAGCCACTCGAGTTTGAAGTGGTGGTTGATAAATGTATGCGCACAATCTAGCCGATTAGATTTTGAATCGGCGCAATCCGTGGCGCGGGGGGTGAGCTGTCCCCGCCGGACCGTTGGGCGACGTCATCCATCATTCGCCTGCGTATTCACTTGCTGCCGCATCCATTCCCACAGATCTGCCGCCGCCTCTTTCTGTTAAACTCATTGCTTCCGACGGGAGTGTTCTCACGTGCGTGTTGCTCATTCTCTTTGTCGTGGCCGCCACCCAAACATCCAACTATACCATAACTAGCCGACGTGGCCAGTCGACTGGCCATACGGCCGCTCAACCATTCACTTTTACACTATGCAAACAATTCAAAGTAAAATTCATGCGATTTGATGGAAGGAAGGGTCGAGACACTTACCTGCGTGGCTGCACACGATTTTTCCAGTTTTTGGACGATGGTGAGTGGATCTACCTGCTGCATGCGAACTTACACAGACCCGGAGGCTCATGGTTACAGGCTGCCGACGATGGAGTGGATGCTTTGGTTGTATGCGCCCGCGTTTCATTGCAGATGGCAGTGCTGTGAATGGTATCCACTCTAGCAGGTTTAACTGTTACAGGATTCCCGCGGGGTGTCTCGTAACAGTTCTTCCTCCTTGAGTGCATGCTGCACGACGGAGGATCTGGCCTTTCGATCACGCTCCCGGAGCTTCTGATGCCTGTGGTATGAGATCTCAGCACTTGTTTATCTTTGAAAATGGCTTTTCCCGCGAGAACTCATCGATCTGCTTTGCTGGTGCAGGGAACTTGGTCGCATGTCGACAAGGATGGTGGAGCAAGGTAACAGCAATGTGCAAGGGTGCCAACAGAGGCTTGCATGCGTCCAAACCGATCCTTAGTCGCTAGATCTCCTTTTAAAATGAATTCTAGGCCGTCCCAAACTTCTACAGGAAGTTTCCTGTAGAACACAGAGCTTCCTGTAGAAAGTTCGGGCTTCCTGTAGAAAGTCTGCACTTTCCTGTAGAAAATCCGCGTCTTCCTGTAGAAAGACTGCATCTTCCTGTAGAAGATTCAAACCATGATAAAATTGCACATACTTTTGAAAAAACATGGGTATCCTTGGAGGAGGTGCTGGTGAGGTCCCTTGACAGCATGATAAGGACCCTTGGCTTTGAGTTGAGAGGCTTCCTCTCCTCCATAGAACATCTGCAACCTGCATGCAATTTTACCATATTTTGCTTATTGTTTTTTTCTTTTTTTTTTCCTCTTTTTTCTCTTTTTTTTTTTGAAAGATAACAGGGGCGCCTCAAAGAGGTTTTCACCCGTGCCATCTGCCCTGAGCGCCTCAGAGAGGTTTTCACTCAAGGATCTTTTTCAAACCTTTTCCTTTTTTTTTTTGAAAGACAATAGGGGCGCCTCAATGAGGTTTTCACCCCTACCACCTGCCTTGGGCGCCTCAGAAAGGTTTTCGCCCAAGGATCTTTATTATTATTTTTCTCTTTTTCTTTTTCCTTTTTTTTTTTTTTTTTAGATTCTTCAGGGTATGCCCAAAGCAGAGGCAGAACCCTTCTCTATGACCAATACTGCCTTCTCCATAGTTTTGATGAACTCTTGTCTTGAGGGAGGCTTCCTGTAGATCTTCAATCGATGCCCATTGAAAAGCATGGGGATGGCTTCCTCATCAATGGTCCTAATAAGCACAGATCCATTGTCATGACATTTTTCCACTGAATATGGCCCTAGCCATCTGGTTCTCAGCTTCCCCTTGAAATCCTTGTATCTGGAGTCATACAACAAAGTCCAATCTCCCGGCTGAAATTGCTTGTCATGGAGATGTTGGTCATGCCACACCTTTCTCTGAAGTTGAACCACTTCTGAGTGAAGGAGGGCCTGCATTCGGTGCTCATCCAGGCCATTCAGCTGCAATAGCCTTTCTTGTTGTGCATGGCTGAGATCTAGGTCCAGCTGAGCTGCCATCCTCAAAGTGTTGTATTCAAACTCAATGGACAACAAAGCTTTCTTCCCATAGACCAGCTCATAAGGTGTGAAGCCGGTGGTGGTCTTCCAAGTGGTGTTGTAAGCCCATGTGGCTTCAACCAGGCGATCTGCCCATTCCTTTCTGCTGCTGCTCACCACCTTAGTCAAGATCCCTTCTAATGCTCTATTGGTGACTTCCACCTGCCCATTTGCTTGAGGGTGATAAGGGGTGGAAGTCCTATGCTTGATCTTGTGATGAGCTAGTAGATCTTCAACCAGGTTGGATGTGAACTGGCTCCCTTGATCGGTGACCAGCTCTCTTGGATAGCCAAACTTATAGAAGATGTTTTCTCTTAGGAACTCGGCCACCTTTTCTTCTGTTGCTGCTTTGATTGCTTTAGTCTCTGCCCACTTTGTCAAATAGTCAGTACACACAATGATGTAAGACCTTTGCCTTGAAGAAGGGTTGATTGGGCCCACAAAGTCCATGCCCCACTTCTCAAATGGCTCAAGAGTCACTTGAGGTTGGAGAGGCATCTCATCCCTTTGGGTTGGTTTCCCCATTCTTTGGCATTGGTCACACTGGCTGACATATCTTCTGACATCTTGATGAAGTGTGGGCCAATAGTAGCCTGCCTGCAGGATCTTGAAGGCAGTTCTCTTTGCTGCAAAATGTCCTCCACAAGGCCCATCATGACAAGTGAGGAGGATATCAAAGACTTCCTCCTCCCTTACACAACGCCTTAAGATCTGATCGGGGCCAAGCTTGAACAGATTGCCCCCGATCCAAGTAAATGAGGCACTTTTTCTGATGATTCTGCTCTTCTCTCTGGAAGATAGGTGTGGAGGGAACTGTGCTGAAACAAGGTAGTTTGCTATATCAGCAAACCATGGAGAGAGTACTGAAATAGCAAACAGATGTTCGTTGGGCATCTGGTCATCCACTGTTCCATCCTCATCTGCAGACAAATCCAATCTAGATAAAAAGTTAGCAACAACATTTTCCCTACCTGGTTTGTCAACAATGGTCAAATCAAACTGCTGCAATAAAAGTAACCATCTAATAATACGATCATTCACATCTGGTTTATTCATTAAATATCTAATTGCAGCATGGTCTGTATGTACAAAGGTCTGGTAACCAGTAATATAATGTCGGAACTTGTTCAGTGCATGGACCACAGCCAAGAATTCTTTCTCGGTTACAGTGTAATTCAGCTCAGCTTTGGACAAGTTTTTGCTAACAAAGTAAATGGCATATGGAAGTTTTTGCTCAACCTGTCCTAAAGCTGCACCTATGGCTTTGTTCGAGGCATCAGTGTGGATGTGGAAAGGTAGGGCCCAGTTTGGACCTCTCAGGATTGGGGCTGACACCAACTTGTCCTTCAATTCATTTAAAGCCCTCTGACAATCGTCAGTCCATTTAAACTCCACATCTTTTGCCAACAGGCCAAACAATGGCGAGGCTAGCTTGCTGAAATCTTTAATGAATCTCCGGTAATATCCTGCTAATCCCAAGAAACTCCGGACATCCCTTACCTTTTGAGGAGGTGGAACCCTCTTGATGAGAGCAATTTTGTTAGGATCCACCTGCAACCCTTGGCAAGAAATGGTATGGCCTAGCACGGTCCCTTCAGTCATTAGGAATTCACATTTTTCAGGACTAAGGGACAAGTTCATCTCAATGCATTTGGTTAGGACTTTTCCCAGATTGGACAATGCTTCCTGGAAGTTGGCCCCATAAGGAGTAAAGTCATCCATATAGATTTCCACTGCATCATGGACCAGCTCCGAGAAGATGCTCAAAACAGCTCTCTGGAAGGTAGCAGGAGCATTGCACAGCCCAAAGGGAAGAACTCGGTAGGCAAAGGTACCCCAAGGACAAGTGAAGGTGGTCTTATCTTGGTCTTCCGGGCTGATTTGGATTTGGTTGTACCCGCTAAACCCATCCAGGAAAGAGAAGAACTTCTTTCCTGCCAGTCCATCCAACACTTGGTCTATGAAAGGTAGAGGGAAATGGTCTTTCTTGGTAGCTTTGTTCAGTTCTCGGTAGTCCACACAGATTCTCCATTTCCCATTTTTCTTGGGAACCAACACCAGAGGGGACACCCATTCACTATCTGAGATGGAGTAGATGAATCCTGCATCCAACAGCTTTTGCAATTCTTCTTTGACAATGTCCTTAAGAGCTGGATTCATTCTCCTCTGGGGTTGCCTAACCGGTTTACAACCCTCTTTGATGTATATATGATGGGTACAGACCGAAGGATGGACTCCTTTCATTTCCTTATAGCTCCAAGCAAAAGCATCTAGGTGGTTGGCCAACAGACTACACAGCTCCTTTTCCTGGGAAGGAGATAGGGAGGAGCTGATCTTCAATGCTTTCTCAGGGCCGAACTCCACATTCTTGACTCTGGGAGTAACAGGGTTGGTTGTACAAAGATCCACTAAGGTGCTAGCTTGGGCATCCTCCACCAATTTCTCTAAGGGTAGTGCACTGGAAGGTGGATTCTGGATCAAGGTCTCGATCAAGTCATCCTCGGTTGGGGGGTCTCTTCTAGTGGTATCTAAGGTGCACAGAGGTGCTGAGTACACCTCGTCTTCCTCTCCTTCTTCCAACCAGAGTGGTAAGTCATGCTCTAAGGAGGGTTGGGCAGGAGGGTATAGGACTAGCTGCTTGGACATGGGACCATTTTTGATGGTCATGTTTCCTGCACGACAACTTATGTAAGCATCTGCAGTAGCTAACCAAGGCCTTCCCAAAATGAGAGGATATCCAGTAAGCTTTGCCTTTGGTTGCAGAACCAGGAAGTCTGCAGGGTATTCCCAAGAGTCAATAGAGACCAAGACATCCTCCACAATCCCTTCGGGAGTCACGGTGGAGCGATCTGCTAATTGCAGTACTGTCGAGGTCTTCCTCAAGGAACCCTGAAGATTGAGTTTGAGCATGGTATCCCTGGTCATCACATTAATGGCAGCCCCCAGATCAATCAAGGTGTGAGGTATGATGGTGCCATTGATGTGGACATCTACTACAGGACTTCCAGGATCTAGGTACTTTGGGCAGATGACTTGTCCTAGCATCAGGTCAGACAGTTGTCCTATGACATTAATGGTTGAAGCATCTTTCTTCCGCCTGCCTGGGTGTTTGAAGCACTTTTCCTTAACCAGTTTGTTGTATATTAGCACATCCTTGATGGCTTGGAGAAGTGGTATTTTTACACACAACTGCTTGAGCTCACCCAGAAGCTCATCCTCCTCTGGGTTGGGTTGGGTGGTGGCTGTTAGTCTCTCAGGAAAGGGTGGAATAGCCTTTGGTTCACTTTCCTGTTTATCTTCCTCATCCTCTGGGGGAGGAGGTTGGCGATCTGGTAGAGTCTTTCCAGATTGAAGATTGATCTCCTGGATCTCCACAGCATAGGTAGGGCATGAGGTTTCCCCAGTGTATACCTGCTGGGCCTGTCTATTGTTGGGGTTCGGGTTCGGTTGAGCAGGCATTTGAGGTTGCCTTGGAGGAGCAGGAGGTAATGGCTGAGGTTGAACTGGTGGTGGAGGCAAGATGGCAGGAGGAGTGTTGTACTGGGGCCTCCACCTCGACTGAGGTGCATTCCATTGAGGCTGTGGCTGGGCATGTGAATGATATGAATGAGAAGTAGGTTGAGTGGGGTACTGAGGTGGATAAGACCATGGAGGAGGCATGGACCATGAAGGATGAGCAGGGGGACCCCAGGAAGGCATAGGAGTCGATTGGTTGGGGCTGTAGTAAGCTTGAGATGCCCCTTGCATCCCCTGCTGATAAGGTCTAGATCCTTGTGGCCTCCTTTGGTTGAGGTAATAGAGAGGTTCAGTGGGAGCTTCTGTCCCTTGGTACATGGCTTTAAACCCAGGTAAGGTTGGACACTGATTTGTGGGATGGTCCTCCTCACAAACGAAACATACTTCAACCGAATGCAATGGGCATTCGTTCTTAGGGTGTCTCCTTGTGCACCTAGGGCAGAAGACAGCCAAGGCTCTCTCAACTTCTTCTTTCTTCTGCTGGATTCTGAATGTGTCCAGTTGCATGGCAATGGTCTGTATCACCTCACTCTTGAGATCTTCTAGTTGATTTGCAAGCTCATGTTTGGAGAAAGGGACACTAGTTGAGAGGAGGGTTCCCCTACCTCGTTTCCTAGCTGCCCTGGAGTGGTTTCTAAACACAGTCTTGATGTCCTCATAAGGCAGTTGGTAAATGTCCCCCCCAGCTAACATGTGAAGGGTATCTAAGAGGTCTTCAGGGACTCCTCGGAGCAGGACCAACTTGAGGGATTCAGGGTCAAGTGTGCACCTGGCCCGCTTATAGCTTAGTTGGAACCTCTCCTCATAATCCTCTAAGGACTCATCATTTCCCATGGTCATCCTAAAGATTTCTCCCTTGGTTTCCTTAGACCTACAATAATCCCTGTACTTGGTATTGAAAGCTTGCTGCATCTGAGCCCAAGTGGTGATACTATTCCCAGGTAAGCCCATGAACCAGCGTAATGCTGCATCCTTAAGAGTTGAAGGGAAGAGTTTCAGCTTTTGCTCATCTTCAGTATAGTCATAGGTTCTACAGAGGACAACAAACTCAAACAGGAAGGTATCAGGATCTTCAGTAGTCAGTCCATGGAAGTGAGGTAAGGCGGAGGGGCTAATGTTCTTCATTTTCATTTCTCCATTGGTCTCTCGGATGGGGAAGGCACCTTCTATTCTCTCATCTTCTCTTCTATTGTCAGCCATAGCTTCAGATGGAGTGGTCTCTAACTCTTCTTCTACTATAGGATCTTTGTATATCTTTGGATGTTCACTTATAGGTTCTTCTGGGTCACTGTCACCAAAGAAGAGAGAAGGATGACTCAGTGATGTGGTGGGGGTGTTTGGTAGGAATTTGCCTGATCTATCTCGGTTCCTACGAGGCATGAAATGGAAAAGACTTTCTTTTTCTTTTAATTTTTTTTGCTTTTTTTCCTTTGGTACCTGCAAAACTGAAACAGATTGATCTACAACTAACTATGAAAGATGCAGAATTAAACTGAAAGCAGGAAAGAACTAATCTACTTTGCTCAAATGAAATTGCAAGAATGGAAATGCTAGTCTACGCTTGCAGAAAGGAAATGCTAATCTATGAAAGCAGGAAATGCTAATCTATGAAAGCAGGAAATGTCTATGCTACTTTTGCAGAATGGAAATGAAATAAACTACTTAGCAGAAGGCAAGAGTAAGAAAATAGAAGAAAAGCAACAATTACTAATACTCTGACGCTTCCCCGGCAACGGCGCCAAAAAGATGGTGGGCTCCAGTATTGTAGCAATAATGCTACAACTCCTGGGGCTCCCTATCTCTAATTTTATCAACCCGGTAGTTCGTACAAACTTGGAAGCGACGGTGCTGTATGCACAAGTACTAGCTCTTGTCGCAGCTGTCACTTGGTCAGCTGGCACAAGTCCGCTAGGGCTCAAGCCAACTTCTATATGCTCTCAGAAGAAGCTTGCTAAATGATGGACGAAGGCTATCTCAAGGGAAATTGATCTACTTTGCAAAAATGAACTGAAAGCCAACCAAAGCATGGAAACCCTAGTAAACCCTAATCTGACTAGTTTAACCTTTATGATGCAATAGTGAGAGTGCAACTGTCTAAAAAGGATGCCATTACTTCTAATGATGTGAAATGCATGAATTCAAACTACTTTTATGAAGGAGAACATTGTTTTTGTATTTTTGCTTAAGTGATGGAGTGATTATGAATTTGTTTCTTATTAGGGTTTGGCTGTGCAGAGGTGGTGCGAAGGGAGAGAAAGCTTGGGAAAGGTCAGGATGGCTAGGAGAGGTCCCAGAGGGTCCCTAGCATTAGTCCCCAGAGGTCTACAACATTCGGATGCTCGGCAACCAAGTTTGCAGGCTTCTACAGGATGTCTGCAGGGGATCCTACAGGAAACTAAGGAATTATACAGGAAGTCTGCTAACTTCTACAGGATGTGCTGTAAGTGGAAGTTTTGGGTGATGGTGAAGGGATGGAATGGTTTGGGTGGATAGGTGAGGTGGAGATGGAACTTGTGATGGCCCAGGGGCAGAGAAGTCAGATGGAGAAAGAGTGCATGCAGTAGGTTGATGGCTGGAAGGATGGGATCAACGAAAGGTTAAGTAAATGGAGCTACGTGAGTAATGGAAGAGCTGGAAGGCAAACGAGCTGAACAGAGGTCGGTTGAGTGGCTTTAGGTGTGGTTGACAAGAAGAGGAAGGTAATGGAATGGTGTGGAGCAGTGTAGATGAAACAAATTGTCTATGAATGTCACCAAAAACGAGAACTCTTTAACCTATGTTAACTGTGCTATTTTGAACCAATGAACAGCAGTGCAATTTGTGAAAGAAACTCGTGCATGGAAGTGGAATGAAGAAGTAATGATCAAGACCAAAGTGCATGGATGGATCTACGACTAAAGTCACTTTTGCAGCTTGCATGGACGTGAAAAGAACTGCGTTTGGTTTTGGTGGTTGGTTCAGACTACACCCCAATCCCTAACAGAGATGGCAGTGAGGTCCTTTCAACCTTTTTCTGGAGCTCCAATGAATTATAACTATCCTCTTCTAACCTAAGCAACTGGAAGCAAATTCACCATAAACTAATCCTATTCAATCTCATAAAAACCAAATCAGCAGACTGTAAATTCGAATGGCATGTCAAAGTAAAGAAACGAAGTGCTGGAACGAAAGGCAAATAACATTACAACACAGAGGAGGTATATTGCTCTCAGGTTGGGCCCTAACCTGAGAGCTATATCTCCCTTAAAAACTCAGAATTAGATCCAAATCTGCCTGCCTTTATTCATAACCAAAAATCTGATGTCATGCCAAAACTGGCTTACAAAAAAGAACCAACACCGAGATGTAGCTCGTACTTCGAAATTACAATAGTAATGCAAAATTTCAAAAAGCTCCTATCAAAGGCTACGGCCTCAGTATTTATGCAAAATGATAATCCAACAGGTTTCCTTGATTTGTGGAGCTCGGCTGTCCAACTGAAGGTTAAACTGCTGATCCTGTAGAACAGTTGTAACTGCTGTTCCTGTAGAACGGTTGGCTGCCTCTAAGCTCGGTGGGGAGATTGGTTGGAGCTCGGAGCTATGGTGGGAATCACGAGGAAGGTCCCCAAGACTGTGGACATCCTCTCCTAAAAACCAGCAGTGCCACCTTACTGTCTCCTTGTCTCCTTTTTCGTGGTCTTTGCTCCCTTTTAATGCCAAAAACCTGAAATCATCATGTATTAGTCACGTAGATAGAATGCCTACCCTTCTTCCTACAAACAACACGAATAAACCAAGAAATGAATGCATAAGCAATAAAAGATGAATGGTTTGAGCAAAGCAAGTAGGCCAAATGAGCCCAAATTGTACCAAAAATTGGGGCTCATCACATAGACTACTCTAGCCTAGCCTAGGATACCCTACTCTAGCCTACCCTAGCATACTCTAGCCTAGTGTAGCCTACTCTAGCCTAGCTTAGCCTCACCTAGCCCAACCTTCTCTAGCCTAGCCTAGCCTGCTTTACCCTACCCTACTCTAGCCTAGCCTAGCCTACCCTAGCTTAGTCTGTTATATCCTACTTTACCCTAACCCTGCCCTAGCCTAGCTAGTCTAGCCTAACCTAGTCTACTCTAGCCTAGCCTAATCTATTTTAGCCTAGCCTACTCTAGTCGATCATACTCTAGCCTAGCCTACTCTAGCCTAGCCTACTCTATCCTAGCCTAACCTACTCTAGCCTAACGTGGCCTAGCCTAACCTACTCTACCCTAACGTGGCCTAGCCTAACCTACCCTACTCTAGACTAGCCTACTCTAGACCACCCTAGCCTAACCTACTCTACCCTAGCCTAGCCTAACCTAACATACCTTAACCTAGCCTAGCCTGAACTAGGCTAATCTAAGTCAACCTAGCCTAGCCTAACCTAACCTAACCTACCCTAGCCTAGCATAACCTAGCCCACCCTAACGTAGTCTAATCTAACGAAGCCTAACCTAACCTAAGCTAACCTAGCCTAGCCTAGCCTAGTCTAATCTAGCCTAACCTAATCTAGCCTAACCTTGTCTAACCTAGCCTAACCTAGCCTAGCCTAATTTAATCTAGCCTAGCCTAGCCTAATCTAATGTAGCCTAGCCTAAGCAAGTGTAACCTAACCTAGCCTATCCTTTCCTAGCCTAGCCTAACCTAACGTAACCTAGCAAAACCTAGCCTAACCTAGCCCGACTTAACCTAGCCTAACCTAGCCTAGCCTAGGTTACTACAACAAATGGACTAAATGTATAAATGAAATGATCAAAATGAAATGGGTGATTGGATAGAGAGAAACTACAGTAATGGCTAAAGAAATCAACAAAAAATGCTCTCATAAAACTAAAAGAAAAAATGAAATTCCCTTCACTAAAAGTAAATTCTCGAAATATTCTTCTTAATGAATATCTCGATGGAGGTGATCATAAGGGATCATTTAGCCTAACGTTTCTTTTTCCAATCAAGATAAAAGCATAATTCAAAATTATTTGGAGAGAGCCACTTAATCTGATTAGAAAAAATATTTTTTTATTAAGTTGTTAGAAAAAATATTTTTCTATTAGTGAGATAGTCATGGAAAATTGATTTTCAAAGCCACAGGTTACCTAAGTAATACTCATAATTGCTAGAGAAAATTGACACCCAACAATAAAGGTGAAAAAATAAACTATAAAGGGAATCTCAAAAAATTGGCACCAATTACAGAGGTAAAAAATTTCCACCCAACTACAGAGAGGTAAAAAAAACTAAACTATAAAGGCAGTATCAGAAAATTGACACCCAACTACACAGATAAAAAATTGCCAAGAAAAATGGGCACGCAACTACGTATAAAACAAAACTACACAGGCAGTGTAAACTTATAGGTAAATGAACTACGACCAAAAATACACTAAATACATAAATGGAATGAACTAAACCGTGTTGATATTGGTCATGTGTTAAATTATAAGAGTACAAATTTGCAATTTCTTTTTTTCTTTTCCACAATCCTAGCCAATAAAAATTTAGATACTCTCCCTCCATATTTAAAACTTAAATACAAAAGATTACACCGCTTACAATAAGACGTTTGATCAACCAATGTAATTAGTAAATATCAGTCTTTATACATTTTAACATTTGTTCTCTATTTTTTTTTTTTGCCTATTGTGGAAGTTGTCGGGCCATGGTAATTATGAATTCAAGAAATTAACCCTTATTCTTAACAATTAACAAGGTGGATGAGCCTTATTGAAATTCATATAATTACCTTAATATCAAATTCAGGCTCTGTAGAAAGGACCTGTTGGCACCTTACTGAGAAGCCCTGCAGAAAATAAGAAGTAATTCCAGGTTGCAAAAACAAAGAAACTTGTGTTATTCAAGTATACACATCCGTTAGATATGTATACCCAATTCAGGGCCCATATAATTGCATTCTTATCAACAAGGTGCATGAGCCTTATTGAAATCCATATAATTACCTTAATACCCAATTCAAGCTGTGCAGAGAGGACCTGTTGGCACCTTTTAGAGAAGCGCACCTTACTGAGAAGCCCTGCAGAAAATGAAAAATAATTCCAGGTTGCAAAAACAAAGAAACTTGTGTCATTCAACTATGTCAACATGAGAGCAGGTCGCAATGGTGTTGATTAGGGTGTTTCGTTTGAAGTCAAAAGTGGTGCCCAAGTTGATTGGGAGAATTCAAAACTTCTGGTGAAATCTTTGCTCTGCAGGTTTAGCGATGGATTTATGGCATTTTTCTGGGCACTAGTTTCTGATTGGGATCTCAAAAAACTTAGTGAAAGAAATGTTATAAGAGTGAGATGACAAATGGATGGTCATGAGCTAATTGAGCTCCAGAATGGAGTAGAGTACTGCATATGTGAATCCATGAACCCTAAAGGTTTTATGGAAGCCAGTGATAGAGAACCTCCACTTCAGAACATCTTGAATATCTTGAAACCAGTGTACACGATCTTGAAACCAGTGTATGGAGCTTCTAGATGGAGAGCTTGACGTTGAAGATCGTGTTCTGATGAAATGGAAGGCGGATTTTTGTGGTTGTGTGAGTCAGGAGAAGGGTTTTTGTAATTGATTCTCTGTGTGAGTTGGGTTAGTTTCCTGTCACAAGTAACTGCTATGGCTACGGAAAAGGTTATCAAGGACAAGGTCGCGTCCTTGAGGAAGGCGTTAAGTGAGAATGGAGAAAGCGAGTAACGAGGGATGAAAGCTTATTTTATTGAATCATTGTATACACTCCATTTAGGAAATATTAACCATGAAAAATTCACAAAAAGGGGTCACACTATTTATTAGAGTAGATCGTTAAATTCTTGTTCTATTCATTCGTATGTTCAGATCTCATGATCATGATGATGGAGTTTTTAAGGTAGTGGATATGAGGTATCCCAATTTAGTGAGAGATTCTTTTGTCATTATTGTCCCTTTCCTTTCTCTTTCAAGATTTCATATCTGTACACTAGTTCATGTTTGGGTGAACCTAGACATCAAAGAGTGATTTGAATTCGATTAGGAATATGAAGGAGAACATGTATCTAGATGTGGAAATCAATAATGTGTTATGTACAAGTTGGTAAAGACTACATAGCACATGCAAGTGATATTCTAAGAAGAGTCTTGTAGAACACTAATGAGAGATTACCATAGTGGCCCTACATTGGAGTAACAAGCATGAAATGTGGGAGAACAACCTACAATTAAAAGAACATGAATGGACAAGAAACATAGTTGAGATGGTGGTCCAAATTTGATATTTGACCAAAGTTGGGAAGAATAATTTAATTTCCCGAGAGGCTCTTTACAAGAGAGTATGGTAATTGTTGAGATCTTGAAAGGTTGAATTTTGATATGATGTGATGCTATTAAGAGCCAAGAAACCCTATCATGAAGATGAAATGTGAGATAATTTAGCTCCGTAAATTATTTGACATCTCAGAAGGTTGAATCCCAGTAATGATGATACATGAGAAAGGGGCCTTGCATCTACAACTATATATCCATGGAAGAACAAGTAGATGATGTATGCGAACAACTAAGGATGGTGATGATGTCTCCTTGATTGAGAGGGAGAAATAAATCTCCTCCATTTTTTGAGGAGTAAGGATCTCCTCCCTAGTTGAAAGAGAGTGATGATGGACACCATATTCTTCATATGTGTCATGCACTAGGCCATGATTAATTGCCACATGTCTAGTTTATGGCATTGGGAGGGAGAATGGAATATTGGATAAGCATATAGTAATCATTACTCCTGGAGGATTGGGAATCCAAGATAGGAAGTAGTCCCATGGAATAAAACTCTTTGAGGATCTGATAACGTATCCAAGGTAAGATTGGTCGATGAGGAACGATATTTTTTAGGGATTGGGAATCGAAGATAAAAATAGTTTCGGAAGGAAATACCTTGTGAACATTCGAATGGGGCATGTGTTTTGAGAGGCTATGATGGTGTCCATGTGTATGCCTCCCAACATTGTGCTCCCAACATGGCTTATCAATATAACTCTTCTTATGATAATATTTCAATTTGAGAAGTATCCTTGTACGGATTACGTAATAATGAATACCTCCCTAGTTAAAAGGGAGTGTTGGAAAATGTAACTAGGTTTGGTATTCATAATGATCCATGTACTTATGTCATTGTATATTTTATGTACAAGCAAAGAGAAGAAAAAAAATTACTATTATTAATTTTTAGTAGTTAAGAATGTTCATCATGCTTATAGGATTTGTTGAATCAAAATCCTCATTGGACTTCTTGTAAAGAAAAAGAGAAAATATGTAATGTTGGGTCAAAAATGCCTCTATATGTCAAGTCGGCCCTACCCAAAAAGGAATGCCTATTCAAACCCCTTTGGACAATATAAATATAGGGTGATATGAGCTCATTTGGACACACAATTTTCTTGATTCGTTCTGAAATTTTGTAGAAGGAGGGTTCAAGTCTGAAATTGAAGAAGGGTTTTTGGAAGTTCTGCCTTATCATATCTCTTGTTTAATATTTGTTGTTGGTCTCTTCCTATTCATGATTTTTTTTGTGTAGAAGGAGTGTTTGACTTGGAATCTAGAAGGTTGAAGTCTTGGATATCTTACTTTGATCTAATTCTATAAGAAAATATTTTTTCTCGATTTTCCCCTTGGAGGGGTTTTGGCCTGGCTTGGAGCCTATATCTTGTGTTCATTATTTTTCTTGTGATCTTCATGTTTACATTTTGGTAATTGTTTGATGGAATAACATAATAAATATCAATAAAAGGCCAACAAACTTCATAAAAAAATATCAAGGAAAGAGAAATCTAATATAAATTGTAAGCCTCTTGATTTCTCAACAAGATGGGTGGTTGGGGGATGTTAGAAGAAAACATCTCTCTTATAGAAAAACTCATAAATCCATTAATTTGTCTTAGAGCGATCGATCTCTTTCCCATGCATGGCCTAGAGGGTCTTCAATTAATATGCATTAATTGTATTCTCACATGTTTCCTATTTCCTTATTATATATTTACCTTCCCATAAATATTTCTTTTCCTTATGTCTGCTTCCATAGTTTTTTTCCATTTTTTCCGACAGGTGTTAGTCTTTTGAAAGATATTCAATCATCCAAATATTCTTCCTCCATATGATTCTCGAATCCCCATATTTTTGTTATTCTTCGTGCATCTTTAAATTCCACTATTTTCTATCTCAACAAGTTTAGTGATTGGAAGCTTAAACAACAAAGTAATATATTGATCCTAAAAACTACATGATAGACCTAGAAACAAACCCAAAAAGTATATTGCAAACATGGGAAAAAAAAATTATATCTATCACAATGCCAAACGGTTAATTGTTGCCTATATCTTAAACTATAAAAAAGATTAGTAAAAAGGCATAAATGTGCAAAGGGGAAATCCAACATTTCACCTATTTTTATCTTGGACATAAAATTCAACCTAACAACTTATATATTGATCTTCACGACTACAACATAAATCTACAAACAAACCATAAATGTGGACAGAACACACAAAAAAGAAGTTTTATCCAATACAATGCCAAAGAGTTAATTGTATCCGATACCTAATTTCCAACATATCTATATCATAAAACGAAAAGTTTGAACTCTATAAACTAATGATGAAAATTAAGAGTAAAACACTGGCATAATAAAACAAACATGAAAGGATTAAAAAAAATTGAGGCAACAAATAGAAGTACATTTTAAGGTGTCAAAGATTTGTTCATGGGAATGCAGTGACAATGGCACGATTAGGTAAAGGGGTGTACCATATTTTATACATATATACATACATAACACAAAAACATTAAAATCATATTATTCAACACGTCTCATCAAGTATCAATATCAACATTGATAGTAATATAATATTAAATGGAAAGAGTCAGCATTGAGTAATAGGGAGTATTATCCTAAGACGAGAATTTACGTTTTCAATTTTTACAATACTACAAATTAATTGAGAATCCAATTCAAAAGATGTTATACCTAGACATTTAAAACAAGGCTAGATTTCTCATCAAAACCATGATACAATTCCATGAAAGATGGAATACTTATTGTCCACATCCTATACATAATTCATTAAGATGCTCTCTTGGTTTTGGAACATTTATGAGGGCTTCAAATAATAGGCAACAAGAGAAGCCAAACTAGTTGAATCTCCTAATCAACATGCCATATTCATTGGTTGCATTTACTCAAAGGACCTTTTTGTACCATATCTCTTTTCCAGAATAATCTTAAGGGTATTATAAACACAAAACAAGTTTGTCTACCTTCCTTGATCCCAATTAGGTGCTCTAATTCCTCTCAGGGGAAAAAGAATCGCCACATATGGGGGCGGCCATATAAAAAATTGTAGTAGCTCTAGGATATGTTCGTATGAAGCTTTCACTAGTTTATTGAATTCTACCAAACATCTCTATCATATAAAGTGTCTATTGTGCCAAATTTTCTCACTTGTAAGTGAATAGGCTAAACAAACTCCTAGTACGATACATGCTCTTCCTATTATGTACCTAAGCACCAACAAGGTAAAATTTGCCCATCATGAAAATAGTTATAGGCTTCAAATTATATCATATGAGTCAAATCATACCATATGAGTCAAATCATGCATAAACATACTTGCTAAAGCCATTATGTATTAATAGTTGAGTACATATCAAATTTGATTAGGCATAATAATGCCTAGACAATGGATAGGACTAAACGGTCCCTGGAAAATGTTCATTTTTTCAATTTAGCGGCCTTAGTATACTTCAACTAAGAGCGTAATGCTTTGTGTAGAGTCAAAATGAACATTTAGCTTTAACACATTGTACCAAGCCACCGACAGAGGGCCCACAAATGGAGACATTGTCTATAATTAATTGTGCAAGTTGTTGCTTGATCTAGAAACTATTAAGTGAAGAGAGCTTCATTCTTGTTCTCAAAGTAGTTTTTCCACCATGATAACCCACTAAGGGTATATGGATGTTGAATTATTAACATTAATATCTAGGTGTGCATCATCGATGTCATCACTTCTATTGTTCGATATTGTTCAATAAGAAAGGCATTGACCTTTTTGGCCAACAAGTCGTGACAACATTCATTATCAAAATGGCAATATTTCCTATTGATAGAATCAATGTTTCTTCTTCCCTTCGCCAGTCAAACTAGGTGTTTCTTGATTATGAGAAAAAACAAGCAACTTAGCATCTTGGAATATATTTAGGAGGGAAGATCCAAGAAGGAAATTGGTAAGAGTTTTAGCTTTGTGTCGATGTGAGAAAGAAAACCTAAAGTATACTTTATGCAAAAGGGTTAGCTTTTGATGTTTAGTTGTAAAAGGTGGATACATTCTCCATTGGATGGGGCATATTTCCACATCCTACAATCCCAACCCTACCATCCAAATTGGTATTCTATGATAACAACATGTAAGAGATAACTCATAGTCCTTATGAGAGGAGAAAAATGACATAGAATAACTCATAGTGCTCATCAGAGGAGAAAATTGTCATAGCGTGAGGGCACTTTGATTATTTTAATTTGGTTCAATTATTTAATCCCTAAAATAGGATATGAAAATGTCATCATGATGACGTGATCTTACAATCTTTCTCATGAAAGACATCATCGTTTGTAGGAACTGAGGTGACAGAAATAACCTAATTGGATATTAGAAGAATGGATTTTGAAATGAGAGTACATGGAATAATTACAACAACATGATGTTGAGTTATAGAATGTCCTCCTAGTAAGATTAAGCTAATCATTTGTAGCAAAAACACCTATGCAAAAGATATGACCTTCATATCCTTAGTTGGAGGTGCACCATGGAGAAGATGCTAACTAGGGCATGGTATGAAGTAAGTTGAGGATTGGAGTTGGACTCGGTGCTCAGGAAGACATCTCCATGCAAAAGTGTGAGTACTATAAAGCAAGTAGATGAATGCAAACAAGGATGAACATTAGAACATATTAAACATTTTGAGCTTGTGGATATCTATATGGTTATTAACTTATCTTCTAGCAAATGCAAAATAAGGGAAAGAAGAGATGACATTGTAGACCTTATTTTCCTTGCAGAGCTTGTAGAAGTTATAATACCCACAATTTTATGTCTTTATGTGAAATTGGTAGGGCTCAGAAAAAATCACATCTCAACAATAGAAGGGTGTATCATCACAATCAATTGTATCAATGAATGGTCTAATGGAAAATCTGATAAACCACTACAGACATAAAGTAAATATTGCTTCATGGATCCATCCAAAATGATATGGTTGGGGATGAGTGGTAGAAATTTGAATTTTTTCAATCAATTGTTGAGAAAGCAAGTTCTTTTTGTTTCCATTGTCTATGATTAATTGTGCAAGTTGTTGCTTGATCTAGAAACTTAGATGAAGTGAAGAGAGCTTCATTCTTATTCTCACAGTGGTTTTCTTCCATGAGAACCCACTAAGGGCAGGTGGAGGTTGAATTATTAACATTAATATCTAGATGTGCATCATCAATGTCAACACTTATGTTGTTCGACGTTTTTCAATAAGAAAGACATTAACCATTTTTTCCTACAAGTCGCAACATTCATTATCAAAATGACAATACCTCCAATGATAGAATCGATGTTTCTTCGCCCCTTCACAACCAAAGTGTTTCTTGATTGTGAGCAATAGCGAGCAGCTTAGCGTCTTGGAAGATATTTAGGAGGGATGTTCCAAGAAGGAAATTGGGAAGAGTTTGAGCTTTGCATTGTTGTGAGAAAGCAAACCTAAAGTATACTTTATGCAAAAGGGTTTGCTTTTGTTGTTTAGTTGTAAAAGGTGGCTACATCCTCCATTGGGTGGGGTATCCTTCCACATCTTGCAATCCCAACCCTCCCTTCAGAATTGGCAATCTGTGATAGCAGCGTCTAAGAGGCAACACATAGTGCTGCTTATTAGAGGAGAAAAATGACATAGGATAACTCATAGTGCTTATCAAAGGAAAAAACTAAGGCAAGGGTGAGAGTGCTCTCTAATTATTTTAATTAAGTTCATTATTTAATTCCTAAATTAAGTTCATTAATTAATTCCTAAATTAAGACATGAAAATATCAATGTGATGACATGAAAAAGGGCTTTGAGCTTTCTTTTATATCTGCATGCTTCTATTTTAAAAAAATTAAAATTTTATTGGATTCTATTTTTAATTTGATTGCACGAATGATGTTTTTATTACTTTTTTTTGCTTCAATTACAGTGATTATGCTTTTATTACTATTTCTTACATGGATTATGTTTTTATTACTATTTCTGTCCGGATGACATGGATTATGTTTTTATTACTATTTCTGTTAGGATGACATGGATTGTGCTTTTATTATGCTGAGAGGGATTGTGCTTTTGTTGTGAAAAAAGCTGGAGAATAATCCAAGCCGTCCGTTGGAACGGGTTATCTCAACGGTTAAAGTTCTTGATTGCTTTAATTCGATTTAATTTTTGGATTGGCATTGTTGTGCTGCTCCTCCTCCTCCTCTCAGAGTTTCTGCATTGTATGGTCTAGTCTCGTGCGTCTGTATGTTTGGAGCTCCATCTGTTGTGTGTGTATGAATGTGGTCTGGTCTCTATTGTTATGTGTGTTTCTGTCATCTGTTTGGTGTGTCTATCTATGTGGTGTGGTTGTATTCTCTGAGAGTTGGAGGCAGAGGCGTGCTTGTGTCTTCATAGAGGCAGAGGCAGGTAGCTTATCAAACAATTTTGCCCAGGGATGACAGTTAAATGAGGCATCCGAACTCTGCCCAGGGATCACAATTAACTGAGGCATCCGATCACAGTTAAATGAGGCATTCTGGTAAATTTATTTTTAAACTCTTTGTATAGATCACTCTGATTATGGGTTGTGGGCTGCAAATAAAATTAGGTGAACGAGAGAGGAATCGATTTGATTTTAGAAATTTAATTCCGGTAACTTGATGTTCAGAGTTGTATGGTTTTTTAAATTAGATTTTCCGCATTCTTGGTGAGGCGGCAGTATAGATCCTTAATTGCACAGAAATGGAGAGAAACAGGGCCTGCCAATATGGATCTGGGCGGCGGCCACCGTCAAATACTGGCCACTGGGAGCATTATTCTGGAGGAGAAATTCCTCAGAGTCTGCGGTTTCTTGGTGATCCTCTGCACCCATGGTGAGCGGTTTCTTGATTTTTTAATTTAGATCCTCTGAATCCATGTTTTTCGGTTTTTTAAATTAAATCTTGTGCATCCATGCTGCTGAGACGGTTTCATATTCATATTTCACAGGAATCCTATGCTGATCCCAGATTGCAGTCAGTGTGCCTCGCTGTGCCAAGGTATGAGATCTTCTGCATCGATGTGAGGCGGTTTCTTGGTTTTTTAAATTAAGTCCTCTAAATCCATGTTTCTTGGTTTTTTTAATTAAATCCTTTGAATCCATGCTGAGGCGGTTTCCTTTGGTTTTTTAAAATAGATCATCTGCATCCATGCTGAGGCGGCAACATAAATCCCTCGTTGCACAAAATCGTTTTTGAGGAGAATCTAAGGGCAAAGAAAAAGGGATTGAGCAATGCCCCTTGCAAATATCATGTCTATGTGGATTCATCTCTCAGAGGTAAGCCTGTAAGCATTTTCTTGACGGACTCTGTTAATTTTTTTGGGTGTCATTGTCGATTGCACCAAGGAGAATAGGGGATTTTATCAGAAATGTTCAGATTTCACTGTACTTTCTTGTAAGATAATTCATTCATTTATGATGAATTTATATTTATAGGCATGGCTGTGATGATGTCATGATTCTGATAATAAATTTGTGTATTGCTGTGAATAAAACGTTGATTCTCCTACTCCAACCTTCCAAAATCTAAAATGGTCAAACTCCATTTGACCATATATCTTCTAATTTGAAAAATATTTGGGAACTTGGGTTCTGTCTCAGAACATCCTTGAAACTCATCTCCTTGCCCTTGCATACTATAGCTAAGGATATATCATAAACCTGGGCCGAGGTTTCTCATAATCGGCATAACCATAATTTATTTGGTGTTAGATGTGAGCAGCACCAAATAGACCTGAAAAATCCTAAGATGGCCTTTATTGGTGTCGGTCCAAGAGTGTTTTCTATTTGTCCAAATTTGCAGTTATTGATTTTTTGGGCTTGGGTGGTTGGATTTGCTTAACAGTTATTTGCAATTATTGATTTCTTGGACTTGGGTGCTTGGATTTGTTCACAATTATTTGCAATTGACCTGAACAATCCTCCTAAGATGACCTGAATCAATTTTTGAAACCTCAAAGTAAAAACCATAATCATTTCTCCCATAATCCAAAAGCTTCCTTCTGGCCTTTTATAATAAAGCTAACAAAATTTGCTAAATTATTCATTATATCCAGAGAACTTGAATTACAGTGGTTTTGGGAACTTGGAATTGCTAAATTAATTATTCATTATATTTGGAGAAGTTTGATTAAACTGGTTTTGGTCCCAATAGTGTTTTCTATTTTTCCAGATTCGCAGTTTTATTGATTTCTTGGGTTTGGGTGCTTGGATTTGCTAACAGCTATTTATAGAGATTCTAGTCTAGACCACGGAACTCCAACTCTACTCCAAAGTTTCTAGGGAACTTTGCCTTTTGGTAGGGGTTGCATTTGTAAGAAATTTACTCATCTCTGTTAGTTTACATGCCTTAGAATAGTCTGCCCACAGAAACTTTGCCTATTATTTTGGATGCATATACAGTGAGAGTGAATAATATGTTGGACTAGTTACTTTGTATTTCGTCTCCCAGTGCTTGTTTTCAAAAGAGGTTTTGAGTTGTGATTGATCACTCTCATTCATTCTTCGGTGTGTGTTTGTCATTATTGTTATATTCATATAAAATTCAATTGTTCCCACTCCGTATTGGTGGATATCTTTCCAGGGATAAATTCAGTGTTTGTCATTATTGTATTCAATTGCTCCCACTCAGTGTTTGGTGGATATCTTGCCATTATAAAAAATAAAAAATAAAAAATTGGTGGATACATTTGGAATTTCATAAGAATTTATACACCATTATAATATATAAATAGATTATAGATATATTATATGCCAAATTGATGGTTTTTGTGTTGCCAAATAGACTATATATATTGTATGCCAAATTCATGGTTTTTCTGTTCTCCCACTGCAGCGTCCGTTCTCCCAGTGCAGCAACGTCCCTTCTCCCAGATCATTCCTCATAGTGCAGCAACGTCCCTTCTCCCAATAACATTGAATCTAAGCGCAGGGAAGAAAGGAAACCATTTAATTTCTTCCGTCAAAGGTAAGCAATTTTTTAATACATATTTAATGAGAAAAAGAATGTTCAGATTCATTTAATTTCTTGTATGATCCTTCAATATATGTATGCTGTATTAAATACATTTCCTCTTACTTTTATTTTTTACTTTTATTTACTCTCAGCTTTCAAAACCGTCAAACTCCATGTTGTGCTGGGAATGTTTGATTGATTATGTATTTTAATTAATTGGATGAATATGCCCAACGAGTTGTAGGCTATCCGCGAGTATGATGGCTTGTATTGCATAGATATATCACCGTTGTTGCAAAAAAGATACACCATAGTGCAAATGGTGCAAAGGTTAATTCAAACCTTTATATCAACTTTCAATTTATTCATTGCCTTTAATTTCATCATATCTCTATGTTCTAACCTTTGCATTCACTTAGCAAGTTATCAAATTAGGGGTTAGTCCCTTTGCTTAAAATATTAAATTTAATTCAAAAAAAATTGCTACTTTATAGATAACCAATAGATGACCACTAAATTTTAATAATTGTTGTGTTTTTTTGCAGATGATTTAAGAGCCTGAAAAAAATACAAGCATGATAGGATAGATGAACTATCTACATGTCATGATAGAAGATATGAATTCATTATGTTATTATGACCCAAATTAAACTAGTAGTGATTTGTTTTTCATCTTTATTTTGTAATTACTCTAAAAACATTATCATTCTAATAAAAATATTATTTTGTTTGAAAGGGCTAAAAGCCCTTTCTCATTGCTCTTGAGGATGGACCATGGCCGTCCTCAAGGGTTTGTGTCCTTCTCTCCGCCTTACTTTTTTCATTTACTTATTTTAGAACTAGATACTTTTAGTTTAATAGATTGCAAACTAAAATCTTTTAATGCATAGATTGATTGATGTGTTTTTCTGTTACTTGAATTTACATGTAGAATTTTGTGGAATGATTGTTTTTTGAGTTTCATTTATACGATTGCGTTTACAATGAATTTCTAATGTCCAAAATTTGATATGCAATGTTTGTATCTTTGTGTGTTTACAATGTGTGGGATGGCCAAGACTTGATATCTAATATTTGTATCTTTGTGTGTTTACAATGCTTTTTGTGATGTTCATTATTTGATGTGTATATTTTTGTGTGTGATGACCCAAATTTGATATGCAATGTTTGTATCTATGCGTGCTTACAATGTGTGGGATGACCAAGACATGATATCTAATGTTTGTATCTTTGTGTGTTTACAATGCTTTTTGTGATGTTCATTATTTGATGTGTATATTTTTGTGTATAGCCAAAATTTGATATTGAATGTTTGTATCTTTGTGTGCTTACAATGTGTGGGATGGCCAAGACATGATATCTAATGTTTGTATCTGTGTGTGTTTACAATGCTTTTAGTAATGTTCATTATTTGGTGTATATTTTTGTGTGTGATGACCAAAATTTGATATGCAATGTTTGTATCTTTGTGTGCTTACAATGTGTGGGATGGCTAAGACATGAAATCTAATGTTTGTATCTTTGTGTGTTTACAATGCTTTTAGTGATGTTCATTATTTGATGTGTATATTTTTGTGTGTGATGACCAAAATTTGATATGCAATGTTTGTATCTTTGTGTGTTTACAATGTGTGGGATGGCCAAGGCATGATATCTAATGTTTGTATCTTTGTGTGTTTACAATGCTTTTTGTGATGTTCATTATTTGATGTGTATATTTTTGTGTATGATGACCAAAATTTGATATGCAATGTTTGTATCTTTGTGTGTTTACAATGTTTTTTGTGATGTTCATTATTTGATGTGTATATTTTTGTGTGTGATGACCAAAATTTGATATGCAATGTTTGTATCTTTGTGTGCTTACAATGTGTGGGATGGCCAAGACATGATATCTAATGTTTGTACCTTTGTGTGTTTACAATGCGTTTTGTGATGTTCATTATTTGATGTGTATATTTTTGTGTGTGATGAACAAAGTTTGATATGCAATGTTTGTATCTTTGTGTGCTTACAATGTGTGGGATGGCCAAGACATGATATCTAATGTTTGTATCTTTGTGTGTTTACAATGTGTGGGATGGCCAAGGCTTGATATCTAATGTTTGTATCTTTGTATGTTTACAATGCTTTTTGTGATATTCATTATTTGATGTGTATTTGTGATGTGTATGACAATGGTTGTTGTTTGGGATTCATTTGCATAGTTATGCGTTTACAATGGATGTGGATGACATGATTGGTATGTACTTTGAAATGTGTGTGAATTTTCTTTAGCATATGGTTTTATTTAGTGTCTACATCAACTTTGTATGTTTGGATATTTACAATCTTCTATGTATGATGATCAAAATTTGATATGCAAATGTTTGTATGTATTTATAATTTTGTGTGTGTAATAAGAAATTTGATGGGATGTTTGTATGCTTGTGTATTTGCAATGCTTTTGATGTTCGAATGTTTGTGTATTTGTAATGCTTGTGTGTTTGTATTGTTTTTGTACTTACAATCTTGTTTGTAATGATTAAAAACTTGAATTGTACTCTTGATTATTTGCAATGCTTTTGATGTTTGAATAATTGCGTGTTTGTAATGTTTGTTATGTTTGCGTATTTATTGTGTGTTTGTATTTCTTTTGTTCTTATAATCTTGTTTGCAATGATTAAAATTTGAATTGTACTCTTGATTCTATGTTTGTACTCTTCATTGTATGTGTGTTGTGTACTCTTGATTGTAGGCATTTTTTATTATGTGTTTGTATTCTTCATTGTATGTTTTTTCTTATTGTGTTTGTTTGGGTATTTACAATCTTGTGTGTAATAAAATCTCAAGGAATGTTTATGTGTTTGTGTATTTATAATGTTTTCGAATGTAATGATGGAAATATGATATGATGTTTTAGTACTTGTGTATCTATATGGTTTTTAATGGAATGATGAAAATTTGATGTGATGCTTGCATAGGCTAGGCTATGCTAGAGTAGGCTAGGCTAGGCTAGGCTATGCTAGAGTAGGCTAGGCTAGGCTAGGCTAGAGTACGCTAGGCTGGAGTAGGTTATGCTAGGCTAGGCTAGGCTAGAGTACGCTAGGCTAGGCTAGGATAAATTAGAGTAGTCTACAGTAGGTTAGGCTAGAGTAGGCTATGCAAGGTTAGGCTAGGATAGAGTAGGCTAGGCTAGGTTAGGCTAGGCTAGAGTAGGCTAGGCTAGAGTAGGGTAGGCTAGAGTAGGCTAGCCTAGAGTAAGCTAGTCTAGGCTAGGTTAGGCTAGAGTAGGGTAGGGTAGGCTAGGCTAGGCTAGAGTAGGCTAGAGTAGTCTAGGCTAGGCTAGGATAGGATAGAGTAGGCTAGGCTAAGCTAGAGTATAGTAGGATAGAGTAAACTAGGCTAGAGTAGAGCAGGCTAGAGTAGGCTAGAGTAGGTTAGGCTAGGGTGGAGTAGGCTAGAGAACGCTAGGCTAGGCTAGAGTAGGCTAGAGTAGTCTAGGCTAGAGTAGAGCAGGCTAGAGTAGGCTAGGCTAGAGTAGGCTAGAGTAGGCTAGGCTAGGCTAGAGTAGGCTAGAGTAGGCCAGGCTAGGCTAGAGTAGGCTAGAGTAAGCTAGCCAAGGCTAGAGTAGTCTGGGCTAAACTAGAGTAGCCTATGCTAGAGTAGGCTAGGTTAGGATAGACTAGGCTAGAGTAGGCTAGGCTAGACTAGGCTAGAGTAGACTAGGCTAGAGTAGGCTAGGATAGAGTACGTTAGTCTAGGCTAGATCAGGCTAGGCTAGAGTAGGTTAGGCTAAGTTAGGCTAGAGTATGTTAGGCTAAGTTAGGCTAAAGTAGGTTAGGCTAGAGTAGAGTAGGGTGGGTTAGGCTAGAGTAGGTTGGAGTAGGCTAGAGTAGGCTAGAATGGGGTACATTAGGTTAGAGTGGGATAGAGTAGATTAGGCTAGAATATGCTAGGTTAGAGTAGGCTAGGCTAGGCTAGACTATGATAGGTTAGGCTTGGTTAGGTTAGGTTAGAGTAGGCTATGCTAGGCTAGGATATGATAGAGTAGGCTAGGCTAAAGTAGGATAAGCTAGAATAGGCTAGGCTAGGCTAGGATAGAGTAGGCTAGGCTAGGCTAGGTTAGGCTAGGTTAGGGTATGTTAGACTAGTCTAGATTAGGTTATGTGAGAGTAGGTTAGGCTACGTTATGCTACGCTAGAGTAGGCTAGAGTAGGTTAGGCCAGAGTAGGCTACGCTAGGCTAGATTAGGCTTAGCTTGATTTGGCTAGGCTACGCTAGGTTAGGCTAGGCTAGAGTAGGTTAGGCTAGGTTAGGTTAAAGTAGGTTTGTCTATGTTAGGCTAGGTTAGAGTAGATTAGGGTAGGTTAGAGTAGGTTAGGCTAGGCTTCAGTCGGTTGGAGTTAAGAAAAAGTAGGCCAAGCTAGAGTAGGTTAGGTTAGGCTAGAGTGGCTAGGCTAGAGTAGGTTAGGTTAGAGTAGGCTATAGTAAGATAGGCTTGAGTGGGCTACGATAGGTTAGGTTAGGTTAGGCTAGGCTAGGCTATGTTAGGCTAGGTTGGGTTAGGCAAGGCTAGGTAAGGTTAGGTTAGGTTAGGCTAGGGTAGGCTAGATTAGGCCAGGTTAGGCTAGGCTAGGTTAGGCTAGGCTCGATTAGGCTAGAGTAGACTAGGCTAGTCTAGAATAGGCTATAGTAAATTAGGTTAAGCTAGAGTAGGCTAGGTTAGGCTGGAGTAGGGTAGGGTAGGGTAGAGTAGACTAGGCTAGCTTAGAATAGGTTGGGCTAGGCTAGAGAAGACAAGGCTAGGTAAGGCTAGAGTAGGCTACACTAGAGTAGTCAAGAATAGAGCAGTCTAGGCTAGAGCAGACTAGGCTAGAGTAAGCTAGACTAGACTAGAGTAGGCTAGGGTAGACTAGACTAGGTTAGGCTCGAATAGGCAAGGGTAGGCTACCTTAGCAAAGAGTAGTATAGTTTAGGTAATAGTAGGCTAGGCTAGGCTATGTAGGCTAACCTGGAGTAGACTAGGCTAGGGTAGGCTATAATAAAGTAGGCTAATCTACGTTATGCTAGGTTAGGCTAATTGAGAGTAGGCTAAGCTAAGCTAGGATAGAGGAAGCTGAGGTAGAGTAGGCTAAAGTAGGCTAGGTTAGGCACCAATGGGCTAGGCTAGGCTAAGTAGACTAGTCTGGACTAGGTTAGGCTAGAGTAGGCTAGGGAGTGTAGGAAAGGCTGGAGTAGAACAGGCTAGTCTATGCTAGGCTAGGTTAGAGTAGGCTAGGTTAGGATAAGCTAGTCTAGGCTAGGATAGAGTAGGATAATCTACACCATGCTAGGTTAGGCTAACCTAGAGTAGGCTAGGCTATGTTATGTCGTAGTAGTTTAGGCTAGAGGAAGGTAGGCTAGGGTAGGGTAGGTGAGACTAGAGTAAGCTTGACTAGGGTATGGTAGAGTAGGCTAGGCTAGGATAAGGTAGAGTAGGCAAGGATAGGCTAGGATAGAGTAGGCTAGGCTAGGAAAGATTATGCTAGGTTAGGCAATAGTAGGCTAGGCTAGGCTAGAGCAAGGTAGGGTATGCTAGGGTAGGCTAGGTTAGGCTAAGAGATAGTAGACTAAGCTAGGCTAGAGTAGTCTGATGTAGGATAAGGTAGATAAGGCTAGAGTAGAGTAGTTTATGCCAGAGTTGGATGGGCTAGGGTAGAGTAGGTTAGGTTAGGTTAGAGTAGGTTATCATAGGCTAGATTATGTTAACATCTAGGTTAGGTTAGAGTCTGCTATGAAGGAGTACTCTAAACTAGAGTAGTCTAGACTAAGGTAGGTTAGGTTAGGATATGATACCATATAGTAGGCTAAGATAGGTTAGGCTAGAGTAGGCTATGCTAGATTAGGGTATGCTAGGGTAATCTAAGATACTAGTTTTGAGTAGGCTAAGTTAGGCTAGACAAAAGTAGGTAAGGCTAGAGAAATTTAATCTAGGCTAGGCCAGGCCAGGCTAGAGTTGGGAAATTTAGGCTAGGCTAGGCTAAAGTAGGTTATTTTAGACTACTTTATGTTAGAGTAGGTCAGCATATGCTAGGCTAACCTAGGCTAGGCTAGGTTAGGCTAGGCTTGTGTAGGCTAGACTATGTTAGAGTAGGCTAGGGTGTGCTCGGCTAACCGAGCCTAGAGTAGGCTAGGCTAGGTTCGAGTAGCCTAAGCTATGCTAAAGTAGGTTAGGCTATTTTATTCTATAGTAGGCTATGCTAGAGTAGCCTATGATATTCTAGGCTAAGCCAGGATAGAGTAGACTAGGTCAGGTCATGCTAGGCTATGTCGGGTAAGAGTAGGCTAAGTTAGGCTAGAGTATGCTAGGTAGTGTACACAAGGCTAGAGTAGGCTAGGCTAGGTTAGAGTAGGCTAGGTTAGGATAGGCTAGGCTAGGCTAGGATAGAGTAGGCTAATCTAGTTTTGGCTACAAAAAGCTAGGCTAGGCGAGACTAGATTAGGCTAGGATGGTTAAGAGTAGGCTAGTTTAGGAAATAATAGGCTAGACTAGGCTAAAGTAGGATAGTGGAGGGTAGGGTAAGCTAGGTTAGGATAAGCTAGGGTAGACTAAGCTAGGCTAGAGTAGTCTGATGTAGGATAGGGTAGAGAAGGCTAGGCTAGAGTAGTCTAAGCTTCAGTAGGCTAGGCTAGGGTAGAGTAGGTTAGTATAGGATAGAGTAGGTTAGGCTAGGATAGAGTAGGCTCTCATGTAGGTTAGGCTAGAGTCTGCTAGGCAAGAGTACTATAAGCAAGAGTAGTCTAGGCTAAGGTAGTTTAGGTTAGGATAGGATACCATAAATTAGGCTAAGCTAGGCTAGTCTAGAGTATAGGCTATACCAGAGTAAGGTAGGCTAGGGTAAGATAAGCTACTGGGATTGAGTAGGCTAGGCTAGGCTAGGCTAAATTAGGTTAGGCTAGAGTTGGGCAATTTATGCTAGGCTAGGCTAGGATCGTCTAGGGTAGATTAGGTTAGGCTGGGCTAGAGTAGGTTATTTTAGAGTATAGACTATGTTAGGGTAGGCTAGCATATGCTAGGCTAACCTAGGCTAGACTAGGCTAGGCTAGGCTTGTGCAGGCTAGAATATGTTTGAGTAGGCTATGGTATGCTAGGCTAACCTAGGCTAGAGTAGGCTAGGCTAGCTTTGAGGAGCCTAAGATATCCTAAAGTACGTTAGGATATTTTATGCTAAAGAAGGCTATGCTAGAGTAGCCTAGGATATTTTAGGCTAAGCTAGGCTATAGTAGACTAGGTCAGGCAAAGTTAGGCTACATCAGGTAAGAGTAGGCTAGGCTAGGCTAGAGTATGCTAGGTAGCCTACTTAAGACTAGAGTAGGCTAGGCTAGTCTAGGCTAGGGTAGGTTAGAGTAGGCTAGGTTAGGATAGGCTAGGTTAGGCTAGGAAAGAGTAGGATAATCTACAACATGATAGGTTAGGCTAACCTAGAGGAGACTAAGATAGGCTAGGCTAGAATAGTCTAGGCTAGAGAAAGTTAGGTTAGGGTAAGTTAGGCAAGACTAGAGTAGGCTTCACTAGGGTGGGATAGAGTAGGCTAGGCTAGACTAGGCTAGGGTAGGTTAGGGTAGGCTAGTCTACAATAGACCAGGCTAGGAAAGAGTAAGCTAGGTTAGGCAATAGTAGGCTATGCTTGGCTAGAGAAGGGTATGCCAGAGTAGGGTAGGCTAGGGTGGGGTAGGCTAGGTTAGGCTAATATAGAGTAGACTAGGTTAAGCTAGAGTAGTCTAATGTAAGATAGAGTAGAGAAGGCTAGGCTAGAGTAGTCTAAGCCAAATTAGGCTAGACTAGGGCAGAGTAGGTTAGGTTTGGCTACATTAGGTTAAGTTAGACTAGAGTAGGCTAGCCTGTAGGTTAGGATAGAGTACGCTATGAAAGAGTATTCAAAGTTAGATTAGTATAGGGTAAGGTAGGCATTGACAGTTCTGTACCCGCAAACATTTAGGGGATCTCCCTGGTATGAAGTCCCAATTAGACCTCACACCATTTGGTGTAGGTGTCCCATTTGGTATAAAGGCTCAGTTTCCAAATTCTTAAATATGTTCCTTGGCTCTAGCTATTAGCAAAAGAGAGGGATGAAATGGTGTCTTCAAAAAGCAAGGGTGTGTTGAAGAATCTAGGGAAGATAACATTAGTAAGATTCTTCTAGACTTGATAACAATTTGTGAAGTGCTTTTTTCAATTTGTCTTAGATTGATCTTCTTCTTATTATTAGTGTGTGTGTTTACTTCATCAAACTGCTATCAAAACAAAGAGACGAGAACTCAACAAGTTGGCATTCTGCCAAGGCCAAAGCCTCTCCCTCTTGGAGAGGAAAACCTACACGCAATTCTTCTTATAGAGATTCCAATTGACGAACACCAAGACCTTGATACTTTAACCTCTCTTCCACTCCAATAACAAGACACCATTCTTCTTCCTTGTCACTACCGATATCATCATTATTGTTGCACTATTGACATCTAACATTCACGAAGGTCTTTGTCATACCACTGAGATATCCATTACTTGATACAATGTCTTCATTAAGATCATGATTATCATTGTCCAAATGTCGAGACAGAGTGTCATGTGATCTTCATCAAGACTATGATTGTGCACTTCTTGCATGGATATACTGTTGTTTCTTCAATGATTTTGCACTCCTTGCACCGAGATACTGTAGTGCTGCTTTGATATTGTATTGTACTTTGAGACAGTGATCACCTGAGAAACACTTGACCATTGTACTCACCTAAGATTTTGAGCCACTGTGTCATACGAGAAACTACAGGTATCCTTCTTCACTAAAAACTTGAATGACTATGTCACTTTACTTGATCGAGGTTTGAGATAAGAATGTGAGGATGTCTCTGTGATTATCATCGAGATTTCAAAGTATGTTGAGGTTCTATTCTCTTCCACAATTACAAATACTTGCTTGAGTTCCTTAGTTTCCGTGGTGACCCCAACAGGGTATTTATAATGTGTGTCTCTGTAAATAGGTCGACTTCTCACCTTGAATTGTTGTGTCTCCACATATGAGCCGACATGTCATATAAATATATTCTGAGTCCGAATTAATTGATCTCTTCATCGTTTGGTTTGCAGGCTTCTTCTTTGAAGGATGGTGCTTGCCTTGGAGGATTGCTTGACATTAGGTTGACTCATGTTTATTACATAAATGCTCAAGAAGAGTTCCTCAATATAATTTTGACTCTTTGAGTTTCTTAGACCTATAGAATGAGCTAGAAACTCGTTCATATAATTTATAAAAATAATAATTATTTTTCTTGATAGGTACAAAGGTCAAAATTACATTGACAAATATCGAACCTAGTTACCCTTTTCTTCAACACTCCCTCTCAACTAGGGAGGTATTTCCAATGGTACTTGGTCATTCTCAATATGAAGAATTTCTCATAAGAAGAATCAGATTGGTAATTCCATCTGTATAGCATCATATCAATTAGCATTGTCATAGTGCAAGTCCTTGAATAAGAGCTCCATCTCTCCATGTGACCATAAGCTACAATGTTGGTGAGACCAATGATTTATAGACACCTTCATCATTGTCTCTCAAGGTACATACCCACCTGGGTGTTCACTGAGTATGACCTTATGGAACTATTCTTATCTTGGGTTCCCAACCCTCAAAGAATATTGGTCCTCCTATCTACTCATGTCTTGGATTCCCTACACATCCTCAAAGCGTCTTGAATGCCAAATGATTATCCAATCCTCGACCCATTATTTCTTCCCAAGTGAAGACAACAATGTTTTTCTACAATGTGTCTACATTTCCATTCACGGCCTTCATCTAGAATTACGGTTGTTAGTCGTGGTCTAGTGCATGACACATGATATGGAAAAACGCAATTTTCACTCCTTTGTAATCAAGGGTGATCTTAATTCAAATGCCCTCTTTATCAAGGACTTTTCAGAGCTCCCTCTTACCAAGGTATTATATTTTTAACAACATCTTCTTCTTCCTGGGTCCTTTAGTTGCTTTATCAACTTCTCCCCTTGATTTCACAAAATTCAGTTGAGCTTCTTTCTTGTATGGCATAGGCCATCCATCACTTTCCTCCTTGGTTCGTCACACCATTCCTTTCTTCATGAAATGTGGCCTTCTTGATACATATCTGGAACCTTTGTCATATGGCTACTTTGTCATCATTGTTTCTTTCAAGGATTTCCATCCACCAAATGAATGCTAGTTGTACTTGTACTTACAACTCTTGTTCCAGTAGCCCTACATGAACTCATCCAGATATTATTCATCAAATCAAAGCATAACATTAAATCAAATAGTAACTTACGGGATGACTCTTCATCTTGACATCTTCTTGTGGGTATCAACATCCTGCATACATGTTGACACATCTCCAAAATTTATCCATTGTCAAAGGTGTCCTCCTTTTTCAGACTTTCATCAGAGCCTTCATATCCTTCTGGGGGATTTCCTAATCGAATCTTGTTGGTCTATTGGATGTTTATTGCCTTCATCATGGTAGCATATTTCACGATCTCTTCATTCCTTACTTATTCCATTCTAGAAGTTTTCAATCGGAGTTTCTTAACTATAGTCAACCACCTCATACTTCATATGAGGACATATTATGTTGACTTCATCTTAGTGTGACTTTAAGCCTTCCTGCATCCATTTAGAGGAGGAGATCATTTTTTCTCTTAATCATGCTTCTGAAGATAGAAGTAATGATCCATGTTACATTCAACCGTATGACATGACATTGTAATATTAAACACAAGCATACCTACCTAATTTTACCTTTAGGTCATCTAGGCTTCTTCGAGCAACTTCCTTGATTGAAAATATTTTTAATCCCTTGATCTGCTTCATTTCTCATGTCATCACACCATCATCCCATGAACTCCATTTGGGAAATTTTTCCTTCTTGATGTATGATGAGCCTTGTCCTAGATGACTTCATCCTTTCCTACAATGTCCAATGAGGCTCTCAAGAGCTATATCCTTCAAGTTTGACTGCCATGGATTTTGTCCTTCATGATTCCCTTGGTGATGTCACGAGCTCTTGTTCCTAATGCTTCCATGATGCCATGATGCATCTTATTATCATGATAATATCTATAACACAAGATTTAGGAGCTTAAGATAAGACCTTTTTTTGAGGGATACTATCTTACTCATAGGAGAGTCAAAATTTGAAAAATTATCTATGTTATCTCAAACGTTTTAAAATTTTTAGAATTTGAAACTTTACAAAAGAAATCATATAAAAAATTCTAAGATGTATCTTTTAAATATGATCTTAAGATTGGTCACAAACCACATTTTCCATATCATATCACTAAAAATATAGTGAAGCAAAGACTATAATTTTTACCACTTGTTCTATGATATTTTTCCTCAACATCTAAAACATTTTGTTGTCTATAACTTCCTATAAGAAGACTTATAGCAAAATTTCCAATATGACTAATTTATATTGAATTTGAAGATGAATCGCACAACTTATATTACATTGTCTATATCTCTAAAAGTGTAGTGAATGATAACTAGAAATTTTGACCACCTATTTCGTGACATTTATCGCTAGGGTCCTCAAAATTTAATGTTTGAAACTTCCCTCAAAGAAATTTATGGAAATAATTCCAAGATATTTTGATTGGAGGTGAAAAACCATAGGATCATAGCTCCAATGCGACATTTTAATAGCCAAATTCCTTGAAAATAATAAAAATTCAAAAAATATAGGTCACTTTTATGGGGAAACCTAAATTTACAATGAATATAATGTACATTAAAAAATAGGATGCTTCTACAGATGAATATCCTTTATTATAAATATGCAAGTGGGATGACATAACATACCACTAGGCCAACATAACCATAACAAATAAACTATTCTTATTGCTTATGTAACAAAAGGGGTCTTAGGGATCTATAAAATAATTTATATCAATATTACTACAAAATTCAATCTTGAGTAAAGACATATCTTGTATCTAACAATGAAATGTGAATCCCACCTTTTGTAAATTCAATGTGGGAGTAAAATGATGAAACTTGTGTTGACCTTAAGTGGGGTAGTGCACAAACCAAGTGAGTATGGTTAGTGACAAACTAAAACTACAAAATCATATGAAAATTGTTAGTGGTAAACCAAAAAGCACCAAAATTTGTGATGAATTTCTTAAGTGTAACTCACATCAAAATCCATCTTGTCACTCCTTTTAGTTGATAAAGTGGTGAATTGATGATGATTTTCAAATTTAAAATTTCAAAAACATGAACAAATTTTCAAATGGGAAATAAAATTCTATAAATAGTAGACTTCAATAATAAAAAAATCACCTACTGGATCATGATAATCTATAGACGGAATGATTCAACAAATAATATGACAAATGGACATCAATAGTCCATAGAGTACATGCATATATCTCATCACTTGTGATAGACTGGAATTTGGGAACTTTATTTTTCTTCCACTTACCATATTTTGTGCAACATCCATTGATTTTGCATTTGAGTAGCACCAATGAGACACCTAGTTTGCTATTCACTTATTATTTGTTGCCATTATGGTTTAATGTCTTGTATTTGAATCACACACATGATACATGATTGGGATGTTGATTAACATTATTTGTGTCATATTGTTGAATTTTTTTATGGGAAAATTGTTTACTTGGATGGTCATTTGCCCTAGAAAGGGACATATACATCCTTCTATATTGCAACTTGGAATTTGATTGGGTTCTTAGGAATTTCTAGTGATGTGTTACATTTGTAGCTAATTTCCTTCTCTTCATTAACTCTCATCATATTGGTGTATATATCAGTGAGAAAATTGTAGGAATTCTAGCTTGCATGTTTACATAGTGGGGTTTTTCCACATTCTATGAGTTCTCAATATGTAGAATTGGCAAGTTTTCGGATACTTATTCGTTGAGTCTCAACTTAAGAGTTTCAACATAAATACTTGAATACGATATCAACTTATACACCATTCTTGTTTCCTTGTTGTTATGGTTGTCCAAACTTATGATTAAGGAGGTGATGAAGGAGAAGTTAACATCAAGACTTAGGAGGTCTTATGGCATTTACTAAAGGGAGTGGGTTCCCCTAATTTTATTTAAAGTAATGTAATTAAAAATAAGAATTTGGTTTTATAATTTAAATATTTCTTTATTAGAGATATAGGGGATTAATTCCCCATTGAAAAGTAATATATTATTTAAGGACAGTTGTTGAGAGAGTTAGAAGTTTTGAGATTAGAATAGATGCTTTATTTTCCTAGATGATTTGATCCAACTTTACAGGATGTCAACAAGCCATCCTTATTGTATATACACATAAGGAAATACATCATCCACAGAATTATTCAATGATGTATTAGCCTCAACATGAAGAAGTATATGAGCATGGAGAGCATGAGGAGTCGGAGGAAGAAGAAAATAGATCAAATCATAAGACTTCTTCATTGTATGTTCAAAAATATTATCCTAAATGTCAAATTCTAGGAAATAATAAGGTAGGTGTTCAAACAAGAAGAAATTTTATAGGCACTTCTACAAAAGCCAATTGTCTTTGTTGCCAACAATAGAACCAAGTAATTTTGATCAATCTAGTCAAGATCGATATTGGATTAAGGATATAAATGAATAATTACGACAAATTGACCATAATTAAACTTGGGAGTTGTTTCCAATGCTTAAGGAAAATAATTTGATTGGAACCAAGTGGGTTCTCATAAATAAGTTGAGTGGATATGGTTAAGTTATCAACAAAAAAAGGATTAGTTTGCAAAGGTTATCCTCAAGTGGTATGTGTGGAACTTCAAGACACTTTTGCACCAGTTCCTACACTCGATGAAATCATAATGTTATTGTATTTTTCATGCTATAAATACTTTGGGGTATATGAAATGGATGTAAAATACATGTTTCCATATGCATAGATTAAATAAGAAGTATATGTTGAGCAACATCATGGATACCAATTGAATAATAAATGAAATCAGGTATGTGAGTTGAAGAAGGAACTTTATGTGTTGAAAGACTCTTGTAGTACATGGTATTACTATGAAATCCATCTAGAAATAGAATATTGAAATGGAAACAATTGATTGTAATCTTTCTACTAAATATGATCTTGATATATTTTTACTCTGTATAGTGTATGTAGATGATACCGTGTTTGGGATTAATGTTGATAATCTATGTCAACAATTTACAATTGTTATGCAAACGAAATTTGAAATGTTCATGCTTAGGGAACTATTTTCCTTCATTGTGTTACAATTTGAACAAACAGGGGAAAGGATCGTTATCTCTAAAACTAAATATCTCAAAGAGTGCATTTTTAATATAAAAAGTCATGGCCACTATGTGGTATGATTTCGAAGGTATGACAGGGTATAGATTTCTTGGAAAAAGGTCCACATGGCAAGTTGTGATTGGTCCATCATGGATTGGCATGGTTGTTCCTAAGGACTTAGGACTTGTTTCAATAATGTGTTTGGTGAGGTTTTCATATGTATTTTGATTTCACTAAAATTTCCAAAAGCCAATGTTTTGCACAAAACTTAACATATGTAAAGGACATCGTTATGTGGGCCCTATGTCAAGCTACCCGAGTAAAGAGACATAAAAATGAATAAGGATTATAATAGTCATTTATGCAGAGTATGGTGTGATGAGAAATTTTCTAACAATGTAGGAAAGCTAGATATTTTTTTCATTTGTAGTTATGTATACTAGATATTTATAAATAAATTACACCATACTGATATGGAGAGAAAACCAAGGTTGTAACATACAGTGATGGGTCCAATTACTTGGAGAAAAATAATTAAATAAATATATGGTATGGAGAATAGGAGATGGTGACTTCTCGTGATCATAAGTTCTTACTCATCTAGCACTCAGAGCTAACGAAGTTGAATGGTATATGGCATGGAGATAGGGACAATGTCATATTACTTAGTCATGGATGCATATTTGTGTGGAACTTGGAGCTAAGGGTTTAGAAGGATCATGTATATTCTTTATGTGAAGGAGATGGTCACAAGCCTCAATCACTAGGAGTTAAGGAATAACCTATGAGGGTTAATAATTAGTGTACTGGGAAATGGAAAGGGAAACAGGTTACAGTATAGAGTGCTCCAGGTATGAAAAGTATTTGGCTATGAACAGAGTCTCATGCGACCTTTGTGAAATGGAAAGGGAAACAGGTTATGGTATAGATTGCTCCAGGTATGACAATATTTGGCTATGAACATAGTCTCATGCTGCATTTGCAAAGAAATAGGGTTGGATTGAAAGGAGATAACAATTTTGCACCTTTAGGAATACGAAATGCATTGTAAAAGGTTTAGAGTTGTGTGTAATATTTGGAGCATTCAAGGAAGAGTTGAGAACACATAGGGACATTTAACAGAGTGACTTATTCAACCCATAATACCATGAGATAATATTATGGATCGATACCCATGGTAAAAGTGGCATTAATATATGAATACAAAGTTAAATAACTGAATTGGTTGTTAAGGCTATGCACATGTGAGGGTGAGTGAATTATCAAAGGGGTTTAGAAAATTTGGTGACAAGAAGAGAATAGTAATGGACCAGGTTAAGAGTAAGCCAAATTGAGTAGAAACAACCTAAATAGATTGAACTATCCCACTAACTATTATACATTCTAATATGGTATGTAAGTTTATGTACTTACTATCCCAAAATTAACTGGAAGTTGAAAATATATACTATTTTTTTTAATGTTATCCCATATAAGACCCTTTCTTGAACCTCAACGTCTTCTATCCATTCAATCAATATTCCTAGATGAATACTTTCCACTATTGAAAACATAATAGTTCCCTATTTGGCTTCACTCGGTACATTCAGTCAATTTTGTTGAGGAAAGACCGAGTGTCCATTTCCCTCCATGTATGTGCTCAAAAATTATATATATTGTCAACCTTGGGTTCCATTAAATAAAATTACTCTACCATTCTCACGTACTTCACTTCCTATGACCACATATGAATTTGTATGCTCTTCCTGACTTTTGTCAAATATCAAATTTGGACCACCATCTCAACTATGTTTGTTGTCTATTCTTGTTCTTGCAACTGTAGGTTGTTCTCACACATTTCATGCTAGTTACTCCAATGTTGGGTCACTATGGTCACATCTCATTAGTGTTCTACAAGACTCTTCTTATACTATGACCTACATGTGCTATGTAGTCTCTACTGGCATGTACATAACACATTATTGGTTTCCACATCTATCCATTGAAAAATATTGATACAGATTCCCCTTCATATTCTTGATCGAATTCAACCCATTTTTTGATGTCTAGGTTCACCCAAACATGAACTAGTGTAAAGATATGAAAACTTGAAAGAGAAAGGAAAGGGACAATAATGAATAGAGAATCTCACACTAAATTGGGGTACCTCATATCCACTACCTTAAAAACTCCTCCATCGTCATGACCATGAGATATGAACATTAGAATGAATAGCCCAAAAATTTAAGGGTGTACTCTAATAAATGGTGTGACCCCTTTCTGTGAATTTTTCATGGTCAATTTTTCCTAAATGGAGTGTATATTTTTAGAATCACAAGTCTGAGTTATGTAATATATATAGTTTGAGTACCCTCTCGATCTTTTAATGCATTAAATATATTTAGACATTAAAAATTCACCTTAAACAACAAGAAATTGCAATTTCACCCAAATTTTTATTATCAAATTTTGGTGAAATAGGCCCAAATTCTTATGGTTCGGTAGATTTAACTTCTTATCTTTCCTCCTATGTGCGTAAATAAACTTGTGAATTATTATAGTGGCACACTAATTAATCATTAATTTCAAGGGAGAGGCACTAGGATAGGTGCCTTCTCCATTTTATATATATCAAATTTTCCTTCATGTGTGCTACTACATTGGTCAAATACTGGACCACCAACTTATGTGTCCTTCAAACATGAAAAAAGAGTGGTGCATACAAACTGTGTTACCAAATCCATGAGTATTTGAATTAGTATTTTTTAATGCCACTTTAGGAGTATATTGTGAAAAGAGATATCAAATAATGATGGACACTCCTTGACAACTACTATATGATGTCGTATTAAAAAAATACTACAAATATGAAATTTTTGTGATATTCAAAATAATAGAAAGGGATATTCTACAAATATGACATTTTTGGGATATTCAAAATAATAGAAAGGGACACCAAAATTTTGCTTCAAATGTAGGAATAATCATTTGTGATTCATGGATTTGCATACATCGAATATTGCAATTAGGGAATTTGGTTTTAGAAGCTAGATTTACAATTAGAATTAAAACAACAACTTCAACAAGTCAATATTACATTCTTGGTCGAAATTGTTTGACAAATGGAAAACTAAAAATTTTGAATTTATTAGAATGTTTATCCATGGTTTTATATGATTTATCATTATTTTTGTTTCACTTTCACTACCATGATACACCACGACTGAAATTCCAAAATTATTAGCGGTAATGGTTCCTAACCATTGCATAACATTTATAGAAGTCTTCATTGCAATTAAATTAGATGCTCCATACATTTACTAACTTTTATTTTTATTTATCTTAATTGTAAGTATCAAAATAAATTTAAAAGTTCCATTTATATCATATTTAATTATGAATATATTTTAAATAGTATCTAATATATTTGCATATTTCATTCATAAAATTTATTAATTCCTAATTTAATAAACATTAACAAGAAAAATCACATATACTATAAGAATGAGAAATTCAAAATAAAAAGTCTTTGAAACCACAAAAAAGTTTTTTAATTAAATGCCTTTATACCCTAACCAATTAGTAATATTTATGGAAGTTTTCTTTGGAATTAAACTATCTCTATACATTTGCTACCTTTTACTCGTTTAAAAAATAATTATAATTACGGCAATAAATTTAATATTTCCATTTATATCATATTAAATTATAAATATATTTTCAATAGTATTTGATATGTGTTTATACCTCATTCATAAAATTTATTAATTCACTATTTAATAAACATCTTTAATTATTTGGACAATCAATATTAATTATAAAAAATATTGATCACTATCCACCCTTGTGACTATATTTTCTAAAATAATTTAGAAAATAAAAATTTTATATATGTGTTTGAAAATAATAAGTTATTTACATTTATAAAATTATTAAAAAAAAAGTTAAAATATTAATAAGTAAATAAATATTTAATTAAAAAATGATTTATTTTTAATTCATTAAATATTATTTATAATTTTTCATGTGAAATTTAACTATCAAAATTTCTATCACATAATTAAAACTATGAATTCTATATAATATATGAATCCTAGAAAATATATTCCTTAATATATGAATTCTATATAATTCTATCGATGAAAACAATTAGAATTTTAGGGCTTTTTAGAGTAGCTATATTTAATCTTTAATGACATGGATGAAAATTGTGGAACTTTAAGGTTTTTGGGGTGCCATTATTTTATCTTTAACACCATTGTTAAAACATGTTGAAATTGCACCCCCCAAAAAATTTGTTATTCTACCGTCAACGCATTTGGTTTTCAAGTGTTTTTTAATTCCTTTTGCATAAAAAATTGGTTTTTACTGCCATTTTTAAAAAACGTTGAAAATTTACCCTTAAAAAAACATCATTATGGAATACACACTTTTAGTTTTTGGGATGTTTTTCATGTTTTTTTGGGTTTTTTTTTTTGTTAGTATTCTCATTTTAAGTTTACAGATGTTTGAAAGTTTACATTGTTAAATTTTTGAAATTAAAATTGTTTAACAATTTTGTAGCCAAAAATCCTTTATTAACCTTTGGCCAACATTCCTTAAAAATGGGGCAAAAATAATTGATATTTGAATGTTTATCTCCATATGAAACCAACTTGCCATTCCTTTAAAATTTAATAGCTTACGCTTAAGTAATTAAATTTAATTTTCTTTTGACCTTTTACAAAGGATAAATTAGTTCATCCTTAGGCCACCCTATTATGTCATGTCACCTCATCTCCCTTTGGGACTTTTTCCAAAATTAATGGGCTTGGAGTTTTTGACCATGCATATATATCCAATGGTGAGGCCTCTAGTGACAACCCACATACCGTTTGAATTGGCATGATGGGGGATCCAATGATATAGGTCCTGAGCCCAATATCCTTGGTCTTCATCCCCAAAAACTTCAGGAAGTGTGGGGCTTCCAAGGCTTTGAACATTGTAGCTTCCAAATGATGATGAGTATTATGAGAATTCAATAACTATCTTTCGCATCATTGACAACACCACTCATGTAATTGATAAGAAATACTTATTTACAGGGAAAATTTAAGGGGCTAATATTCGCAAGTGGGCTTCCATTTTTTTTTCCAAATAAATATTCGTTAATTTCCATTTTTTCTAAAACATATTCACCAATTGTATAGTATAAAATTGTTTTACCTTAAAAATTTCCAAAATTCTATATAGATACTATATAAAATTACTAGAAATTTGAATACTTTTACAAAAACATTTCCAAACATTTTACAAATTGCATATTATGTACTAGTGAGATTCACCAAGGTTTCTAAACATTAAATAAAATTTCCATCCTTAAAATTTTCCATGCTTATTTACCCCTTCTCAGTATTTTTAATAAGTTCCATTGGATATATATTTCTTTGTATCGATGAAAGTTCTTGTGACATATTTCCTTGTAATGAACAAAGCTTTCTATGGCACCTATCTCTGTGATGTGGCATATTGATTGACTACCTTGTGGATAGATCATGACAAAGTTTTGAGGGTTTAATTGGCATTTGGATCACTGGTTAACTTGACTTGGATTTCTCTTATAGATGAATAATCTATAAGGAAAGGATTGATGGGTTTTCCTTTGTGGGTTTTTCCTAGCATTTGGCCTAATTTTTGTTTTCTCTTCTTCTTTTGTGAATTTTAGTTGTACAATTGCTTGATGACATAATGAATGAAGTAAATATTAAATGATTTTCAATATTTCCCATTAAGTCAAATTCACATTATAGTGATATGCCATATATAGGTACTATCAAATGTGTTACCACTCGAAAAGGTATCAAAGGGGCTATAGAAGTTTCGAACCATGTGGAACCATGTGCAATTCCAGTGTGTATCCTTTCCTTACCATAATTCCTCTCATTAAATGACATATTGCTATTTTGTATAGACACTGAATCATGTCTCTAAAAAAATTGTTTCCTAACCATAGAAAATGTTCTTTAAGTCACTAAAAATTAACTAGTCAAAACACTAACTTCCACATGATATATATCATAAAATATAATGAGTCAAATTTGGAAAATATTCAACATGTAATTAACTATGCTATCTCAATATTTTCAAAATTTTAGAAATTGACACTTCACCGAAAATAATTCATACTAAAAATTCCAAGATGACTCTTTTAAAGTTTATCTTAAGATCAATAAAAAAACCTATCTTACATAGCATACCTCTGAAATGTAGTGAACCAAAGCCTAATTTTTTTTACGACTTGTAACATGATATTTTCCCTCAATATCTACAAAATTTTACTATCTAAAACATTGTATAAGAGGAATTATAGCAAAAGTTCCAATAATCACTAATTTTGACCACCTGTTCCTTGAAATTTATCCTTACAACCCTCAAAATTTCATTGTTTGAAACTTCCTCATAGAAAGTTATGCAAAATAATTCCAGGATACATTAATTGAAGAGCGAAAACCCTAGAACCATAGATCTACTACTACATGTTAAGAACTAAATTCTTGAAAATGATAAAAAAGAATAAATATAGTCCATTTTGGTGGTCAAATCTCATTTATAGTGAATCCAATGTACATGACAAGATTTGATGCCTATAGAGATGAATCTAATTTATCACAAATATGAGATAAAGTGGGATGATGTAAAGTACCATTATGCCAACTTAACATAATAATAAAACTTATAAGGAATGGTTATTAGCTATGTAACAAAGGGGTCGTAGGGCCTTAACAAAATAATTTATATTAGTATTACTATAAATTCAATCTAGAGGAAAAAATATTGTGGCTAACAATGAAATTAAAATGTCACTTCTTGTAACTCAAATGTGGGAGCACAATGATGAAACTTGTCTGCACTTTACGTGGGGTAGGGCATAGATCAAGTGAATATAGTTAGTGATAGTATAAAACTACAAAATCAAATGAATATGGCTAGTGGTAAACTAAAACACACCAAAAATAGTGATGATTTCCTTAATGGTAACCCACATCAAAATCGATGTTATCTCTCTTTTCAGTTGACAAAGTGGGGAATTGATGATGATTGTCAAATTTAAAGTTTGAATAACGTGAACAAATTTTCCAAATGGACAATAATATTCAACAAATTGTATAGTTCAATAAAAAAATTATTAAAATCGGTAACACCAATCCGTAGATGGAATACTTCAACAAACAATATGCCAAATGGCAATAGTCATAGATTACAAGCTTAGATCTGATCACTTGGGATAAATTTCAACTTGGGAATTTTAGTTATTTTTCCACTTCCCATAATTTTTGCAACATCATTTGATTTTGGATTTGAGTAGCACCATTGAGTCAACTAGTTTACTATTCACTTGCTATTTGGTACAATTATTGATCAATATCATGTTTTTGAATTCACAATGATAGATGATTGGGATGTTGATTGACACTATTTGTGTCATTTTTTGGAATTGTTTTATGGGAAATTTTTTTACTTGGATGGTCATTTGACCTAGCAAAGGACAAATATATATTTCTGCATTACAACTTGGCATTTAATTGGGTTCTTAGGAATTTCTAGCAACATGTTACACTTGCAACTAATTCACTTCTCTTGGTTCACTGTCATGATATTGAAGTACACATTAGTGAAAAAATGGTGAAGAGGTTGGCAATGATTTCATAAACTCATCAAGGTAATCATGCACATAGAGGGCACATCGTGTTGATGTTAACAACAGTTATAGAAGACTGATCTTAGGGGAAGCAATTCTAAAATGAAGAAGTAGCCATTTGTATCTAGATTCCGTCCTTTTCCATTTATGTTGAAGGAGAAGAAAAAAGAATAAATTATGAGCATTGAGATCAAACAAGAATCCTTAATGAGCATCAGGATCAAATAGTCATTTTTAAGGCGAAACAAGAAAACAAAAGAATAGTTCAATGAAAATACATCAATAACTATACTATGTCTAGTGGTGTTTCCATCAATTCTAAAGCATGATATTATTGCATATATGTAATTGATGTCAAGTTAGGAACTGTTATTTATTTCAAGCTTATGGGGAGCCAAGCCAAGGTTGTGCAATAGATGGGAAAGAAGGGTAATTTGAGTAGGGAGCCAACTAAGATTGTGGAGAAAAAGGTAAAGCGGGGTGTTGGAAGTGTTTTCATGCAATGCTCATGTGAGAATTCTATGTGAAACAGAGTTTCATAGACCAAAACATGGTGTTTCCATGAAAAATAACCCTTTCCATATATCGATGTCCAAATCAATATCACGCTCACAGTGTTGGTTGTTCTAATGGATATGTGTATGTGATGGATCAATCACTAAGAACACCTTAATACAATTATCTAGATCCATATTGGCCTCACACATGCATGGAAGTTAAAGTAGGGAATGCACCTAATTGGTATCTAGTATGATATGGAAGCTTTTTATGACATCGCCCATAATGGAAAAAATGTTGGTAGATTCGAGGATGTGGTAACATAGGGGAATGACACATGGGATTAATTTTTGGCTGATTTGTCCAACTAATTTGATGATTGGAAAGTGACACATGGTAGGTACATG